>CANIUD010000027.1:600000-1062500 GCA_947470075.1 Closterium sp. Yama58-4
CTCGTCTAGAATGCTCGTTGGGAAATCTCTTACAACAGTAGTAAGAGACTGTGGATTGTCCCTCACGTTACAGTATTGCCAGAGCGACAATTCCTAGTGGATGGATGCGAATTCGAAACGCGAGGGTCTAAGCTGAACGTCCTGACTGAAACTCCCAAGGGCTCCACCGTGACCCTTCGTGAACGTGAAACGCCAATTTGCGGCCACAGATTCTGAGTTATTGTGGGCCGTGTGTATTGCTGCCTTGGGTTGGGATGGGAATCAGGGGTACACTGTACAGTATCAACTCGCTAGAGGAAGAGAGTGAGAGGAAGCGAGTAAGGGAGAGAGAGAAAGGATGATAAGCTGCGTGTAAGCTGCACAGCGCACGACAGCAGACAGCGTAGACGTATCTAAGCTTTAAAAAGGAGGTAAGGTACATGCGGGCCTAAGAGGCTCCTCTAGAGATTTACTTGCAGCTTGTCGGTTCACCAATCGCCACTAGAATTGCTTCACTCCATGGCGGTTGCGATCATTTCGTCCGCTTGATTTGTGGATGATACATGGATGGGGTTGAAGCTGCCACGACAACCACCAGCCTAGAAACAGCATTTTTAAAGGGTTTTTAGTTTCCCCGGAAGGCTTACTGTAGCTGTCCTTCTTTCATCTCAGCTTGCGCACACTTTCCGCTGATCCGCTTCTGAGGCGGAAGAGTTATTGTGCTAACACAGAACTCGGCTTCTCCGCACGTCACGCAAGCACTGTTTTCATCGGGTGTCTTCTGCCAGCAAGCACAAAACTAAACCCCTCTCGGGTGGCAAGTTTTCGAGGGCATCAACCCTAAACTCCACGCGATTAGGTGTTTAGGATTGATGCCCTTTATTTACATGCCAACCAAGAGGGATTATTTTTGGCATCAACCCTAAACACTTAGTCGCAGTGTTTAGGGTTGATGCCCCCTATCACTTGCCAGCCGAGAGGGATTTAGTTTAGTGCGGATTAGAGAGGAAAAAAAAACAAATTCTGTTGTGCATCGTTTGCCTGACTAGTAGCAGCTAAGGCCTTACGAGATGATGACACGTGGGTAAACGTGGAGCCGAGTTCTGTCCCAGCGCAATAAGTCTTCTGTCTGGGCGTCGAAACCTGGGAAACTCTGTGCAGGTAGAGATGAAGCTCCCTAGAAAGCGCAGGTTCGGAAGTACCCCTTCCGCAATAACTAAAAACCCATTTTTAAATGCAGATATACAGCGTCACAACAAAGCGTATGAAAGAGGTGAGAGACCAGAGACAAATCACTCTCTGCAAGGAGACGGACATGAGAGGCAAGGAAGCGAATGCCGACAAAGAAGCAGCAATTCGAGCATGCGGCGCGTGGCACATGGGATGCCTGTCAGATGTCTCCTGTCCTCTCACATCAGCTGTCATTTTTTGTGATGCTTTACATGAGAACTGTAGAGATGAGCAATCAAGCAATAATTCAAGGGTTGGAGGAAGCTCCAAAGGACGCTCATTTCAACCGAGCACCTTGCCAACTGCCCGAAGAAAAATTGCGAGGGGCAGTTTCAAGAGGCGCGCACGCTTTGTTGCGAAATGCCAACAAACTCATGCACAAGGACCTTCTGCGAGAGAGTTGCAGGGAGAGCGGCCTTGAGCCAGGTAAAACACGTGGTAGTGTTCTTTGCTGATTGGTTCAGGTGCAGGTTTGGGATCTGCTAGTCCACTTGTGGAGGTGATTACGCAACCAGGGTTCGTTTCCGGTGGTGGACAAGCAACGACGCAGTTCATGCCGCTGCACGCACAGTGCCCATATCCGATAGATTTTTGCGTCAGATTCATCCTGCCTGGATTTTCTTCGTCACCAGTTCTCCGACGTGGGTTGTCCACAAGAACCCAACGAATTTTCCGGTCCCAGAAAGTGGGCCAAATTCATCATCGTCAGAATGCTTCCTCCGAATAGATTGGAGCATGTCGTCATAGCAAAACACGATGTGATTCGATATGCAGTATTTTCATACAAAGCAATTTAAGCTCCATGGGTCAAAGCAGTTCAACAAAGGGAAATTAGGCTACAAGAACACCAATTTCGTAGTAATAAGAAAAGCATGGTCAAATTATTGCAAAAAAAAAAATGCACCCTACGATGATACAGCCTTCCCACAGCTTATGAAAGGAGGAACTCCACAAGTTCAATGAAGTCAATATGGGGAACTAAGGCTCCATACGCATTCCATTAGGTTCATTGCCGTCTAGAGGGCGCTCCTCACTCCTGCGGTACAGGGCCAAACCGAAAGCATGAAAGCCATGTAAAGGACAAGATAGAATCATCAAGTAAAAAACGAAGAGCTTTGAAAAAAGGCAGCCGATTGGAGGTTCGGAAAGTTTGTCAAACTCCAAGCACCAAGCAGGTGCAGGAGAGGAGACCCCAGTTTGCTTCCTAGCAGTGGCTCTGCAGCCACTTTAGAGGAAGGAACCTCCAGGATGAAAGAGGGAGAGAAAGAGCGCATGGATGGACTCACAGCATCTTGGAGAGCCGGTTGGTGAGACGACCCTCTCCAGGGTAGAAGCACTGCGCGCTCTGCAGCCAGCGCATGGAGCTCTTGCGCGTCTTGGCCGCCTGCCTCACTGCCTTCACCAGCTCTGCAAACAGCCGCTGATCGTCCACCGTGCTGGTGAGACAAGGGTGGGAGGGGAGGGTGGGAGGGGAAAGGGTGAGAGGGATGGAAAGGCCGTGTTGCAAATATCTTGTGGCCTGCCTCACCGCTTTCACCAGCTCTGCAAACAGCCTCTGGTCGTCCACCGTGCTGGTTATGGGGAGAGGGTATTGGGGGTGGCGGATTCCAAGGGAACCCAGCAGGGACGGGAAGAGGGAGAGGGAAGGAGAGAGAGGGTGAGAGAGATGGCAGGATCGTGGGAATCCCTTGCTGCTTGCCTCACCTTCTGCCCGTAGCCCTTACGTGGCCCTTTGCCCTTACGTGGCCCGTAGCCCTTACGTGCCCGTAGCCCTTACGTGGCCCGTAGCCCTTACGTGCCCTTTGCCAGCACAGCTCACCTCTCTTCACTGGTGAACCAGCTCAGGATGTGGTAAGTGGCCTTGGAGTGAATGATCTGCCTTAGCGCCTCCTTCTGCACCTTCCTCTTCTTCTCAGCCTTCACCAGCAGAGCCAGGTTCGACTGGAAAGCAAACGTCAGCTCAGCCATATCCAGATTCGCCTGCACCAGATCCATCCCGCCCCCACCCGCCCCTGTGATCGCCGCCCCTCCCGAACTCCCCGGTCTGCCTACCACCCCTCGCATGACCCCTCCTGCTCCTGCCGTCCCCGGCCTGCTTCCTCCTCCTCCCGCTCCTCCCGTTCCTGCCGTTCCAGGCCTGCTCCCTCCTCCGCCCGCTCCTGCCGCCGGCCCCTCTGTGTCACTATCGTTATCCGACAACTGCCTCAGCAGCCGCTTCTTCGGCTTCGATTCCGCATCACCATTAGCAGCAGCAGCAGCAGCAGCAGGCAGAGGCAGAGGCAGCAGGGGTAACAGGAGTTTCAGCCATGCCAGTCGGGGTTTCCGGGGCAACAGGGTACGGGGGTCTAGACTCCTCTCCTCCTCCCCATCCCCCTCCCCCTCCCGTGGGAGTCCCAGCCATCCCTCCCGCACCCATCCTCCCGCTCCCGAACCTCTTCGTCGCGGCAAGAGGGTCAAAACCCGAAGCGGGGCACCAATGCACCTTCCTCCCAAGCTGCGGGGGCCAGCTCTTCTCAGCAATCTTGAGGCTCTTAGCCGGTTTCTCCCTCATGCTGGCCCCTCCAGGCGTGTTCGACCCCCAACTAACCATCCTCCTCAGCCCTCCCCCAGGCGTCTCCGGCGCTCCCTCTCCCAACCCTCCGAACGAAACCCGGCTGCTCCGGGACTTGGTCCGGCGGTTGGTTCGGCGCCGAGCCGCCGCCGCCGCAGCCTGGGCAGCAGTGCAGGCCCCGTCCGCATGCCACACCCCATGCAGCAGGCAATACACTCCCTGAGGCGGTAACCGCGCGATGGGGATGTAACCCTTTTTGTTTCCGAGAAGAATCTGCGACAGCCCTGCGTACTGCTGGGGTTTCTTCAGCTGCTCGATCCATTCCACCTGCCCGAGGCCAGCCAGAGAGCAGGCTTGCACGCGGTCCCGCACCTTCAGCAGCAGGTCGATGCCCTGGCGGTGATGCAGGAACTGGAAGAGCGCGCGTGGGCGGAACCACCCTCCGATCTGATAAGATAAGGGAGATGCACGGGATAAGATGCAAGGGAGGAGTGGCAAGAAAGGTTATGCTCTCAGCAGCAGGTCGATGCCCTGGCGGTGATGCAGGAACTGGAAGAGCGCGCGTGGGCGGAACCACCCTCCGATCTGATAAGATAAGGGAGATGCACGGGATAAGATGCAAGGAACGAGAGGCAAGAAAGGTTATGCTCTCAACAGCAGGTCAATTCAATGCCCTGGCGGTGATGCAGGAACTGGAAGAGCGCTCGCGGACGGAACCACCCTCCGATCTGAGAAGGCAAGGGAGATGCAATGGGGGGAGGGAGGGGAGACACAGGCAGGAACGTGGGCTTGGGTCGATGCCCTCAGCAGCAGGTCAATGCCCCGGCGGTGGTGCAGAAAGTGGAAGAGCGCCCGTGGGCAGAAATATGCTTCGATCGGCTGGTCCTTCCTCTCTACCAAGTACGAGTCTAGCCCCCTCAGCTGGTCCTTCCTCTCTACCAAGTACGAGTCTAGCCCCCTCAGCTGGTCCTTCCTCTCTACCAAGTACGAGTCTAGCCCCCTCAGCTGGTCCTTCCTCTCTACCAAGTACGAGTCTAGCCCCCTCAGCTGGTCCTTCCTCTCTACCAAGTACGAGTCTAGCCCCCTCAGCTGGTCCTTCCTCTCTACCAAGTACGAGTCTAGCCCCCTCAGCTGGTCCTTCCTCTCTACCAAGTACGAGTCTAGCCCCCTCAGCTGGTCCTTCCTCTCTACCAAGTACGAGTCTAGCCCCCTCAGCTGGTCCTTCCTCTCTACCAAGTACGAGTCTAGCCCCCTCAGCTGGTCCTTCCTCTCTACCAAGTACGAGTCTAGCCCCCTCAGCTGGTCCTCCCTCTCCCTTACTCCAAGCACACGCAAACGAATACATACATGCACCAACACAAGAACACACACATACACCCACCACCCACCTGTGACAGCTGCACAATCTGGTAAGGGTCGAGCCCTCTCAGCTGGTCTTCCCGCTTCCCGCTCTCCTGCTCCCAGATCTCGTCCAATACCCCGTTGTTGAACGCCTCCATTCGCTTGCTCGACACCTCGTAGGTGATCGCCACGATGGCGGGAAGCAGCATGAGGATTGTGCTGATGGCCATGATGGCTTCTGATAGGATTGACTCGGACGTGTAGTTGTAGATGAGGAGAGAGAGCGTGAAAAACACCTCGCCTGGGGGGGGGGGGGGTAGTGGTGGGCAGTGGGCACAGGGCACAGGGGTTCATTCAAAGAGGGGGGTTTGGGAGGAGCGGGGGTTAGGGCGGGCAGCAGCATGAGGAGGGTGCTGGTAGCCATGGTGACCTCTGAGAAGATGGACTTGGCTGTGTGGTTGAAGATGAGCAGCAAAACCTATGTGACTCACAGCAACACTGTGTGCGGATTTTTTATTCGACTCAAAAATAGCAACACTGTGTGCGGATACTCACCGAGGTTGAGCGTGGCCTGCAGGTACTCCACAGAGGAGGAGGTGAACGGTGCAAAGCGGTACTCAACGACGATGCGGAGGATCTGGAGGACGACGATGATGATGATCTGCGCCTCCGCATTCTCATAGAGAAAGACCAGGATGCAGCCGTAGAGGACACGCAGTGACATGTTGAGGAGATGCCACCTGGGGAAGGGTGAGGGGGAAGGAGAGGCGGAAAGGGAACTGAGTCTTGAGGTTCATGCACAGAAGGATGAGACAGAGCGGTACTCAACAACGATACGGAGGATCTGGAGGACGAAGATGATGATGATCTGCGCCTTGGCGTTCTCATAGAGGAAGACGAGGACGCAGCCGTACAGCACCCGGAGAGACATGTTGAGCAGGTGCCGCCTGGGGGAGGGTGGTGAAGGTGGAGGGGAATCAGCACGCTCTTTCCAAAGAGGCATATGGAAGCAGCAGCAGCAGCAGAACGCTCTCCAGTAGAACTTGCGATCGAATCGCTCGGTGAGAAAGGCGTATTTGTCGTCAAACTCGGCGGTGAAGAGCGTGCGATTCCACTTGGCTGAGAAGAGCAGCCACGCGTACAGCAGCGGGTGGAATAGCAGCAACCCCACCCCCAGCAGCAGCAGCAGCAGCAGCAGCACCACCACCACCACAACACTTACCAGAATCAGTACCCTCCCCCCCAGAAGCACCCTCACCAGCAGCCGCAGAACGCTCACCAGTAGAACTTGCGATCGAAGCGTTCCGTAAAAAACGCGTATTTGTCGTCAAACTCGGCGGTGAAGAGCGTGCGATTCCACTTGGCTGAGAAGAGCAGCCACGCGTACAGCAGCGGGTGGAATAGCAGCAACCCCACCCCCAGCAGCAGCAGCAGCAGCAGCAGCACCACCACCACCACAACACTTACCAGAATCAGTACCCTCCCCCCCAGAAGCACCCTCACCAGCAGCCGCAGAACGCTCACCAGTAGAACTTGCGATCGAAGCGTTCCGTAAAAAACGCGTATTTGTCGTCAAACTCGGCGGTGAAGAGCGTGCGATTCCACTTGGCTGAGAAGAGCAGCCACGCGTACAGCAGCGGGTGGAATAGCAGCAACCCCACCCCCAGCAGCAGCAGCAGCAGCAGCAGCACCACCACCACCACAACACTTACCAGAATCAGTACCCTCCCCCCCAGAAGCACCCTCACCAGCAGCCGCAGAACGCTCACCAGTAGAACTTGCGATCGAAGCGTTCTGTAAAAAACGCGTATTTGTCGTCAAACTCGGCGGTGAAGAGCGTGCGATTCCACTTGGCTGAGAAGAGCAGCCACGCGTACAGCAGCGGGTGGAATAGCAGCAACCCCACCCCCAGCAGCAGCAGCAGCAGCAGCACCACCACAACACTTACCAGAATCAGTACCCTCCCCCCCAGAAGCACCCTCACCAGCAGCCGCAGAACGCTCACCAGTAGAACTTGCGATCGAAGCGTTCCGTAAAAAACGCGTATTTGTCGTCAAACTCGGCGGTGAAGAGCGTGCGATTCCACTTGGCTGAGAAGAGCAGCCACGCGTACAGCAGCGGGTGGAATAGCAGCAACCCCACCCCCAGCAGCAGCAGCAGCAGCAGCAGCACCACCACCACCACAACACTTACCAGAATCAGTACCCTCCCCCCCAGAAGCACCCTCACCAGCAGCCGCAGAACGCTCACCAGTAGAACTTGCGATCGAAGCGTTCCGTCAAAAACGCGTATTTGTCGTCAAACTCGGCGGTGAAGAGCGTGCGATTCCACTTGGCTGAGAAGAGCAGCCACGCGTACAGCAGCGGGTGGAATAGCAGCAACCCCACCCCCAGCAGCAGCAGCAGCAGCAGCACCACCACCACCACAACACTTACCAGAATCAGTACCCTCCCCCCCAGAAGCACCCTCACCAGCAGCCGCAGAACGCTCACCAGTAGAACTTGCGATCGAAGCGTTCCGTCAAAAACGCGTATTTGTCGTCAAACTCGGCGGTGAAGAGCGTGCGATTCCACTTGGCTGAGAAGAGCAGCCACGCGTAGAGCAGCGGCACGCCCGCGAGGTAGACGATGAGGATGATTATAGAGGGGATGAGCATGCCCACGTGTGTTGACGATAGCCACTCGATCTCCGGAGCGAACAGCATCACCTGGAGGGGCGGAGAGGGAAGGAGAGGTGGGGAAGATGAAGAGGGAGAGAGAAAGTGGAATGGGAGGGAAAAGGAAGGAGAAGGAGGGAAGGGAGGGAGAGGGAGGGATAGGCCACACTAAACACCCCCAGACCGCACTAAAATCTCACGCACCGCACCTTGGTATCGCCGACCATCTGGCTCTGGAAGACGGGCAGCACGCGGGCGAGAATACCCATGTAGCACACGTCCAGCCAGCTCGCCACTCCCCCCACCAGCCCGTTGTAATACTCCTGCCGCCGCTGCTTCGCCGCCGTGCTGCTCAGCTGCCCCACGCCGCTGGTCTCGCCGTTTTCAGCCGCCCGCTTGGCGTTGATGAGCTTGATGTGCTCGCGGAGCAGGAAGAGGCACCAGTGCAGCGCGTAGACCACGAGGCCGACGAGGAAGATGAGGATTCCGAAGACAAACTGCTGCGGGAAGCGATAGGTCAGCACACAGTTGGGTCCCACCACGTCCTGGTGTCGTGTGGGGAGGGGGAAGGGGACAGGGGGGGAGAAGAGAAAGGGGCGGAGAAGGTGGGAGTGGAGGGGGAGGGAGAGTGGTAAGGGGAGGGGGAGGGGAGGCAGTAGGTTAGCACGTGTATACATGCAGACATGCAAAAAATCACACGCATGCAATGTGCAGGGCACTCACGGGGTCGAAGATGGAAAGGTTGTAGATTTTGATGAGCCACCCCACCCATCCGTTGGGCGAGGCGAGTCCCAAGGTCCAAGGAACACAGGTTCAATGCATGATAGCATGCGTGCATGCATGTGCAGGGCACTCACCGGGTCGAAGACTGAGAGGTTGTAGATTTTAATGAGCCACCCCACCCAGCCGTTGGGCGCTGCTGGCGCGTTCAGGTTGATGGAGGCCACGACCGTGAGGTATTGCACCTGGTGGCGTGGAGGGGGTGGGGTGGGGTGGAGTGGAGCAGGGGATGGGGGATGTTAAAGAGTAGGCCGACGAGGTAGCAAGAGTTGGGTTGGGCGCTGCTGGCGCGTTCAGGTTGATGGAGGCCACGATCAAAGTATTGCACCTGGTGGCGTGGAGGGGGCGGGCAAAGAAGAATATTGCAGGGTTGGATTGTAAGTGTGCTCAGAGGCAGAAGGTGCACAGAAGGTGCACAGAAGGTGCACAGAAAGTGCACATAAAGTGCACATAAAGTGCACAGAAGGTGCACAGAGAGCGCACAGAAGGCTAGAGGGAAGTTTACTTTTGAGTCGACACACGACTCATGCACGCATGTACCTAGCGTGGATCTCGCGTGGTAGAGGTACCTCAGTGAGAAAGATGTCGATGTTATCGTAGTTGTTGGCGAGCAGGAACATGGCAACCCACACTCCGATCATGAGGATGAAGAGCAGCGGGAAGAGCTGCGTGGGAGGGGGGGGAGGGAGGGGGGAGCATGCAGGCACAGGCGAGAGTAGAAACAAGCACATAGGTGTGTGTGGGCACATGAGTGGCTGTTGGCGAGCAGGAACATGACGACCCACACTCCGATCATGAGGATGAAGAGCAGCGGGAAGAGCTGCGTGGGAGGGAGGAGGGGGAAAGGAGGGTGGTTGGGTGGGTTGGGGGGCGGAAGATTGGGGTGGGGGACGGGAAGGGGAGGTCCATACAGGACACAGTGGCACGGAGGAAGGGGAGGTCCATACAGGACACAGTGGCACGGAGGAAGGGGAGGTGCATACAGGACACAGTGGCACGGAGGAAGGGGAGGTGCATACAGGACACAGTGGCACGGAGGAAGGGGAGGTGCATACAGGACACAGTGGCACGGAGGAAGGGGAGGTGCATACAGGACACAGTGGCACGGAGGAAGGGGAGGTGCATACAGGACACAGTGGCACGGAGGAAGGGGAGGTGCATACAGGACACAGTGGCACGGAGGAAGGGGAGGTGCATACAGGACACAGTGGCACGGAGGAAGGGGAGGTGCATACAGGACACAGTGGCACGGAGGAAGGGGAGGTGCATACAGGACACAGTGGCACGGAGGAAGGGGAGGTGCATACAGGACACAGTGGCACGGAGGAAGGGGAGGTGCATACAGGACACAGTGGCACGGAGGAAGGGGAGGTGCATACAGGACACAGTGGCACGGAGGAAGGGGAGGTGCATACAGGACACAGTGGCACGGAGGAAGGGGAGGTGCATACAGGACACAGTGGCACGGAGGAAGGGGAGGTGCATACAGGACACAGTGGCACGGAGGAAGGGGAGGTGCATACAGGACACAGTGGCACGGAGGAAGGGGAGGTGCATACAGGACACAGTGGCACGGAGGAAGGGGAGGTGCATACAGGACACAGTGGCACGGAGGAAGGGGAGGTGCATACAGGACACAGTGGCACGGAGGAAGGGGAGGTGCATACAGGACACAGTGGCACGGAGGAAGGGGAGGTGCATACAGGACACAGTGGCACGGAGGAAGGGGAGGTGCATACAGGACACAGTGGCACGGAGGAAGGGGAGGTGTGTGTGTGTGTGTGTGTGTGTGTGTGTGTGTGTGTGTGTGTGTGTGTGTGTGTGTGTGTGTGTGTGTGTGTGTGTCTGTGTGTGTGTGTGTGTGTGTGTGTGTGTGTGTGTGTGTGTGTGTGTGTGTGTGTGTGTGTCTGTGTGTGTGTGTGTGTGTGTGTGTGTGTGTCTGTGTGTGTGTGTGCGTGCGTGCGTGCGTGCGTGCGTGCGTGTGTGTGTGTGTGTGTGTGTGTGTGAGAGAGAGAGAGAGAGAGCACACAAGTGGTTGTTGGCAAGCACATGCGTTTAAGAGTTACAGCGTGTATTGAGCCGACCCACAGACAGCACCAAGAAACACCCACACACATTGGTTGATAATGAGCGCACATAGCCACAGGAGTTACAGCATACCTTTTTGAAAACGTCGCTGCAGTAGTTACAATCGCCGAGGAAGGAGTAATAGTTGCTGGCGCACAGGCAGCACATGCTGTAGGGAGAGGTGGGGGAACGGAGAACAGGAAGAAGATGGGGGGAAGCGGGAGGGGGTGGGCAAGGGGGGGGGATTCTAGTAATAGTTGCCGGCACACATACAGCACATGCTGCACTGCTGCAAGAGGCGGAGGGACCAAGGAACATGATGAAGGAAGGGAGCGGGAGGGGTCAAAGGCAGCAGCACACTCACGGAAAGGGAGCTGAAGGCAGACTACTCACGGCGAGGAGGGGTCGTAGCCGGTGGGGCAGATGCCAACATCCGCGGTATTGGAGGTGAGGTTGTACACATTCTGGTGCTTCTTGCACCCGTTGGTGATGATACAGCTGTATGTGATGCAGCGCGTGACTTGCCATTGCACCTCAACCCAACCCTTAGACGCACCTCCAGCACACACTCACGGAGAGGCAGGGCCAAAAGCACCACACTCATGCAGACTAGAAACAAAAGACGACTTTTGAGGCGGCTCAAAAGCACCACATTCATGCAGACTAGAAACAAAAGACGACTTTTGAGGCGGCTCAAAAGCACCACACTCATGCAGACTAGTAACAAAAGACGACTTTTGAGGCGGCTCAAAAGCACCACACTCATGCAGACTAGAAACAAAAGACGACTTTTGAGGCGGCTCAAAAGCACCACACTCATGCAGACTAGAACAAAAGACGACTTTTGAGGCGGCTCAAAAGCACCACACTCATGCAGACTAGAAACAAAAGACGACTTTTGAGGCGGCTCAAAAGCACCACACTCATGCAGACTAGAAACAAAAGACGACTTTTGAGGCGGCTCAAAAGCACCACACTCATGCAGACTAGTAACAAAGGTGCTTACGGTGAGGAGGGGTCGTAGCCGGTGGGGCAGATATCGACGTCCGCGGTGCTGGTGGTGAGGTTGTACATGTACTGGTGCTCCTTGCACCCGTTGGTGATAATACAGCTGTAAGTCGTCGGCGTGTCATTATACGTCCTGGGATCCAGCCACGCTTGCTCCGCAACCGTCAGTTCGCCGCCCACGCAATCGAGATTCTCGTCCTCGCATGCCACGCACTGGTCGGCGCTAGTCGAGTAGGGGTAGAACGTGAAGGTCTTGTCTTCGCAGGGAGTGGAGGGTTGACCCGCCTCGCACCAGCTGCCGACAGGGCACGGGTCGCAGGTCCCACTCCCAGTGCTAACACTACCACCACCATCCCCAGTGCCATCTCCAGTGCTCTCTGTGTTGAGATAGGTTCCCGCCGCGCAGAAGTCTACAGTGAAGGTGTGTGTTATATCGGGGAACTCATTAGTGGGGCTGGAGACGGTGACGAGGAGGCGGAAGGGCGTGGCCTCGTCTGGGGTGACCATGACAGAGACCTCTGGCAGCTCTGCCATTCCCTGCACCGCTGTTGCTCGCAGCAACCCCGAGATGCGGCGATCGGGAGAGATCGCCACAAAGGACGAGTTGTCCTGCGAGGGAGCGGGGTTGGGGACGGGGACATGGAAAAGTGGGGGAGCGAAGGGAGGGAAGAAACGGAAAGTGGCATTTGCACCAAGAGGCAGGGCAGGAGGCAGCAGCAGGAAGGGCATGGCCTCGTCTGGAGTGACCATGACAGATACTTCGGGCAGCTCTGCCATTCCCTGCACCGCTGTTGCTCGTAGCAACCCCGAGATGCGGCGATCAGGAGAGATCGCCACGAATGACGAGTTGTCCTGCGGACAGGAGAGAGGGGGACAGGGGATGGGATGGGGGTCGAGGAAGAGGGAAAGGGAAAAAGGTGGGAAAAGGAGGGGAACGATGAGCAGCGAGCGGCCCAGCACGAGTTTATGGGCAAGTCAGCAGTGAAGAGTGCTGCAATGCCTGGAGAGATGCACAACACACATTCAGGAACGGGCCTCACACCGAGAAAACTTCTGAGGAGCCTAGAAAAAAGTGTGCCGCGATGCCTGGAGGCTGGAGAGACGCACAAGGCACAATGAATCAGGAATGGGCCTCACACCGAGACCTGTGTGACGAGCACCCAGAGCTGCTAAGCTATTGTTAAAACAACCTGAGAGCCCACCTGAAGAATAGTCAACAATGAGTACTGTGAGCCCTGCAATGTGCATCCCCACACAGCTGGGAGCAGCTACTGTTGAAACCACCTGAGAACCCACCTGAACAACAGTGTTGTTGTAGTCATCCACAATGACCACGGTCAGCCCAGCAATGGGCGTCCCCACAGCCGTGAGAGCCACAAAGGACGGCACCGTGCCGAGGTTGTTGGCCCCCTCGTCGATGCCCGCGAACGTGAAGTAGAAGTTCGTGGGAATACTGCCAATGGTCTGGCTCTCCTGCTCTCGCACGCACTCCTCACACCCGATGCGCACGGCGGGGTTGAAGGAAGCTTCGTAGAAGGCCACTCCCTGCGGGTACAGGGCCTCGTTCTCACTGAATGTGAGGTTGGAACACACCAGCGGAGCCAGCTCAGCCTTTCCCACTCCCATGCTGCTGCTGCTGCTGCTGCTGTTTGTGCCCTTCGCTGCAGCAGCTGCACTACCCGCATCATTCACAGCAGCGGCAGCAGCTGACGCTGATTTAGCAGCAGCACCACCAGTGGAATTCCCAGCAGCTCCAGCTCCAGAGGAGGTAATCCCGAGGGTCTCTGCTCTCTTCACGTACACCCCTGCACCGCCCACCACCGCTTTGTTCCCAGTCATCCACGCTGCCTTGAAGACCCCGTTTGATTGCTCCAGGAACGCCGCTGCCCCTCCCGCACTGCTTGCGCTGTTCCCCACCAGCGTCAGGTTACCCGCGGAAATTTTCGAGCTGCCCGCAACGGCAAGCGCCGCGCCGGTAACCGCGTTGTTCCCCTCGAATTGCGACACATCAAGAGTCACCTGGGCAGACCCTTCTGAAAAAATTCCGCCGCCCGTGACGGCCGTGTTGCCCGTCAGATTGCACGATCGGACGGTGAGAGAAGTTTCGGCGGCTGCCCAGATGGCCCCTCCGGTGCCCTGGGGGGCAGAATTGCCCGAAAAAAGCGCCTGAGTGATAGTAGCCCGAGAACTTCCCCTAATAAGAACAGCCGAAGCAGAGTTGTTGAGGAAAGAGGAGGAGGTGGAGGTGAGAGTCGCATCTGTATCCAAAACCATAGCTCCGCCTCTCAGCGCCAAATTCGACCCGAATTGCGACGAGAGCAGCTTCACAGTGGCGCTGTGCGTGGCGAAAACCGCCCCGCCTTCAAAACTCGCCTTGTTACCCGTGAAGCTGCCCCGGGTATCCTCCACCACACCCTCCATCTCCACCCAGAGCGCGCCACCTGTCGGGCTCTCATTGGCCTCCACCTCACACCGGGTCATCACCAGCCTACCCGAACCAGACACCTTCCCCACTCCGCCACCGCTGCCCGCTCTATTCCCCGTAAACCTGCTCCCCTCCGCAGTAATAGTCGCGAAATCCGTGACCAATAGGCACCCGCCAGCTGTGTCTGCAGCGTTGCCCTGGCAGGTGGAGGAGCGGAGGGTGAGGGAGGAGGTTTCCTGGGCGAGTAGGGCGCCGGCAGCAGTGCTGTTGTTTTCGGAGAAGGTGCAGTTGGTGAGATCTGCGGTGCAGTTGAGGCTGCACAGGAAGGCGCCTCCCCCGACTGGTGAGGTGTTTCTGGTGAAGGTGGTGTTTGAGAATCGCCCCAGGGTGGTTGCATCTGCGCCTCTAGATCCCTCCACTGAAGTCAGAGAGAGCGAGAAGAGGGAGAGAGAGAGGCACAGAAGGGCGGGGGGAAGGGGGGTGGGGAAGGGATGGAAACGCGGCAGTTGCAGCAAGGATCCCCCAATGTAAATGGCTTCTTTCACTCACACAAGTGGATACGCAGCATCCTCACTCCCTCCCTCCCACACCCCTCACCTGTGACAGCACCGCCCTTGAGGGGTGTCATGCATGGCACCTGGCATGGCGTCACCCTTGTCTGACCAGTCTTATTCAAACAACGAGTCCTGCAGCGACCATGACAATGGCAGCGACCATGACAATGGCAGCGACCATGACAATGGCAGCGACCCCCCGCTGAAGACGGCATGGCACCTCACAGTCACCTCCCCAAACTCCCACGCCTGATACAAAATGTGCCAGTGCACCTCCTCCCTCCCACACCCCTCACCTGTGACAGCGCCGCCCTTGAGGTAGGACCAGTTATCCTCAAACACTGAGTCCTGCACTTCCAGCAGCGACCCCCCACTGAAGATGGCAGCCCCTCGCGAGCTGTTGGCCCTGTTGCCTGTGAATGTGCTGCCCTGCACTGTCACGTTGCTGTCCGCCTGTGGGTAAAAGGGAGCGGGGAGAGAGAAAGAAGGGCGAAATGGGGGAGAGAGAAAGAAGGGACAAATGGGGGAGAGAGAAAGAAGGGAGAAATGGGGGAGAGAGAGCAAGCACAAGGCGTGCAACTGAGTTGCTGGTGAAGGTTGACCCCACGATCCGCACACACCCCGTGCCCTCGCTGTAGATGGCCCATCCCAAACCTTCCCCACCCTTCCGCACCCTTCCCCACCCTTCCTCACCCTTCCGCCCTTGCCCACCTGTCCACACTGCCCCAGAAACGTTTCACTCACCGCAATGACATAGAGAGCGCCACCGTCCTTGAGCTGCACGGAGTTGGCAGTGAAAGTGGAGTCCACAATCCGCAGGTACCCCGTGCCCTCGCTGTAGATGGCGCCACCTGAGCCCGACGCACTGTTGCGCTCAAACGTGCAGCTCTGCACCTCCGCTGTCGTCAGCACGATCACTGGTGGTGGTGCGGGGTGGGAGAGGTGGGGAAGGGGGATGGAGGAAGTTGGGGGGGAGTGGGAGACGGAAGTTTGGTTTGGGGAACAGGGAAAAGGGAGAAGTAGTTTTTCATATGGAGGCAAAAGCAGGCTTCTCCAAACCCTCCCTTGACTGTGAAACAACAAATGCCAACCCATCCCTCCAATTTATCGCGCCCTTCCCCTCCCCATCCACACTACCCACTTGCTCCATCCAGCTCGCTGACCCCGCTGCCTCGGAACTTGGTGAACTTGGTCCACCCAGCTCGCTGCCCCGCTCCATAGCGGTGAACTTGGCGACTCGACTGCCCTACTTACCACCCATTCTCCCTTATCTACACCACCCCCACCACCCCCACCACCCACACAAACCTCACCACCCCGTCGCCCCCTTCCCCTCCCCATCACCCCACTCACTTGCTCCGCCCAGCTCGCCGCCCCCGTTGTCTCGGAACACTGTGTTTGTGAACTTGGTGAGTCCGCCTCCGTACTGGTATAACCCCGCGCCTCCCTTCGCCTGCACGGGACAAGGGAGGGAGAGAGGTGTGGTGTGGAGAGGTGTGGCGGGAGATGAGGAAAAGAGGTGAAGAGGGACGATGAAGGTGGCCAGTCCGCCTCCGTACTAGTAGAACCCCGCGCCTCCCTTCGCCTGCACAGGAAAAGAGGGAGATGGGGAGAGGGGATATGAAAGGGACGACAAAGGAGTATAGAAGCGGAGAAGAGGTGGGTTGAGGTGGGAAGCAGGGCAGAGAGAAGGAAATGGCAAGGTGGAACGGAGATATGGAGCAAGCAGGAGGGAGGTGTGCACACACGATGGGAGATACGAGAGCAAGACGTAGAGGGAGAGAGAGAGTGAGGCAGGGAGGGTGGGTAAAAGAAAGGTAGGAGGGCGGGAGAAAGGGAAGAGGGATGGGAGGGAGGGAGGGAGGGAGGGAGGGAGGGAGGGAGGGAGGAGGGAGGGAGGGAGGGAGGGAGGGAGGGAGGGAGGGAGGGAGGGAGGGAGGAGAGGGAGGGAGGAGGGAGGGAGGGAGGAGGGAGGGAGGAGGGAGGGAGGGAGGAGGGAGGGAGGGAGGAGGGAGGGAGGGGATAAGACATTGCCATCATGCCCGTCGCCCGACATACACACTCGCTCCTCTCCCCCTCAACATCCATCATCAGCAATGGCGCCCTATTGTAGCCCAGCTAAGGAAAGGGAACCGGGTCATAGACAGGGGCGCACCTGATTTCCAGAGAAGGTGCAGGAGATGAACTCCTGTGCGGTTACTGCCGAGTTTCCTGCCCCACATACACTGCGCCGCCATACCCATCCATGGTCAACGCATACCCCACGCTAGACCGTTCAGAGAGGGGATAGAGGGAGAGAGGAGAGAGTGAGGACGCACCAGGTTACCAGAGAAGGTGCAGGAGATGAATTCCTGTGTGGTTACCACCGCCTCGCCATCCTGCCCCACGTACACTCCCGCGCCATATCCATCCACGGTCGCTGCATCCCCCATCATGATCCCCACGTTATCCTCGAACACGGTCCGCTCCACGCGCGCTGACGTGGCGCTCAGCGATAGGCCGGCGCCCGAGGGCGCGCTGGAGACGTAGTCCATGACGTTGCGGGCGAAGGTGGAGTCGGAGATTAAGAGGACGCCCCCCGTGGCGGATATGCCGCCTCCTAGGTATGTTGCATAGCCGTCAGAGAAGATACACTTGGTTAGAGTCGCCTGGTTAAGAGACAACAGAAGGGATGGGTGGATGGGAGATGAGGGTTTGACAAGGAGAGAGCAGACAGGAACAGGGGGTCGTCCTGGTTGGAGACTCCTGCATTGTTCAAGACGTCCTGAGAAAGCTTGATTGCAACCCAGATCACGAGGACGAAAATAGCAGGACGAGGATTGGGGCGTGGAGAGTATAAAAGTGTCCGGGCACGGAGGCATGATGGCGATTCCGTGGAGCAATTCGGAGCTAGGGAAGTTTGACTCATCCGCCTCATCACCATCACAGGCCGGTTTTCCAAATTCCCTAACACTGAATTGCTTCACGGAATCGCCATCATGCCTCCGTGTCTCGACACTCTCACAATCTCCACGCCCCAAGCCTTGTCCTCCTTTTCTCGTCCTCATAACAATGCAGCCACAAGCCTCTTTCTCATAACAGCCACTTAAAACAGAAGTCAGCCACACATACCTGAGGGATTGTGAACACCCATGCGCCTCCTGACTCATATCCGTGACACTCTTGGTGGCATGGCACTTGCGAATGTCCTCCCATGGTGCTTAAGCAAGAACACAGGTGCATACCTGAGTGACTGTGTACACCCACGCGCCTCCTCCCTCGTAATCCGTGACACACTTGGTGGCATTAACGGATGCGACTGTAACCGTCTGCGTGGCGTTCAGCGCCATACACCCCCGAAGCCGTAGCCTGCCGCGTACACGCCAGCTGGCAGCGTGCCATTGGAGGAGCAGGCGGTGAGCGAGGAGGAGGAGAGGGCATAGGTGGATGATCCCTCGTCCGCGATGGCCCCTCCAAGCACAGCCTGGGGAGAGGTGAGTGAGAGAGAGAGAAGGGGGGGAGAGCGCGAGAGAGAGAGAGAGAGAGAGAGAGAGAGAGAGAGAGAGAGAGAGAGAGAGAGAGAGAGAGAGAGAGAGAGAGAGAGAGAGAGAGAGAGAGAGAGAGAAAGAGAGGGAGGTGAGAGATGCCAGCAGGCAGGGTATTCTCCTACCGCCCTCTCACCAGAAGCAAGCATCTCTGCTCACCAGTTCATCACTGACAGTCACCCCTTCGACCGCCAGCCACATTCAAACATATCGTCGTCGCTCCAACCAACCCCCTCCCCAACACTCAACAACAAGCCCCACATAGTAGTGGTGGTGACACACAGCAGCAACCCTCACCACCACCACCACCACTACCACAGAATCACCGTGACACCAATAATCCGCGTATCACCAGTCCATTGCTGACAGTCATCCCATCAATGGACACACTCGAGTACATGGTCGTAATCGCCCCACCACCCTCCCCTCCCCACTCATCTACCCCACTCAACAACCCCGTCCCAGCACCACCTGGCAGTCACCATGACACCAGAAATGCGCATCTCGCTCACCAGTCCATTGCTGACAATCACTCCATCAATCGACACACTCGAGTACATGGTCGCAATCGCCCCGCCGAAATACGCCTGGCACCCGGTCATCTCCCCTCCGTCCACCTCCACTCTCACATTCCTAAACAGCAGCGCCCCTCCCGCCCCGTTCTCCATCCCACACAACCACTGTCTCACCAGAAAATCCGCATCTCACTGACTCACCAGTCCATTGCTGACAGTGACCCCATCGATCGACACACTTGAGTACATGGTCGCAATCGCCCCGCCAAAATACGCCTGGCACCCGGTCATCTCCCCTCCGTCCACCTCCACCCTCACATTCCTAAACAGCAGCGCCCCTCCCGCCCCGTTCTCCATCCCACACAACCACTGTCTCACCAGAAAATCCGCATCTCACTGACTCACCAGTCCATTGCTGACAGTGACCCCATCGATCGACACACTTGAGTACATGGTCGCAATCGCCCCGCCGAAATACGCCTGGCACCCGGTCATCTCCCCTCCGTCCACCTCCACTCTCACATTCCTAAACAGCAGCGCCCCTCCCGCCCCGTTCTCCGAACTGCATCCTTTCGCCGTCACCCCCGACAGCTTCGCGCGCACACCTCCCCCAGCCGCGCCTCCCCCAGGTGCAACCGCCCCCCCCTCGGGCCCAGTGACGCTGATGGCGCCGCCCCCCGAGTTGTACATGTAGGTGAGGTCTGAGCCCGGCGCGGAGCAGGCGGAGAAGGAGGCGGAGGAGACTGTGAGCGTCGCGCCCGCGCCCTGCACTGACACTGCGCCGCCCACGTTGGTTGCCGTGCAGCGGGAGAACGCCACGTTGCTGCATTGAGGGGGAGGCAGAGGGAGGGAGGAAAGGGGGGGAGTTGGGGAGGGGGGAGAGCGGGGGGGAGCGGGGGAAAGAGCCGGAGGAAAAGGGGAACAGGTGGGGCGATGGAGGGAGGGAAAATCAGCTATCCGCGCGGCAGGTGTCATGATCTTGGGCGTCTTCGGCCCATTGACGCTGCGAACATCCCCTCGCGTGTTGTATTCACTTGACAACCAGGGCTTGGGGGAATACTCACTTGATAACCAGGCCCTGCCCTCGCACGTCCACGCATCCTCCCGAATCGGCCGACACGCCATTGGTCAGCGTGAACAGCGCTAACGTCAGCACCACCTTACTCCCCGCGCCGCAACCCGCGCCAGCACACGTGGCGTTCAGGCACGGGCCGCCGCCGCAATCGAGTGTGATTGCAGCGGGGGACGCGGGAGTGGACGCGGGAGGGGCGCCGGTGATGGTAAGAGATTTCCCGCCCAGCTGAACGGCGGATTTGGTCGGTGAAGATTTGATTGCGGATGGGGGAGAGCCGGCGGGGGGCGGGAGGAGGGTGATGGTGGCGGAAGGTGCCGCCCTGGTGACTGCTGCTTGCAGGGTGGCTGCGGGGGGAACGAGAGAACGGAAGTGTGCGGGGGAAGCGTGGGGGAAGGGAGGGACGGGGAAACGGGGGGGCGGTCGGAACGGGAGGGACAAGGGAGGGGGGGGGGAAGGAGTTGCATAAGAAGGGAATCGATAAGAAATTGAGGGATGAGGTGGGGAGTGCGGCGGAGTTAATGCGAGAGAGGGGCGGGGGGGAAGGGGGAGGGGGGGAAGGAGAAACGATGTTCCGGTAGATGGAGCAGGGGAAAGGGAGCACTAGCCACGAGGAAAAAACCGACAAGTACAGATAGGACAAGCGAGAAGAAGACAAGGTACGGATAGCACAAGGCCAAGAACACGAACAAGCAGCCAAGGCAGCGCAGCGTACCACAGGGAGCGGTGGTGGAGTCGCAACAGCCGGTGTCGATGCCTGTGCTGGCGACATAGAGCTTCGCGAGAGAAGTGCACGACGGTGGGATCTGCTGCGACGACGCTGCTGGCGACAGGGAGAGCAATGGAGGGAAAGGATGAAAAAGGAAAATCATGAGGGGGAGATGGAGGGAGAGAGAGAGAGGAGGGGGAGGGGCAGGAGGAGGAGAACGGGGAAGGAGGTGAGAGGTGCAAACTACTCAACGGAGTGCAACAGCGAAAGACAATTCTATGGAAGGGAACAAGCCAAGGTTCCCGTTGAGTCGACTTAAGAGTCACATCGTATTGACTCAAGACAAGACAAGCTACAAAAAGGAATGACTAGCAGAGCGAGCCGTAATGAGGGTAAACGAACGCCGCAGTGCAACGAATAGAGCCGAGGTTCCTTATGAGCAGAACCAAAAGTCATCTTGTTATGAGACGACTCAAAACTAGCGCTTTGCAAAATGACGAGCAGTACGAGCCGTAACGAGAGTGAACTACGCGGATAGCGGTACCCGACCCGTCGCGAAAGCGAACGAATGCGGTTGCAGAGCGAACAAAACGAAGGTTCCTGATGGAGGCACGGTAACATTCATATCTAAAAGTATGTGAGCGCATTCCTCTTCATGTGGCGGCGTAGGCATGACGTTACGAAGCACCATAGGGTTAAAAAGCATCTCAAACATTCACTCTAAAAAGCGTCGTAAGTATGCCTTTAAGACAACGAGGATCGTGAACGAGCATACGCACTTATAAAGATCTGGCGAAGACTACATGGCAAGTAAGCAAGTGAACAACTTTAGAGACGCCTCAGAAGGAGCGTGAGCGAGAATACGCACTTCTGGAGATGCTGGTGAAGACTAGAATGGCAAGTAAGCACGATAACCGTCTCGTCGCCATTGTCGCTCGCCTCGACGAGGCGGTCGAAGCTACGCTGAAGCTAGTCGTAAGCTCACAACATTTGAAGCAACGGCCGGAACAATGCGGGAGACGGCGGTTATCCTACTCCAGAAAAAAATAATTCATACTTGCGCGATAATTTACAATAAATAGCATGGAAGCAAACATAGGGTCCTCTGAAGCAAATGACGCGGACGGCCTGGGAAAACGTAATGCTTCTCACGACTTCTATACAGATTCCACCCGTGAGCTACGCCGTATCATGTACAACCGTCATAGGTTCTCAGTCTATGACGGGTTTGCGGGTAGGACAGAATTCAAGCAGCCGCTACCCAAAGCAGACTCCCTGGCACGGTAGGTGGTCTGTCTGCACTTTCGACTCAGTGGGGTAATCTTGAGAAATGCAATCCCTGTGCTGGTTTCCAAGGACTTCACAATAGTGCCCGTTCTTGCACTGGTTGAGCACTGCGAGCCTTTCGCGAATTACAAGGTTGCGTTGCGTTGGACAGAAGACCGAGACCGTGTTGTCAGTCGTCGTCGTGACAATCGGGAAGTTTGCCCTTAGGGTTAGTGGCCCACTGGTGTCGAAACAGCCAATAGTGTAAATCGAACCTTGTCTGTACAATAGCGAAGCAGGACTGATAACGAGTATCATTGACAAACCGACACATGAGTTGAGCCTCTGATTTGTCTTGTTGCACCTACCTGAAACTGTTCGTACTTTTCACGCGGCGAGATTGCTCCACTGCACACTCCGCGTGTAGGGCCGAAATCGAGGAAATGACGGACCGCCCCGGTTTCGAGTTTCCGATTCCTTTGGGCAGTGGCTTTGACACCGCCTCGCTTTTCCGCTCGCTTCCAATTCCTTGGGGCAGCTGATTTCGACATTTAAAGTTTTTGGTGACCAGGAAAATTATGAAGTTACCTGGTATTAGTCTAGTGGCCAGTGAAAAAAATAAACCCCTTTCGGAGGGCTGGCCATTAGGGAGGCATCAACCCTAAACACCTTGCCTCATGGTGTTTAGGGTTGATGCCTCCCAAACGGCATCCCCCCCATGAGGGGTTTATATTTTTTGTCCCAATAAATAAATCAAAGTTGTAGTTTCTGAACTCCAAATGGGGAAATAGCGTAATTTACTGACCGAAGGTATCGGACGCGAGCGCAAAGCAAGGCGGTGTCAAAACCACTGCCTGAAGGAATCGGAAACTTGAAACCAGGGCGCTCCGTCATTCCCTCGCCGAAACCCTCGTTCACTGATCCGTTATTGCACTCCAGGCAATGACAGCTTTGAGGTGTACATGGGCACCCTTTTTGCACCACCTGAACAGTTCACAAACTAAGCTATGTGGTTTGAAGATATGTGCATCTCTAGCTTGGGTATTTGTGTGGGTTGTGTCTGCACACTTTTAATGGACCAGCTGTTTTGAAGAATACCATCGGTTCATATTGCAATATGTACGTATGTCCATTGAGTCCATTATTCAATAGCTTGAGATACTCTCAACGCATTTGCTATGTGAATATCAAGCAAGAAGCATATCTCGTCACCCTGCAAGACAATGGAGTGCCAGTACATTAGAAAAAGTGTGGGTAACACTACACACTGCATAGATCACGAGACGGCTTTTACTCACCCCGGTTGTTGCAAACTCAAACGAGTGCAGCTCGTCTTGTAACGTCATGCTGAAGAATATTCTATCGGGCTTTCCTGCATACTCCGCAAGCTCCCTCAGCTCTGCCTGGTGGATGACCGACCGAATCTCTGCATCCAAAAAATGCAGCTGCCAACCGACCCAATCGAGTGCAGGGAAGGAACAACATACCAGGTGTCATATGCCGCATAGGTGACTTTCTAGGTAGGAGAATTAGGAGACATACATTTATTCTGACAGCAACATAATAATGTTAAAGCGTAAGGAGGAACAAGGTAGCATGGCTCCACAGAGTACAGTCAGCTCACCCCGTTGTGGTTAACTCCAACGATGACATGCTTGGGGAAGTAGTTGGCCGTGTCCTCCTCTGTGCGCAGCTCAAAGAAGACCGACCCGCCCTGAGGGATCTCCAGCAGGATCCGCACAAACTCCCTCATCGTGGCCTTGTGGTCTAGCGACCACTGCACATGGACGGGGTATTGAGAAGCACACGTGCGCAGGGACAAAAGGTGACTTTAAAGTGAATTTCGAAGGACATAAGGACCTATCTCCAGCACGAACTAGACAAGTTTCCCTCATCATGGCCTCGTGGTCTAGCGACCACTGCACATGGACGGGGAATTGAGAAGCACACGTGCAAAGGGACAAATGGTGGCTTCTGAGTCGATCTCAAAGGACATAAGGACCTATCTCCAGCAGAGACTAGACAAGCTTCCCCATTGTGGCCTCGTGGTCTAGCGACCAGTGCACAGGCAAGGGAAGCATGTGCACGTGGGGGGCACACACTGAATCTTGAGCCTGTTTTGAGCACAGTGGTCATTTACCAGGGTTCTGTAGGGTTCGAGGATGAGGTTCATCCACTCGTCCTTGGAGTGCAGACGTGAGACTATCTTTGGGATTGACCTCTTCATCTGAATGCTCCACTCCCTGCCATGTATGGGCGCGCATGCAAGGACAAAGCGTGGACAACCAGGTAAGGCATGCGAGGAGGAACACACGGAACGACAGCACACAACAAGTGCACACGTGAGACAATCTTTTGAATGGGCCTCTTCATCAAAATGCTCCACTCCCTGCCATGCATGCATACAAGGACAAAGGGCGCACAACCAGGTAAGGCATGCGAGGAGGAACGCAGGGCAGGGTAAGAACGGCGCACAACAAGCGCAGGCGCGAGGCCATCTTCAAACTGACTTTTGAGTCGACTCAAAAGACCGGCACACAACAAGCGCAGGCGCGAGACCATCTTCAAACTGACTTTTGAGTCGACTCAAAAGACCGGCACACAACAAGCGCAGGCGCGAGACGATCTTCAAACTGACTTTTGAGTCGACTCAAAAGACCGGCACACAACAAGCGCAGGCGTGAGACCATCTTCAAACTGACTTTTGAGTCGACTCAAAAGACCGGCACACAACAAGCGCAGGCGCGAGACAATCTTCAAACTGACTTTTGAGTCGACTCAAAAGACCGGCACACAACAAGCGCAGGCGCGAGACTATCTTCAAACTGACTTTTGAGTCGACTCAAAAGACCGGCACACAACAAGCGCAGGCGCGAGACAATCTTCAAACTGACTTTTGAGTCGACTCAAAAGACCGGCACACAACAAGCGCAGGCGCGAGACCATCTTCAAACTGACTATTGAGTCGACTCAAAAGACAGGCACACAACAAGCGCAGGCGCGAGACAATCTTCAAACTGACTTTTGAGTCGACTCAAAAGACCGGCAACCAACAAGCGCAGGCGCGAGGCCATCTTCAAACTGACTTTTGAGTCGACTCAAAAGACCGGCACACAGCAAGCGCAGGCGCGAGACCATCTTCAAACTGACTTTTGAGTCGACTCAAAAGACCGGCACACAACAAGCGCAGGCGCGAGACCATCTTCAAACTGACTTTTGAGTCGACTCAAAAGACCGGCACACAACAAGCGCAGGCGCGAGACAATCTTCACACGGACTTTTGAGTCGACTCAAAAGACCGGCACACAACAAGCGCAGGCGCGAGACCTTTTTCAAACTGACTTTTGAGTCGACTCAAAAGACCGGCACACAACAAGCGCAGGCGCGAGACAATCTTCAAACTGACTTTTGAGTCGACTCAAAGACCGGCACACAACAAGCGCAGGCGCAGACCATCTTCAAACTGACTTTTGAGTAGACTCAAAAGACCGGCACACAACAAGCGCAGGCGCGAGACAATATTCACACTGACTTTTGAGTCGACTCAAAAGACCGGCACACAACAAGCGCAGGCGCGAGACCATCTTCAAACTGACTTTTGAGTCGACTCAAAAGACCGGCACACAACAAGCGCAGGCGCGAGACAATCTTCAAACTGACTTTTGAGTCGACTCAAAGACCGGCACACAACAAGCGCAGGCGCAGCGCAGGCGCGAGACGATCTTCAAACTGACTTTTGAGTCGATTCAAAAGACCGGCACACAACAAGCGCAGGCGCGAGACTATCTTCAAACTGACTTTTGAGTCGACTCAAAAGACCGGCACACAACAAGCGCAGGCGCGAGACGATCTTCAAGCTGACTTTTGAGTCGACTCAAAAGACCGGCACACAACAAGCGCAGGCGTGAGACGATCTTCAAACTGACTTTTGAGTCGACTCAAAAGACCGGCACACAACAAGCGTAGGCGCAAGACGATCGTCAAACTGGACCTCTTCATCTGAATGCTCCTCTCCCCACCCGTACGGGCGTGCATATACAAGGGGTGAAGGCATGCAAGGAGGAAACACAGGGTATTGAAGAATGCAACCAGGGAAGGCCTACGAGGAGGACGATTCAGGACCGACACAATTGCACATGATAACAGAGTACTTGGATTGTCTGTACAAGGCTGACTGAAAGTATAACTTGGTCTTGAACCTTTGGTGTGTCAGGTTATAGGTTTGGGTTGCCATATGCTTACAGGGCTGTTTCAGGGTTCGCAACGACCCCGATCTCGGCGGCTATTTGCAGCGCCGCTAGCACCACTGCTCCCTCCACTGTCACCAGATAGTGGTTCGTGAGATAGTCGTACCGGAGCTGTTAGGGATGGATAGGAGGGTGGAAAGGGTTTGGGGTTTGGTGGGGAGTCAGGCATGCAGCGCCTATCAGAGCCACCAGCACAACTGCTGCCTCCACTGTCACCAGCTAATGGTTTGGCGAGATAGTCGTACTGAAGCTGTTAGGGGTGGGAGGGTGGAAGGGAGAGTAAGAGGAGCGTTATGTGAAGCAGCACAAAGCCACTATCTCCTCCACTGTCACCAGATAATATGATGTTGTGGTTTATGAGGAAGTGGGGCATATGATGCTTTTTCCAGGCGCTGAGTATCCCACACCCAACTGCAAATAGCTCAGGACCCCACACACCACACACGCCCACCCACCTGAGCGTAGCAGAGGCGCACGTGGTGCAGGTCGGCCACGAGTGCATCGTCCGTCTTGAAGAATCGCTTCTTCAGCAGCAGCTTGCACGCCACCAGGCTGCCCCGCGCTGCCTTCACATACTCCGCCATCACGTCTGAGACATATGCCTCGGGGTCCAGCGGCACGTGGTCTGATGCAACACACGGAGGAGTGATGGGATGGATGGCATGGGGTGGAATGAGAGAGCATGGAAGTCATGCCGACAAAGCAACAACTCGCATGCCACCAGGCTGCCCCGCACCGCCTTCACATTCTCCGCCATCACGTCTGACACATACGCCTCCGGGTCTAATGGCACGTGGTCTGGTGGGTGGAGAAAGAAGTGGATGGGTTGGGAGAGCGTGAGGGCATGGTGGGAGGAGTGCAGCAGCTTGCACGCCACCAGGCTGCTCTTCGCCGCCTTCACATACTCCGCCATCACGTCTGAGACGTAGGCTTCCGGGTCTAATGGCACGTAGTCTGATGCATGGAGTGGGGAAGATGGGTGCAAGAACGTGGGAGTATGAT
Organism: Closterium sp. Yama58-4; assembly: GCA_947470075.1. Lineage (NCBI taxonomy): Eukaryota > Viridiplantae > Streptophyta > Zygnematophyceae > Desmidiales > Closteriaceae > Closterium > Closterium sp. Yama58-4. The sequence goes on from CANIUD010000027.1 coordinate 626,927, forward strand.
GTGGTTACATGGCAATACCGCCTTCGCGTACCCTGCCATCACATCGGATATGTATGCCTTGGGGTCTAATGGCACATCCGATGGGGTCTGATGTTAGGATGGGATGAAGGAGCATGGGATGAAGGAGCATGGGATGAAGGAGCATGGGATGAAGGAGCATGGGATGAAGGAGCATGGGATGGGATGGAGGAGCATGGGATGAAGGAGCATGGGATGGGATGAAGGAGCATGGGATAAAGGAGCATGGGATGAAGGAGCATGGGACGAAGGAGCATGGGATGAAGGAGCATGGGATGAAGGAGCATGGGATGAAGGAGCATGGGACGAAGGAGCATGGGATGAAGGAGCATGGGATGAAGGAGCATGGGACGAAGGAGCATGGGATGAAGGAGCATGGGATGAAGGAGCATGGGACGAAGGAGCATGGGATGAAGGAGCATGGGATGAAGGAGCATGGGACGAAGGAGCATGGGATGAAGGAGCATGGGATGAAGGAGCATGGGATGAAGGAGCATGGGATGAAGGAGCATGGGACGAAGGAGCATGGGACGAAGGAGCATGGGACGAAGGAGCATGGGACGAAGGAGCATGGGATGAAGGAGCATGGGATGAAGGAGCATGGGACGAGAGTGTATGAGAGAGTTGGTTATGCTGGTGGCACCTTCACATACTCCGCCATCACGTCTGATACACAGGCCTCGGGGTCTAGTGGCACGTGGTCTGATGCGCAGGGTGGGGCGGGCGGGTGGGATGCAAGAGCAGGAGAGCACGTCAAGTGATGAAAGTTGGGCTGTGAGACGTCTCAAAACCGGCTTGTTTCGCAGGGTGGGGCGGGTGGGATGCAAGAGAAGAGCAGGAGAGCGCATTGCGTGTGTGCACGGCAGAGGCGACACATTCTCGTCTCGTATAATGCCATGTGCGCGGCAATGAGAGGGATGAAATGTGAGCGTTCCGCCTTGTCTCGTCTCGTATAATGCTCCCTTCACGTCTAAGACAGAGGCCTTGGGGTTTATGACAACTTGGTCCGGTGGGTGTAATGAGAGGGGCGGCTTTGAGAGCATGGCATGGACGGGACAGGGTGACAAAGAAGCAGCAGACTCAGAAGCAGTAGACTCAGCAGCAGCAGTGATACGAAACGTTAATCGGCATGGCATGGGATGGGATGGAACGGAATGGGATGGGATGGGATGCGATGGGATGGGTTGGGATGGGATGGGATGGGATGGGATGGGATGGGATGGGATGGGATGGCATGGGATGGCATGGGATGGCATGGGATGGCATGGCATGAAATGGCATGGGTGGGAGTCACACTAACCGATGGTGGGATCGCTGTGAGTTGCGCCCATGGACTTGTAGATCCTACAGGTGAAGAGGGCAAACGAGGTGGTGTCTGTCACTTGTAACCTTTGCAGCAGCAACTGAAAGGGCCAGAATTTGGAAGAGGGAGAGTGCGGGATGCAAAGGGATGGGCATCAGAGGGTTAGGTAGGAGCATCAGAAGGTCGGGTAGGAGCATCAGAAGGTTGGGTAGGAGCATCAGAAGGTTGGGTAGGAGCATCAGAAGGTTGGGTAGGAGCATCAGAAGGTTGGGTAGGAGCATCAGAAGGTTGGGTAGGAGCATCAGAAGGTTGGGTAGGAGCATCAGAAGGTCGGGTAGGAGCATCAGAAGGTTGGGTAGGAGCATCAGAAGGTTGGGTAGGAGCGTCAGAAGGTTGGGTAGGAGCATCAGAAGGTTGGGTAGGAGCATCAGAAGGTTGGGTAGGAGCGTCAGAAGGTTGGGTAGGAGCATCAGAAGGTTGGGTAGGAGCATCAGAAGGTTGGGTAGGAGCATCAGAAGGTTGGGTAGGAGCGTCAGAAGGTTGGGTAGGAGCGTCAGAAGGTTGGGTAGGAGCATCAGAAGGTTGGGTAGGAGCATCAGAAGGTTGGGTAGGAGCATCAGAAGGTTGGGCAGGAGCGTCAGAAGGTTGGGCAGGAGCGTCAGAAGGTTGGGTAGGAGCATCAGAAGGTTGGGTAGGAGCATAAGGTTGGGTAGGAGCATCAGAAGGTTGGGTAGGAGCGTCAGAAGGTCGGGTAGGAGCATCAGAAGGTTGGGTAGGAGCATCAGAAGGTTGGGTAGGAGCATCAGAAGGTTGGGTAGGAGCATCAGAAGGTTGGGTAGGAGCACAGGGCGAAGGAGGTGGTGGTTTGTCACTTGCAGCCTCTGCAGCAGCAACTGAGTAGGCCAGAAAAGGGAAGAGGGACGAGGTGGAAAGGGACAGGCATGAGAGAGTTGAATGAACTGGGGAAGGCCGCAAGCAGCACGTGCAAAAACCTTTCCTCTTCACCAACAGCCGCTCACCTGCATGGCCTCCCCGATGGTGGTGACGGGGCTGCTGGGAATGTTTTCCAGAGTGTCGTCACATAGATACACCGGCACCAGCAGAGGCGTGTGCGTCAGCAGCGAGAGCACCTGACAGGCACACACGCGGAGAGGGTGGCATGGGACGGGGAGGGATGAGGACCACTCAGAGAAGAGCACGAAAGGTGAGTGTCGCAGCACTTTTGCTTCCCAATACACCAACCTGTACCCACCTCATCTGGCCTGCATTACTTGTGATGAGTCGAGTCGACTCAAAAATCGACGCATCACTTTTGCTTCCCAGCACACCTCATCTGTACCCACCTTGTTTGGCCTGCATCACTTCCCACCTCACGCCTAGCTCTTCCCTCACTACATATCAACCCCTCACTCACCTCATCTCGCCCAGGAACACATCTCCTGGGGCTGTGCTTCAATTCATCATCCAAGCCCTTCCACGCTGCCAGCACCGCCTCTCGAATGGCCTCGTCCCCCACCTGGAGCCATATCTACCTGCAATCATCATCCCTCCACCCACCTCATCTCGTCCTCCCCCTCTTCCCTCACCTTATCTTGCCCCGGCACGCATCTCCTTGGGCCGTGCTTCAGCCCGTGATCCAGCGCCATCCGCGCCGTCAGCTCCGCCTCTCGGATGGCCTCGTCCCCCGCCTCGTCGGAGACGAGCCCTACCCACGGATTCTCACAACCTCACCCTCTCCTCTGCTCTCACCTCGTCCTGCCCAGGCACGCATCTCCTGGGCCCGTGCTTCAGCCCGTGGTCCAGCGCCTTCCACGCCGCCAGCACCGCCTCTCGAATGGCCTCGTCCCCCGCCTCGTCCGATACGAGCGAGGAGAAGTACTCTGAAAGAGGTCCCGCGATGGTGGTGGTGGGGGGGAACACGCCCGCACACAGCCGCATCAGCTCCCACGCTTTGAGACACGACGCCCTGGGGGGAGGAGAGGAGGGGAAGAGAGGGGGCAGCAGGGGACGAGGGTTGTGGTGATGCAGACAGCCCTTCCCCGAACCGCCAGAGGCATCATCACCTCCCTGCAAGCAATGACGGCCTCGTCCCCCGCCTCGTCGGAGACGAGCGAGAAGTAATCTGATAGACGGTGATGGTGGGGGGTACACGCCCGCACACAGCCGCATCAGCTTCCACGCTTTGAGACACGAGGCTCTGGGAGAGGCAGGGGGAGTGGGAGAGGGTGGGGAAGATGACGTTTGGGCTTTTATGACAACCCATGGCAGCTTTTCACTAAACCACTTGCATTACCTTCCCCAGGTCCAGAAACACGCGCGCCACCAGCGCCACCAGCGCCACCCTCTAGGCTACCGCCACCCACCACCCACCACTCACTAATTCACTCACTTGTACTCGTTCCCCCGCGTTTGCTTCCACAGCTGCATGAACATCTCGTCTCGCAGCGGCGGCTCCTTCCCTAGGTCCAGAAACACGCGCGCCACCAGCGCGACCTCCTCCGCGCGCGAGAGCATCTTGCCCTCGTGCACGCCCATGAAGCGCAGCACGTCGCTGAATAGGCGCGTCGCGGGCTCGTGCAGGACGCCGCTTAACCGCAGCATGGCAGTGGGGATGGCGTCCTGTGGGGTGGGGGAGTGGAGGGGGGTTCAGGCGAGGGAGAGGGGAGGAGGGGACGGGACACGCGGGAGGATTGTCAGGAACAGCAGCGCGACCAAGATCGCCTTAATTTGCATCAGCGCGACCTCCTCCGCGCGCGAGAGCATCTTGCCCCCGTGCACGCCCATGAAGCGCAGCACTTCGCTGAACAGCCGCGTCGAGGGCTCGTGTAAGACGCCGCTTAGCCGCAGCACGGCCGTCGGAATGGCGTCCTAGGAGGGGAGGGTGGATGGTGGTCATGGTGGGGTGGGTAGGGTGGGGTTAGAGGGGATGGGGGGGAGTACCCGCAGGGGATATAGGGGCGGGGGGGAGGGGGTCAAGTGGAGTCCACGGGGAGTAGGGCGCCGGGAATCATGGGCAAGATTGACTGAAAAAGCAGCAGGACCAGGAAATCGCTTAATTAGGGCCAGCATCGGGACTTTTTCAGCTGAGATGAGCATCTGGCTGAAATGCATGAAATAGTAAATGCATGAACTCACTCGCACCTGCTGAAACGAGAACATGTATCGGACCCGACTAGTACTGTTCCGCCATAGTGATAATCATGGGGCATGGCTTTGCGGCGCCTATCGTTCGGGCGTCGAGTTTCCTTACCTGTTGAAACGAGAACATGTCTCGAACCGTGTACTGCTCGGCCTTGGTGGTCCCGGGGCCGACGACTCCCAGCAGTCGTCGCCGGGCGACAGCGGTCGCACGAATGTCCAGCATCGCTGCGACGAATGCCTCCACGTGGCAGATGTCGTAGAGCTCCTGCACCGCCTCGAGAGTTCCGCCGGGAACCAACCTGCTTCGTAAAAATACATTGACAGGATTTGAGGGGAGCCTTTGAGGCGCCTCCACGTGGCAGATTTCGTAGAGTTCCTGCACCACCTCGAGAGTACCGCCGGCAACCAGCCTGGTCCGAACGAAGACATTGGCAGGTATTGACAATGATGATAACAACTCTGGTGATTAAATTTCCGTAGAAAATTAAGGGTTGGGTGGGTGACTATGGGGAGGCGTAGACGACTACGGACCTCGACAGTCCGGATACTGACGGTTGGGTGATGGAAAATCCAGCCTGGACGAGAGTAAGCGGTTTTGCTAGCAGCTATCTTGACGCCAGAAGGGATAACGATTAAATCCTAGCGAAATGGAGCAACTAGAGGCTGCTATGAAGGTTGCTGCTCCTTGACCTGCGTGAATTCCGCAGGAACTATCTGTACAGAGAGCACTTTTGACGTCCATCCTCCCAGGAAATTCCTGCCGGAGAGTACGTCCACTCGAAGAACGAGTACCCGTCTCAGAATGTGTTATGGTTACTCACATGACGTCTAGAAACGCCTCTTTGTAGTTCATTTCTGGCGCGTCTTTTAGAGATATGGAGCTCTCCATCATGGCTGCTCTTGTCGTCGCCACCACCATTCTAGTTTTACACTTTACAGGCTAATAACGCTAAGAGCACGCGCTCAGTACGAGACGGGTCTTTGGTCGTAATTTGTTGAACTTGAATCCAATGACTACTGGTTTCCTGTTCTACAATCACTTGTGCACTGCTGCTATTTTTTTCTTTCCTCGACAACGACGTATTCTGATATTTGCGTCTCGGCGTGAGGTGCGCACAGAACGCCACGTTCTAAATCTTTCGAAGCCTTTGTGCACCAATCTCTTCGCAGGTTGATCCAAACAACTCAGGCGCTCCAAGACTTCTCTAGAATGCTTCTGTGCAAAATTCGCGATGGAAGAAGTGGGGAGGAGAAGCTGAGAGGGAAGGAGAAGTTTGGTGGGCGGTAATCCCGAGGCCGACATACTCCACCAAGCTGAGCCAAACCCAGCCAAGACAACGTTGCCAAATTCCAAGCTCCAAGCCCAAGGTGTGTCCGGTGACGCTGATTCGGCGACTCGGCTCGGCTCGCCCAGAGAATGACGAACAGATGAACGAGTCCGCGTGCAGCCTCTGTACCGTTCTATTTACCTAACCACCACACTGTAACCTCAGTCGCATCACAAAAGCTCTCACCACCAAGACAGTGCCTAGCGCGTTCCGTTCTGTGACCGAGGAGAACACGGGCAGTCTCAAGCCAAGTCGCCAGATGCTAGGCGAGCTAGCCAATCGGAAGGCTCGACTGACTGCAGTTCAGCAACCAGCAGACCGCCCTCCCTCACAGGGGCTTTCTGGAATCACTTTCTTGCACCTCGAAATGTTTTCCCGCCACAAGTGTCTCCGTGGCCGAAGCGCTTCAGCTGTTTCCTGTACGTCGCTGCTTTCGTTTGAGATGCCGTGACGAAACAGTCAATGCATTTGAAAGAATTACTACATGAAGCAATTCTGTGACTTTTAAACTTATTCTTACAAGCACCCTTAGGCAAACAACAGACACAAACAAATGGCCCTTGTGAGCTACGCCTTACTAGCAAAGGCAAACTAACTGATGTAATTTCAAGAGAACCTCGGAGTTTCAAATATCTCCAAGGTCTGTTATCTTCAATACCACTTCATCCCCTTGACCTTCCCATCTCAGCCATAAGGAGGGGGTCATTCTCAGAACGAGTGTTATCCTGCAGAAGGTGAGGACACAGAACAAAGAAACATGGAGGGAGTTGAATGAAAACAGTGCAATGTGATAGGACAGCTAAGCAGTTTCGAAGAAAATATGTACACTGAGCTATGGCAGGACGCTTAGACTCACAGTTTCACGGTCACTGTCATTGGCCTTCTCAAAACTTAAGCCACCCGAGGGAGGAGCTGAAATCTATGTTCGGGGCAAATGATACAGGCCAATGAAACAAAGCATGACACATGAGGTTCAGAACTGAAAACAAAAGCATTAACTTCAACATGATTGAATAACAACCTTGAACATCTGCAAAGCACAGATGCAGCACCCCCTAAACAGCCCAATCAGAACCAGCCAAACCTGAAATACAGGCACCAAACCCACCAAAACCACCTGAACCACCTGGAAGCGCACCTGAGCATCTCTGGACTTGGCCTCTTGGATCTGCACGTAGGAGTAGAGAACCATGCCGACCAGCGCAACCAGAATGCCGCCCGCATTGCGCCAGCTGAAGGGGTTGTTGAGCAGCAGGTAGCCCATACCTAGCACCAGACACGTCTTGAGGTGGCCTAGCACCTGAGAGAGGGGGGGGTGGGGGGGAGGAGGATACAGGCATGCACATATGGTGGGATTAGGGTTGAATCCACTGTCCAGCTGAAAGGGTTGTTGAGCAGCAGGTAGCCCATACCCAGCACCAGACATGTCTTGAGGTGGCCTAGCACCTGTGGGGGACAAGTGTGTGTGTGGGAGTCAAACAAGAAACACAGGAGTTTGTGGGGAGAATTGGATTCAATGCAGCATATGATGTGAGTTAACTCAAAGGGAAATGTGCACTTTAGAGGTAAACCGCGCAATCACTCACAGCCCACCTACTTGGTGTAATGAGGGGGTTTTGGCGGCAGCTATAAAAGAGAATTTCGAAAGCCGACCGAACTCAAATAAAAAGAAAGAAAGAAAGGAAGAAGAAAGGTCCACTTTAAAAGTGAAACTGAAAACTCCTTAGAGCCCACACACCTGGTAGGTGACTGGCGACGTCTTGCCGATGACTAGGAAGGAGCTGAAGTTGACCGCCACGGCAATGAAGCATGACAGCAGGATGAACGACTGGTTGTAGTGGGGGATGGAGGGGTAGGGGGGGCAGGAATGGGAGGAAAAAGGGGTGAGAGCTTGAAAAGGGAGAGGAACCAGGTGAAGTGGGGGAAATGGCAAAGCGAGTAGGTTCAAAAAGGAGCCGCAGTTGACTGCCTGCCACTGCGATGAGTCAGGAGAGCAGGATGAAAGACTGGTTGTAGAGGGGGATAAAGGGGTTTGGGGAGGGAGGAGGGGATGGGGGCAGGAATGGGAGGAAAAAGGAGGGTTGACTCAACATCGATGGTGCATGACATCAGGATGGAGCCAAAAATGTTGTGGGCTATGAGGCAGGCACCGACAAAGGGGATATGGACGGCCCAACTTAACCCACTACCAGCACTCTCATTCATGCACTCCGCTCCCAGCACTCTGGTGCAATCCACTCACCAACAGTGGCCAAAGAGTACTCTGAGGCGTCAGAACTCTGAAAAGCAGGAAAGTAGATGCACACGCACTACTCACAATGATGTTGAAGGTGTAGTCGAAGGCAAAGAGGTTGTGGCCCGTGAGGTAGGCGTCCACGAAGGGTCCAAAGCACTCACACAGCATAACACGTAATCAAGACGTAGCACTCGTACAACACCTTGTGCTACACGAGCAGATGCACATGTACCCACAATGACGTTGAAGGTGTAGTCAAGGCAAAGACATTGTGGCCCACAAAAGGAGCATCTGGACTGGAGGCTCAGCACACTTACCAGCAGTCTGCTGGAAGTGTAATCCATTCAAAGCCAAAGCTAATCAGAGGGCTCACAAGCTCCTAGGTATTGCACTCACAATGACGTTGAAGTTGTAGTCGAAGGCAAAGACGTTGTGGCCAGTTAGGTAGGCGTCGACGAAGGGCCCCGAGAGGATGAGAATGAGCGCCTGGAAGGGCGACGACTGGTACAGCAGCTGCGTGCTGCTCACCTTGTACCCCTTCTGAATCGTGTTGGTCATCTGAGGACGGGGAGGGGACAGGGATAAGATAGGGGAAGGGACAGGGGAGGAGGGAGGGAAGATAGACAGGGGAGGAGGAGAAGGAAAGTGAAGGGGACAGGGAGGGGGGTGGGGATGGGGATGGGGATGGGGATGGGGATGGGGATGGGGATGGGGATGGGGATGGGGATGAGGAAGGATGAGAAAGGGAAGGGGATTTTTAAAAGCAATGCAAACTACCCAGGCTTGTCAGCTGGTGAAGCCAGCAAGCTATCTGATGACACCACCACTTACAATCTGAGCAACGCAGGTGCTGACGATGGCGAGCGCCGCCAGCACGGTGCCAACGAAATTGAGCTCCAAGTCCGTGACTGTGGCGATGCCCACGCCCAGCAGCAGCACCAGTAGGGATGCCTGCACCTGAAGACTGAATGACAACGACAGGGGGGGGAGGGGTGGTGGAAAGCTTATGAATGAGATGCCTGATGCCCACGCCCAGCAGTAGCACCACTAGGGGCACCTGCACCTGCAAGCTGACTCACAAAGGGAGAAGGGGGGGTGTGGGGGGGGGAGTGGAGTGGTGGTGGGCCTCTGATAGGCCCAAGCCTAGAGCAGGAGCACCGGCAGGGACGAATGCATCTGAAGCCTGAATCACCAAGAGGGGGAGACGGGCGTGGAGGGGTGGTGGGCGGGGGGACGGACATTTATATTCTAAGGGGCTCAGGTGACATGAGGCTTGCGCAACGCGCAGAGGCTTGCATCGCAGCGGTGCCCTGAACATGTAACCCGAAGGCAATACAATTTAGGAACACGGAATTCGGATGATGTATGACGCATCCACGCACCTGAATCTCATCTTCAGGAAGAGGATTTGCAGACAGACCGTGCACGGGATGATGGCGAGCTTGGCCATCTGCAATGGGAGCAATGGGAATAGCCACGTGAAAAAATAGTGCTTAAGGGACGTCTCAAAGACCGTGCACTGCAAAGGATGATGGCGAGCTTGGCCATCTGCAATGGGAGCAATGGGAACGGTAACGGCAACGCACCGAAACCGAAACAGACACGTCAATATGTCAGGCGATGACGTGGTGCCCGGATGACTAAGCGAGTGCTAAGTGTGAAATGCTTTTATCGGAGGAAAGCCTGCACATGCGAGGTTTCTCGTGATGTGGCATAAGTCGTATAGCGAAACCGGAAGACATTCATGAATATACTCGGCAGAGGATATCTCGCTGTAACACTTTGTTCCCCCCACTTTTGACAAAGACGATAATTTGCTTGTTCATACGCATGTATTTGACTGTGTGAGCGTGTGTGATTGCAAATGAGAAGCGAGATGAAGGTTTACATGGGAAGTGGACTGTAAGAAAATATATGCGAGGTTATAGTCAATGCGGTAGAATCAGTAAAAAAAAAATGAAGCCCCTTATTGATCATCACTAAGGGAAAGACGTTACCTGGTTAGAAGCCCGCGGAATTGGATCGAAGCACGCAAAATGGTCAGGCACTTAGCAATGCCGAATACGACCAGCCCTTCGAGATTACCACGGAAGGAAGAAAGACGTTACCTGGTAAAATCCAACAGAATTGAACCCTAGTGTCAGGTTCAGGAGGCCGATGGACGCGCCATTGAGCAAGCCGAACCCGATGACGACCTTAGAGTCGAACGCCTTGTGCTCAAAGAACCCGATCGTCCGCGCGACGTGCAGCGATAGGAATGTGATCACCAGATGCCAGCTGGATAGCGTCGTCGCTGATCGGTCGCGAGGAGGATTAGGGGATGGAAACAATGAAGATCAGGAAAACGAGATTAGGTATGACTCGTCGTCGTAGCTGACGCTTGACTGACGCCGAATACAGACGATACCGTCGGGAGATTGCGAATAAGATGCGATAGAAGAAGAGAGCAGCGAAGAGGGGGGGATGAAACCGATGAGACTTATCCAGGCTTACCGAAGTTGAAGTGAAACTGGGAAAGCAACGCTTTATTGCAGATAACAATCGACACTGATGAGACCACTGACAGGGTCAGGGCCCCGATCGTCCCGATATTCGACATCGCTGTGCTCCCTGCTCGTCAAACTCTCCTCAATGCAGGTTCGAAAAAAAAAAGGTTCCTTAAATATCCCAGTTTTTGCGGAGCTAAGTTATGCCCGTCTCAACTCCTTGATCAAATGACTTCTTCGTTTCTTCCCTCCGCTGTCTCGCATCAACGGATTTTAGCAGCACGAGCTTCGTCGCCAGGGAATGATCCTTCTCCTCAGGGATGAAGTCAGCAGATCAGCGACCTTGAAACCTCCTGTGCTACTAATTTTCACACCCAGATTGAAATCACTGGAAACTAGAGTCAAATAGGAAGGATATGTAAAAACTAGGAAATGCACTCACAGGAAGGATGTGCCATGCGTTTCTCTACCCTGGTTCAGTGCGTTTCAGTAAGTTAAAGCTCAAGGCCCAAATTGCGCAAGGTTAGTAATCTTGCGCAAGGGTTTGGGCTGGTCAAGAATGTGCTGGGAGGGTGGGGTTGACTTATTTCGCACGAGCTCTCGCAACAATTGCTGAGTCAGCAAACACCAAGGTTAACATTCTGTTTGGGTCCGAGAGTCCCAAATTGTGTAATACTGAAAGTTGAAGTTTCTGCAGGGAGATCAATCAGATCCATTCGCACCTACCGTAACCCAACATTCGCCAAACCACAGCACCAAAACAACAGCTGTGCAAGATTAGTAATCTTGCTCAGCGCGGCCCGCAATTTGGGCCTTGAGCTTTAACAGACGGTATAGACTGCACACTACTTCTTATCAAACGCGACCGCAAAGCACCTAGCGAAACCGAGGTATGTGACGTGATTTGCAACGATACGCAAGGCTTTCAACAACCTCTAATCAACAGTTGCCGTCCCTCGACTGTGCGAAGTGCGGCGATACCTACCGATGACTTCTACACGAGAGTTACCACTAGAGCGGAGGTTCCAAAACCGACAGGGATGTCGTGAATGTGTGACATCAACGAAGTTGCAATGGGGACACAAACGCAGGAGGACCAAACCAGAGTGACCCAACCCAAACCGCCGTTGCCGAGCGTGCCCAATCGGCTTTGTGTGTGGTTCAGATTCACCGAATCGGGGCCGTTGAAGCGAAATGTCACCTGAACCCCGCGCACACGAGTCGCAGGATGAATCTCACACAACTGTGAGACGACACTGCAATCGAACCAGGGAGGGTTTAGACGATACCTCGTTTAGTCCGTTTCAACATATCACACAGCTGCGGTTACACTAGTTAGATCCAGGCTTGACCAATCAGTTCCATAAGGGCGGGGGCAGCGCGTTAATTTTCTTGGCTTAGCCCGAAACAGTTACCAGATTCAGCGGTTTGTAACCCTGATTTAGAGTAACGAGTGGACACGATGGAGTATACAGTGGATGAACGGTGGCTGTTTTCCGTGCCGTCAACCGAACAGAACACGTTCCCACGACGGCCGCGAACAACACGCGCATCATTCGAGAATGCCTGTGTGCAGGTCAGCGAAACCGCACCACGAGTTCGTCAAGCGCGTACGACCCTCGCAAATTCATGGGTTCACAAATACAGCTTCGTACTGCGCCCCGTCACCAGATCCACTAGCACAGGGTTACCTCATTGGGTGGGCGGTTGGGCAAAAGTGTGGCGGGACCTGTGCCTAATTCTGGACGCGCGTGTCCCACCTGGGACACAAACTAAGCGCGGTGCAAAAATGCTACAGTATTTTCCTGATTCGACGGGCGTCAAAATTTTGGAAAAGTGGAGAAAATGAACGCGCTGCCCACGCCCTAAACAGCTGATTCTCCTGAACTCTTCGTTTTACTAATTAGATACCAGTAAGACGCTGTGGCCTCGTGCCCATTTCAGCTCTCAACAAGCTCGCCCGAATCAGCAGTGCGCGTGTGTCTCGTTGGAAGTCATTGCCCGCTGCAAGGGCTCGTTGAAACGTTGCATTGCGCTGGTCAGCATGACGAGCATATAGAATGCCTTTGTGTGAGTCGATGCGTGCCTGGCGTGGAAACAACGAACAAAAAAAAAAAAAAAAACGAAATGGGAGCAGGAATTGAAGGAACAATAAATACACACAGACAAGAGGGAATTGGCGCGCAGCTCAAAGCACATCAGCTCTAATAAGCCACCCCCACTATAGACCCATCCACCCACCCGCACATGGTTATCCATTACAAGAACCACTGGAAGCTCCTTTTCCAGTGATTTACATGCCTAGAAATAGCCACTCACCTGCACTTGGTTATCCATTATAAGCGCAGCAAGCTCCTTCTCAAGAGCCGCCACATTCGTGTTAAACGCCGAGGCCATCGTGCGGAGATCGACGGATATGAAGGGTGTGGTGTACTGAATGAGAGCGCGCTGGCGGATCTGCTGGTAGAGCGCTGCCACATGGTCATGCAGATGCAGATCCAGCTCTAGCACTGGCCGGAGCTTGTCCAGATATTTCAGGCACGAGGCATATCGGCTGGAGGGAAGGATAAAAACGGAGAGAGGAGGAAGAGAGGAAGAGTCTGAGTGGCCGTGCAGACGCAGGTCCAGCCCTAGCACTGGCCTGAGCTTGTCCAGATACTTGAGGCACGATGCGTAGCGACTGTTTGGGGGAAAAACTATAGAGTGATCGAGAGGCAAGGGAGAGGTAGGAGGATGAGAGTTAGTGGTCGTGCAAATGCAGATGCAGCTCCAGCACTGGGCGGAGCTTGTCCAGGTATTTAAGACATGATGTGTAGCGGTTGTTGGGGAGAAAACAAGGGGTGTTTGAGAGGCAAAGGTGAGAGGAGGGGGGGACTGAGTGGTCGTGCAGACGCAGGCCCAGGTCTAGTACTGGGCGGAGGTTTTCCAGGTACTTGAGGCATGATGCAAAGTGGCTGATTTGGGGATACAACAAGGAGTGACACAGGGGCAAGGTTGATTGAAAAGAAGAGAATTGAATGGTCGTGCAGATGCAGGCCCAGCTCTAACACTGGCCAGAGACGTCCAGATATTTCAGGCGCAATGTATGGTGGCTAAAATAAAGGATGGCGGGTGTAGAGGATGGTGAGAGGAGAGGAGGAGAACGAGTGGTCGTGCAGTGCAGATGCAGGCCCAGCTCTAGCACTAGGGAGTGGTAATCAAGATCTCCACGTGAGGCCAAAGCCAGTACAAGTCGTAACCGCACCCACCTTGCATGCATAGGAGGAGCCGTATATGAAATGAGCTCCCTGACCCCTGGCACGAACTCAAGGATGTCTGAACGTCTTACAGGAAATGTGTTGATCAGACACGGAGCAGACACAAGACACAGACAGACTGACCAGGCAGACAAGTCGTTAAAAAAATTGTTGGTAGTCACAACAGGCCAGTGAGAGAAAGAGTGCGCGCAGTCTATGGACTCACCTGGCGTAGAAGTTGCTAATGAGCTCCTTGACCCCTGCCACGAGCTCTAGGAAGGGTGAGAGGCCTACAGGAGATAGAGAGGTCCAGAAGTGGGAGCAAGCACAAGCGCCCTTCACTCACCTGGCGTAGAAGTCGTATATGAGCTCCCTGACTTCCGGCACGAGCTCGAGAAAGTTGCGGAAGTTGACAGAGTCTATCAGCTTGTTCTGCATGCACGCACATGCACAGTGAGGGAGAGGGTGGGGGGAAAGGAGGGTGGACTAAGAATGTTGGAAGATCGAGGAAGTTGCGGAGGTTGACAGAGCCAATCAGCTTGCTCTGCACATACAAGAGGCAGTTAGCATGATGCGTTGGAGAAAACAGGTACCTTAAGTTCCGCACGGTCAAACGAAGCGAGAGCACAGAGCCCACCATACACCGCCACGTCCTGGGGTGCAATCACCTCGGAGTAGCTGTTGCCCATGTCGAAGCTGGCACTCACAAACTGGGGCAGAGAGCAGCGTGGGGGGTGACATGGGAGAAAAGGAACATGAATTTAAGAGAATTAACTTCAAGGTGCTAGCTCCTTGGAGTAGCTGTTGCCCATGTCGAAGCTGGCACTCACAAACTGCCCGTGAACAGGAAGTAATGGGAAAGAGGAAGGATTGACAGGAGAGGGAAAAGGGAATAGGGAAAAGGGAAGGGAAGGGGAGTGAGCAAAGGAAGAGGAAATGACAAAAAGGAATGGTAATCGAGAAAAATGAAAGGGATACGGTTCAAGGCATTATCATCTAAGAGCAGCTGCTGCCCACGTCAAAGCGCAACGCACCCCACCGCACCCTACCGCACCCCACCGCACCGTACCGCACCCCACCGCACCCTACCGCACTCTACCTTACTGTTCACCACCCACATTCCTGGCAGCAGCCTTGTATTTCCGCCCCTCCAGACTAGCGAGGCCAGCAGCGCTCCTCAGTTTCGCCAGAACCAATGGGTCCGTCATGCCGCGCTCGGCCTTCTGCACGTAGTTGCTCACGTTCACAAAGTGTCCCAGCTCCACACTCGCCCTTCCCTCTCCCCACCTCCACGCACCCCGTTCCCTCTCCCTGCCTTCCTGTCTCCAACCCAGCTTCCTGTTTCCAGCCCACATTCCCATCACGGCCACAGCACAAACCCACCTTCCTGGCAGCGGCCTTGTACTTGCGCCCCTCCAAACTCGCAAGCCCAGCGGCGCTCCTCAGTTTCGCCAGCACCAGCGGGTCTGTCATGCCGCGCTCGGCCTTCTGCACGTAGTTGCTCACGTTCACAAAGTGTCCCAGCTCCACACTCGCGACGATTACGTTGAGGCACATGGCAATGGTGTGCTTGGACGTGATGCAGTAGTCGCGCGTGCGCACGTAGCACCGGAACGCCTGCTGGAGATCCCCCCGCGAGTAGAAGAAGTCGCCGAGATCGTTGTACCCCATGCGAATGGATTCTTTTATCAGGTTCGTCTGTAGCGGGGATGAGGGGGAGGGGGGAGGGCAGGGGAGGGCAGGGGAGGGCAGGGGAGGGCAGGGGAGGGCAGGGCAGGGCAGAATGACGTTGAGGCACACGGCAATGGTGTGCTTTGAGGTGATGCAGTAGTCGCGCGTGCGCACGTAGCACCGGAACGCCTGCTGCAGGTCGCCCCGCGAGTAAAAAAAATCCCCCAGGTCGTTGTACCCCATGCGAATGGACTCCTTTATCAGGTTCGTCTGTAGCGGGGATGAGGGGTGGAGGGGAGGAGGAGAGGGCAGAGGAGGGGGGAAAGAAGAGGAAGGAAGGGGGAGGGGAAGGGGAGGAGAGGGGAGGGAAGGGTGGGATACAGGGAAGAAGGATTCCTTAGTGTTTGAAAGGCTGTTGGGTGTGTGATTGGGTTGGAGGAGAGGCACATGGGTGTGGTGTGTTCTTCTGTAGCACGGATGAAGGGAAGGGAGGTGTTAACTGGTACGACTTACCTGTTCCGTCCGGGACAAATCGAGTCAGCATTCCACCTAACCTGGCGCATTAGGTCAACAGTTCTGAATTTCACAATAATCTAAATAATAACAGTTCCAAGCTATCCCCTCCATACCTTGCACCTGTAAGCCATACCTACCTAGTACCTGTTGTACCTGTAAGCCATACCTTGTACCCGTTTAACTCCATCTCAAGCTTCTCCTGTTTCTGCACCGCGCGGCGCTCTACAGAATCCACCCACTCCTGGTCCAGCTCGTACTTAGGCCCGAGGCGCCCCGCGATCTTCGCCACGACCTCCTTATACGCCGCGCTGTTCTCGCCGCGCTTCAGCTCATCCGCCGCCATCCGCAGCGCCTCGAGCTCCATCGCCGTCTGCCCCATCGCGGCGCATCGCTCCGCGATGAATCGCAGCCGTACGATGCGCGTGTGGCCGGAATAATTCGCGGCGTACGACTCCAGATCCAGTATCTGCTCCTCGCCCGCAGCGCCCGCCGCTGAAGCCGGCGAGGCAGACACCCCGCCGCCAGATGCGCCAGCGGAAGGGGCGGTGTTAACTGGAGGAGTGTCGGAGCCAGGCGCGCCGACAGGCGGGTTCTGATTCGGAGGCGGCGTGGCTGGAGTTCCCGATTCCGACGCCATGAGGATCCTGGAAACAAGGCCCGGCAATATTATTATTATTTTTTTTTTTTTTAGTGAAAGTGTTGTGAACCGAATAATGGAACAATCTAGATGGGAAGTTTGCTGCAGGAGTATGACGAATGGCGACGAGCGGATCGAGGAACCCAAGACGCGAGGGTGTTGCGCAACGCTCACATCCACAGAAGCTAACGAGGCATGGATAGATGGAGGTTGTGCGTGCGCCTAGCCAGTTCTTGCATCGTGGCTCAGGACGGTTCAACACGGTGGGAAGCGGTTCTGAAGAATTACAGCTCTGCACCTTGACGAAACGAAGTTGACCGCAGTGAGTGCACAGAAGTTGTAGAACCTGACACTGCCCTAGAAGGGAGCACATGTAAAATTGTAACACAAACATACGTTAATGATATTTGCAATGCACGTAAGGACACCAAGAAGATGCCAAATAATTAAGGCATATATAAGATGCCTGTGTGTGTATATATGCAAGTATTTGATAACTCTGGGCTCACGTAGTAAACTTCTACAAGGTTATCAGAAAGTACTTGGTTATTTACGAATAATCTGCGTATGAGTTGCTACGAAAGTGCCTGTGGCGGGGATGATTCGCCTTCAGCAGCTGCCGAACCCGGGGACTGCATCGCCAGCCATCCTCCTCGAGATCATCGAACCAATTCTTATGGCACAACGGTCACTGACTGATAGTGGCTTGTGTTTTGGGGTTACACTTCTGCTCGCCTGCGGTAGCGTGACAGGTCCCTGGAAGTAATTCCCCATTCTGACATGCATAGGGACGCGGCTCGCTGCAGGAACATGCTGGTCGAGTAACATCGATCCAACGTGAAACTTTGGCCCATTACACTAGGAGTTTTCTTGCACTAGACGCGGAACCGCGGGAAAGGAGAACGCAATTCAGCTAATACTGAATTGGAACCTGCAGGGAGCGGGTCAAGGGTTGGAGAAGGGAGGGTGAGAAATAATACGTTCGGGGAGGGGGAGGGTCCGAGAGGTGTTTTTCAGAGATGGACGCCGCACATGCCGCCGAGACTCACGAGGTCGGTGGATCTGGTAGAGCGTTGAGTTAAATTCGCCATGAGCACATTTTGTTTCTTCCTGCGTCGCGTGAATGATGTAGTGACGATCCACTCCGTCGTTGCAGCGCTTCGACTTGACATGCCATTGTGAGCGGAGGCTCTTTTTTACCTGATACCCTCGTCCTGTCGCATCTTGACCGTACAATGGTCCCGCTGAGCCATCATAGCCGTCCGTTCCCTTTGCTTGTGTGGATATCACCAGGTTCTGGCACATTTCCACGTGGACGAGAACACAGGTCTCACCGATGCTCAGGTGGAACACAATCGAAGCATCTACGGACGGAACGGTGAGTCCCACTCTTTCTGTCCTCGTTATAAGCCCACTTTTTACCGTCTCGCCACAAAAGTTTCCCCTGTCCCCTTGCTGATTGCATTCTCAGTCCTGTTTATTGATCACTTTTGTTCTGCTGTGTTGTGGTATGCCCTTGGTGGTGGGACACTGGGAACACTGCTGCCCTCGATTCGCCCCTGCAGAGGCCCCCAAGGAAGAAGGTGAGAACCCCTTTCTTGCCCTCACCTGTCAAGTTCCTTTCCCCTTGGTTTGGTTTCCCTGTTTCAAGGTTGATAGACAGTGGTTGAAGATTCGTCCTCCATTATGTACCCCACAACAGTCATAGTCCATGGGATTTGTTCATCAGAAGCCATGACATCACCTGTCACCACTTGTCACCGCCTGTCACCACCTGTCACCACCTGTCCACCTGCCACCACTTACACCACCTATCACCACCATTTGCCACCGTCTGGCACCACACCAGGCACGCCCATCTGGAAGCTGGTGCTGAAGCAGTTCGACAACCTGTGAAGACCCCCCTGGTCTCCGGTGCTGTTTTCTCTGTGCCAAATCGTTGTCACCATCACCACAAATTTCCACCTATTTCCACCTGTCGCCACTTGTCACCACACCACCTATCACCGCCTTCCACCACCTGTCACCGCACCAGGCACGCCCTTCTGGAAGCTGGTGCTGAAGCAGTTTGACGACCTGCTGGTGAAAATCCTCCTGGTCTCTGCAGTCGTCTCCTTCCTCCTCGCCCTCGCCAACGGGGAGAGCGGCTGGCACGCCTTTGTCGAGCCTGCTGTAAGCTCAACGTTGCCCTCATGGCGTAAGCTGTTGCTGTAAGCTGGTACGCCCTCATGTTGAAGCTGTTGTAAGCTCAGAACACTGCTGTTACCACAAGATTCATTCTACAACTTAAGCACTTCCTTTCATGTGCTGCTACTTCCCACCCCCCCTCCCCCAACCCCTTCCCGTTTCTCTTATCGCAGGTCATCCTTCTCATTCTCATTGCCAACGCCACAGTTGGGGTCATCACAGAAACTAACGCAGAGAAGGCCCTGGAGGTGCGCGGCTGCCTTGCTGGTATGGCTTCTGGTGTTATACGCGTACAATGAGTGAGTCGCTGACTGCTTATGTGTCTCTCGAGTGCCTGCAACCTGTAATGGAACACCTGCTTTTTTATCTGTTGTGTTTTTTTTTGTGCCTTATAGTTTGAGACTTTTCAACATACATGCTAAAGCTGCCTCCTTTGGTTCACAAGACCATCGCTTCCCGTCCATCTTGCAGCCACCGTTCCCAAAGCTCCTTTTTACCTTTCTAACATCCCCTGTGACTCACTCACACCCTCTCACCAGGAGCTGAAGGCTTATCAAGCCGATGTTGCTACAGTACTGCGCAATGGTGAGTAAAAGGTAGAGAACGTAATCCATACCCCCAAGGTGATGTGAGTGAGTGAGTGAGTGAATGAGTGAGAGTGACTGTGGGAATAAGGGTGTTGGGTACGTGTGTGAATGTGAGCTTGACAGTGAATGAGCTCAAGTGACCTGGAGCATCACCGGTTTGTTCCCCTTTCTTCCCGTTTCCCTGTTTTTTCCATCGCCACACACATGCAGGCAGGCTGGCCATCATCCCAGCTGCAGAGCTGGTCCCTGGCGACATTGTTGAGGTGTCAGGTGCGTGCAGGCTCAGAAACCATTGAAAAGTAGGTTTCTGAGTCGACTCAAGCATGCAGGCAGGCTGGCAATCGTCCCAGCTGCAGAGCTGGTTCCTGGTGACATTGTTGAGGTGTCAGGTGAGGACTAGACGTTCTAAAGAAGTAAAGCGCAGCTGGGAGGTGTTAGGTGATTTCTCAGCCTCTGGGTGATCATCTTTCCCAACCTGCCTTGGCTGAATCGCCTGAACGCTCTGTCTGTATCTACCGCCTTATCTGTTCTGTGTGGGTGGCAGTCGGCGGCAAGGTGCCAGCGGACCTCAGGGTGCTCTCCCTGCTCAGCACTCAGCTCAGAGCAGACCAATCCATCCTCACAGGTAGGTACTGGTTGAAGTGAAGGTGCCAGGTGGGTGCCTTTCTGTTGTTCACTCGACACAAAGAATGGAAGGTGCCAGCGGATCTCAGAGTGCTCACCCTTCTGAGCACTCAGCTCAGAGCGGGCCAATCCATCCTCACAGGTAAGAAGTTGCATTGCATTGTTAAGTCGACTAGAACTACCAGCCTCCGGGTCTCGGAATGGAAGGGTGCCAGCGGATCTCAGAGTGCTCTCCCTGCTGAGCACTCAGCTCAGAGCAGGCCAATCCATCCTCACAGGTAGGTACTTGGTGATGTAAATTGTTGTGGCAGGTGAGAGTGCATCACCAAGTAATCCATCCCGAGTAAATGCCTGTTCTTGTTCCTTGCCTGCATGCACCATGGGTGGCAGGGGAGAGTGGGTCGGTGTCAAAGACAAAACGAGCCACACGGTCAGCAGCGGCAGTATATCAAGACAAGACCTGCATCCTCTTTTCCGTACGTTCTCTCAACCTTCACCTCTTCGAGTAATGCGGCGAATTTTGAGTCGCCGCAAAACTTGTCTCATCACATTCACAACCAGAGCTGCACACACGGTCAGCGGCGGCAGTCTATCAAGACAAGACCTGCATCCTCTTTTCCTTACGTTCTCTCTCGTGTGATCTACCTCCCGCTATCTCATCACCCAGTTTTCTTTCCCATCTTTCTTCGTAAATGCGGGTGCCCACCCGCTCAGGCAAGAATTTTGAGACGGTCTCAAAACTTGATTCTATCTACTGTCTTCCTCTCCACTCCCATGCTATCAGGGAACCGTGGTGACAGTGGGGAGGGTGCGGGCCATTGTTATCGCCACAGGAGGGAGGACTGCCATTGGGAAAATCCGTGATGCCATATCGGAGTCAGCAGATGTGAGTCTATTGCTGGGTCAGCAGGTGTGAGTCTATTGCTGGGTCAGCAGATGTGAGTCTATTGCTGGGTCAGCAGGTGTGAGTCTATTGCTGGGTCAGCAGATGTGAGTCTATTGCTGGGTCAGCAGGTGTGAGTCTATTGCTGAGTCAGCAGATGTGAGTCTATTGCTGGGTCAGCAGGTGTGAGTCTATTGCTGAGTCAGCAGATGTGTGTCTATTGCTGAGTCAGCAGATGTGAGCCGTTATATCGAGTCAGCAGAAGTGAGCCGTTATATTGAGTCAGCAAATGTGAGCCTTTCTATCGAGTCAGCAAATGTGAGCCTTTATATCTAGTCGGCAGATGAATGTCTTCTTTGAGTTGGTTTGTTTGAATGCATACCTCTACTACCCAATCTACTTTGCACACCTGCCTTCACCTGCCTTTGAGTCACGTACGCATCTACCTTCCACACATCCCTCTCCCCACGCCCCGTCCCCCTATTCGCGTACCCCCCCCGTTTTGCCAATCCTCCTCTTCGCCCTGGTACTCCTGCCCTCATGCACCCCTCCCGTGATCCAGGAAATGACTCCTCTAAAACGCAAGCTGGACGAGTTTGGCACCTTCCTCTCCAAGGTACGTGCTGCACCTGTACTTTCTAATTTGCTCATTTGAGTCAAACTATACGTTCGAGTCAAATCAAAATGTGACATTAAGCTAACCTGAAAGCGTCTCGTGCTTTCTGCCTTGCCTCTCATCCTCGCTGTTTCCCTTCCATCACCCTGTGTGCCCCCGTCGCAGGCCATAGCTGTGGCCTGTATTCTTGTGTGGGTAATCAACATCAGAAACTTCCAGGATCCTGCGCACGGCGGTGTTATTCGAGGGGCTATCTACTATTTCAAGGTCATCACCTATAAGCCCCATATTCTTGCCCAACCTGGTTCTTTTCTTACCCATACTTGACAAGTGTTCTAGCTGTTTCTCCCCCACTTTGTCCCGATTTTATGTTGCTGCGTTTCTCATTGTTTCTGCCTGCTGGCGGCACGCCATAGATGCAGACGAATTGCCAGCTGTATATGAACAGTAACCTTCCCTTACTGTGGTTTCCAAACATATCTTCTTCTATCTTTCTCTTAGCTTCGTCGTCCTCTTACCCTGCCCCTTCCTGCCTCCCTCTTTTCCTCTGCAACAGATTGTGGTTGCTCTAGAGGTGGTCAGGGATATCCAACTTCTTGAAGCACCTCTTCCCTGAAGGTCCAACCCTTCCCTCTACTGTCTCCCCATTCGGTGCAACAGATCGCGGTTGCTCTAGCTGTGGCCGCCATTCCTGAAGGCCTTCCAGCAGTCGTCACCACGTGAGTACACTGCCATCTCCATGCGTCCCTGATACTGCAGGGTGTTTTTGAGAATTCTCAAAAACACCCTGCACCACGTGAGTACCCTTCCATCTCCTTGCGTCCCGTTTCTTTAAATATTTGACCTGAGAAAAGTTTTGGCTTCTCACTAGCTCAGCCTCTCACAGTACAATCATCCCTTTTCGATGCATTTCCTCTATGCCGCAAAGAAGATGGCACGGCTGAATGTCAATGTGCGAATTCTGAAGTGCCTCGAACGTCTTGTAATGGTTTGATTTGAGACACCTCAGCCCCCTTCCTCCTCCTTTTCTCCCCCCCCCCCCCTCCTCTTCAGCTGCCTAGCTCTGGGCACGAAGAAGATGGCGCGGCTGAACGCTATAGTGCGCTTGCTGCCGTCCGTGGAGACCCTTGGGTGCACCACACGACCACACCACTTGATCATCTCTTATCATCCTGTGTGCCTCCCATCCTTCTTCGATTCACACCCCACACAGCTGTCTGGCTCTAGGCACGAAGAAGATGGCGCGGCTAAACGCCATAGTGCGCTCGCTGCCCTCCGTGGAGACTCTTGGGTGCACCACTGTCATCTGCAGTGACAAGACAGGCACTCTCACCACCAACATGATGTCTGTTAACAAGGTGTGTGTTTGCGCGCACATATGTCCACCTGTGATTGTCTGGAACCACCTGCGCAAGTTGTGAGACGCCAACACACTCCCCTTCCTTCCTCGGACTCCAATGCGTTTACTCTACTCCTGTTAGATCTGTGTGCGCAGCTCAGCAGCAGGTCCCTTGTCTGCGATGGACGTGTCTCGAAGCACATATGCAAGTTTTGAGACGTCAGCAGTGTCATTCATTTCGCAACAAACGAACCTTTTGGTCTCCCATGCGCCCTACTCCACCCTTGACAGATCTGTGTGTGCAGCACAGCAGCAGGCCCCTTGTGTGAGCTGGACGTGTCTGGAACCACATATTGAAGTTGCGAGACGTCAATTCTCTCTTTCCTTCCTTCCTTCCTTCCTTAATTTCCCATGCGCCCTACTCTACTAAACTCCTGTCAGATCTGTGTGTGCAGCACAGCAGCAGGCCCCTTGTGTGAGCTGGACGTGTCTGGAACCACATACGCGCCTGAAGGCTCCATCTCTCTCGGCCGCTCGGTGGTGAGTGCTGTGCTGTGCTGTACGGTGCCGTGCTGTGATGTGCTGTGCTGTGCTGTGCTGTGCCGTGCTGTGCTGTGCTGTGCTGTGCTGTGCTGTGCTATGCTGTGCTCTGCTGACTTGTGGTTCAGCTTTCATGTAGCCGACACGCGTTGGAACCACATACGCGCCATACGCGCCTGAAGGCTCCATCTCTCTCGGCTGCTCGGTGGTGAGTGCTGTGCTGTGCTGTGCTGTGCTGTGCTGTGCTGTGCGGTGCTGTGCTGTGCTGTGCTGTGCCGTGCTGTGCTGTGCTGTGCTGTGCGGTGCTGTGCTGTGCTGTGCGGTGCTGTGCTGTGCTGTGCTGTGCTGTGCTATGCTGTGCTCTGCTGACTTGTGGTTCAGCTTTCATGTAGCCTACACGCGTTGGAACCACGTACGCGCCTGAAGGCTCCATCTCTCTCGGCCGCTCGGTGGTGAGTGCTGTGCTGTGCTGTGCTGTGCTGTGCTGTGGGGCTCTTGAGGTAACGTGTGAGTCACCTCTAAATCCTGGATAGTAAACATCCATGTAACATTTACCTGGACATGTGTAGATCGATGTGCATTACAAAATGTCTCCATTGCCCGTGGGCAGTCAGTCAGTGGTGTGAGTCAATGTTTGCCAAGTCAGCCAGCTCATTGGGTGACCTCACGATCAGTGGTGTGGGTCACCTCATGACTGAATGTGTTCTCCTCTGCACAGTTACCAGGCGGAGTGGCCAACAAACATGGCCAGTGACAGTGCAGCACGTGGCCATGTGTGCATCCATGTGGCCAACAAACATGGCCAACAAACGACTCCACTTTCCAATACAACTCAACCTTGAGTTTTTTTCAGAGATAATTACTTCTTCTCCCTTGCCCTCTCTCTCCTCCTCCTCTTCGCGTTCCTCCCCTCCGCTATTCAGGTGGAGCGGCCAGCAGACATGCCATCGGTGCAGCACGTGGCCATGTGCGCCTCCATGTGCAACGACTCCACCCTCCAGTACAACGCCACCACTGACACCTACGACCGCATTGGAGAGGCCACTGAAGTGGCCCTTCGGGTTCTCACAGAGAAGGTGAGAGGTTGTAGCAGAGGAGGTGAGAGGTTGTAGCAGAGGAGGTGAGAGGTTGTAGCAGAGGAGGTGAGAGACTGTAGCAGAGAAGCAGGTTGAGACCATAACGTGGATAGGCAGAGGGGCAAAATTACGTTGCTTGTGGATTTTGTGTTTAGTGTGCTTCATGGCTTCCTGTGTTTATGGATGCTGTTTCTGTCTGCACATATGCACATTTTCGTATTGTGTGTGTGTGAGCGTACGTGTGCGCATGGTGTGCATGTGTGTGTATTCATGTATGTCTGCTGTGCGTGCGTGCACGCGTGCGTGTGTATGTGTGTATTCATGCATGTCTGTACACGTGCAACATTGTGCGTGCATGTGCATGACATGACTGTGCGTGCATCTGGTCACCAGCACAGGTCGGCATACCCGGTTATTCCGACATGCCCACATCCCTTGGGCTCCTCAGCAAGGCAGAGAGAGCCGCCTTCTGCAACAACCACTGGCATGACACCTTCCACAAGGTACCTGCTTTTTTCACACCAGCCCTTAGTCTCACATATGGTCACACACCACTGGTCACACACCACTGGTCACACACCACTGGTCACACACCACTGGTCACACACCACTGGTCACACACCACTGGTCACACACCACTGGTCACACACCACTGGTCACACACCACTGGTCACACCTAGAGGCTAGATTAGTGAGGTACACAGCAAGGCAGAGAGAGAGCCGCCTTCTGCAACAACCACTGGCACGACACCTTCCACGAGGTACCTGCTTTTTAGCACTAGAAATTCACCTCTGATATCCCCTTCAATATTGCCTTCGAGATCGCCTCTAACAACTGGCATGGCACCTTCCGTAAGCTACCTACTCTACTCCTTCATACCAGGCCTTTCGTCATCTCCCTCTGTCCTTCATCTCTCCCCTCTGACCTTCTCGCTCAACCCAGGCGTGTCTATCACATCATATGCTGCCCCCCTTGCTTCATCCTGCTGAGAATCAGTGGTGGTGATAACCTGGTTATCTCATACCCTTGGTTTTCCTTCCCATCCCTTCCCACCCTACATCTCTCCCAACCTATCCCCACCGCATCCAACCTGCAGCTTGCAAGTCTGGAGTTCTCAAGGGACCGCAAGCTGATGAGTGTGCTGTGCACGAGAGGCGAGGAGGAGGTGAGTGAGCGTGTGGAGGACGAGGAAAGGGACAAGAGGGGCTGATAAAGAGGGTATGTTGCAAGAAGATGATTGCAAGAAGATGATTGCAAGAAGATGATTGCAAGAAGATGATTGCAAGAAGATGATTGCAAGAAGATGATTGCAAGAAGATGATTGCAAGAAGATGATTGCAAGAAGATGATTGCAAGAAGATGATTGCAAGAAGATGATTGCAAGAAGATGATTGCAAGAAGATGATTGCAAGAAGATGATTGCAAGAAGATGATTGCAAGAAGATGATTGCAAGAAGATGATTGCAAGAAGATGATTGCAAGAAGATGATTGCAAGAAGATGATTGCAAGAAGATGATTGCAAGAAGATGATTGCAAGAAGATGATTGCAAGAAGATGATTGCAAGAAGATGATTGCAAGAAGATGATTGCAAGAAGATGATTGCAAGAAGATGATTGCAAGAAGATGATTGCAAGAAGATGATTGCAAGAAGATGATTGCAAGAAGATGATTGCAAGAAGATGATTGCAAGAAGATGATTGCAAGAAGATGATTGCACCGTGCTGTTAACTGAGGCAATCCCTCCTTCCTTGTTCCTCCCTATGGCAGCCCGTTGTCGCTCACTCCTGCCCACCTCCCCACCAACACGCTGGTCCCGGGTTCTACGGTGCTTCTAGACGCTGTTTCTTCCCCCCCACCTCCCCACCCACCACGCCACACTAGATTCTCTTCTGCAAGGGAGCGCCAGAGGCTGTGCTGTCTCGCTGCAGCAAAGTACTGACGAATGACGATGGGGCAGTGGCTGCCATGACGCCTGAGCTGAAGGCAGCGATCGAAGAGCGAGTGTGCAGGTGAGTGCTGGCTGTTCTGTCCTTGAGGCGACACACAATGGCACTCTGTTGGGGAAGTGTCGCAGCAGCAAAGTACTGACCAACGACGATGGGGCAGTGGCGGCCATGACACCTGAGCTGAAGGCAGCGATCGAAGAGAGAGTGTGCAGGTGAGAGTGTGTGTATCTTACGGCAGCAGAATGGTGTTCAATATGCTGTGATCATTCTGTCCTCTTTCCCAGACCCCTCCTCCCATCCCTTGATTTGCAGCGGGCTGTTTATCATTCTCAAAAACACCTTACAACCCCCTCTATCTCACATCACACCCCTCCTCCCCGTCACATGCCCCACACTATATCCCACCAGCTATGGCCGGCACCAGATGCTGCGCTGCCTGGCTCTTGCCGTGTGGCCTCCGCTTCAGATTTCAGGTCAAAACAGAAAGAAAAAAAGAAAAAGAAATAAGAAGTTCCTTGCTCTTCTCCTCTTCCTCAATCCCCTTCCACATCCCACCAGCTACGGCCGGCACCAGATGCTGCGATGCCTGGCGCTTGCCATGCGGCCTCTGCCCGGAGGGCATCAGACCATCACTCCTGAAGATGAATCCGACCTCACCTTCCTCGGACTGGTAACCGCGCACTTGTAACCTCGTGTCAGGGTATTCAGTGCGATGGAGCATCAGAGGCCATCACTTTTCTAGATGACAGGATCTGTCTATCACATTGACAGGATCCTGTCGCCCAGGACCTAGGGGCCTTCTCTTTTCTGGATTGACAGGATCTACCACATTTTTCCGACAGGGTAGTTCCTATCTACCATTCCTGATCCGTCACCCCACCACCATTGTTGCCTTTGCATGGTCATCAAGGTTGCCCCATGGCCTCTGTTTCTGTCCACGCCACACTCACTGTCTTCTCCCCGTCATATGGGATTTGGCATTGCACAAACGACCTTGCATGGCATGGCGTGGCGTGGCGTGGCGTGGATGACATGGCGTGGTATGGCATGGGATGGCATGGGATGGCATGGGATGGCATGGCATGTGTGTGTGGCAGGTGGGAATGCTGGACCCACCTCGGGAGGAGGTGAGAGCAGCAGTGGAGACATGCCGGTCGGCTGGCATTCGCATCATAGTTGTCACAGGCGACAACAAGGTATGCTGTGCTGCCACCGAAGGCGACAACAAGGTATGCTGTCTGTGCTGCCACCGAGTTTAATTGTGCTATGATGAGAGAAGCTGTAGAGACATGCCGGTCGGCTGGCATTCGCATAATTGTTGTCACAGGCGACAACAAGGTATGCTGCCATACTTTTAATTCGACTACCCACGAACCCATCCGTGCCTTGTATCAGCACATGTTTTCCCTCTCACCCCCCCTCTCACTCCACTTGCCCACTCCCCCTCTCACCACCCATCCAGGCTACAGCAGAGTCGGTGTGTCGTCGCATTGGGATGCTCAGCGGATGCCCTCATCACCATCGACTCCTCCTGCCCCGCCTCCCCCTACTCTCCTCAAAGCATGTGCCAATGCAGCGTCGCTCAAACTATTCCATGTGCACAACTCTCGTTCTCTCCCCTCTTCCCTCTTACTCCCCTTCTTGCTGCCCCTCTCCACACCCATGCAGGCCACAGCAGAGTCGGTGTGTCGTCGCATCGGGCTGCTCAGCCCTCTCTCCGCAGATGCCCTTATCACCATCGACCCCTCCCCCCCCGCCTCCCCCCCCTCTCCTCTGCTCAAATTTTGCACCAACACTTTAATTTTCCCCTTTTCCCTCTCACTCCCCCTGCCCACGCCCATGCAGGCCACAGCAGAGTCGGTGTGTCGTCGCATCGGGCTGCTCAGCCCTCTCTCTGCAGATGCCCTTATCATCATCGACCCCACTTCCCCCAACACCCCCGCCTCCCCCGCGTCGCCTCTGCTCAAAGGAAGCGCCAGTGGGGGAGCGGGAGGGGGAGAGGAGGGGGGTTATGCGTCGCTGACAGCAGCCGAGTTTGAGCTGCTGTCGCCGTCGCAGCAGGCTGCTGCTGTTCAGCAGCTCGTCCTCTTCTGCAGGTAGCTTGGGTAACGTGATTAGAGCGTGTGATTCATAGGACACCTGGGGGAGGGGCTGCGGGAGGAGAGGGGGTAAGGGGAGGGGGGCTATGCGTCGCTGACAGCAGCTGAGTTTGAGCTGCTCGCAGCAAGCTGCTGTTGTTCAACAGCTCGTCCTCTTCTGCAGGTGACTGGCTAGATGCGTGTGTAATGGGCAGGGCTTTTTGTGTTTGAGGTGTGTGTCTGCCACTACACATATGTGCACCTGACTGATCTGGGGTTCGAGCGTTTTCCGTTAGACATGCACTTGCTCTCTTGCACTCACTTCCCTGCTCTTTTAGGCGATGGCTATTGGAGAAAGCGGCGAAGATGTTCCGAAAGGCAGCCAGTTCCTGCTGCTGCGTAACTCACTCACCCAACCCTACACATATCCGAAGCGCACTCACTCAATTCCGCACACACAATCAATCTTGATGCCCTGTCCCTCGTCGTTTCCCTCGGGCAGAGTGGGGCCCAGCCTCAAGTCCATGCTCATGGACTATCTCAAATGCCAAAACGAAGTGGATTTTTTATTGCACGATCTTGATGTTTTTTTCCCTCGTTGCTTCCCCTCGGGCAGAGTGGAGCCCAGCCACAAGTCCATGCTAGTAGATTTGCTCAAACGCCAAAATGAAGTGGTGAGCTACCTAAGTGTGCTATGTTCAGTAAGAGCATACTAAACTCGTGCATCGACCTTCTGGTTTCTTCTCAAGCACGATGTGCAGCCGTGCCGTGCATATGGTCGGTCGTGCATACGCACTACCTGAAAGAAAGAAAATATCATGCTGGCAGACTCGGCTCGGATCTCTCTCACATGCCCTGCTGGTCTTTTCTTCCCTCTTCCTTTCACTTTTCCTCAGTTTTTTTATCACGCCATTAACCAGGCTGTCTGTTTTGTTCTCATCAGGTGGCGATGACCGGTGATGGGGTGAACGATGCACCGGCACTCAAGAAAGCAGACATTGGAATTGCCATGGGGTCTGGCACTGCGGTGGCCAAGGTGTGATGAGATGCATGCACTGCTATCTGCATCTCAATTACGTTCCTTCCATCAGACACACATGCACTTCTTGTTCTCTCCACTCTCCGATTACATTTGCATTCCTCTCACTCATATCCGCTCTCGTTTTCTGAGATTTTTCAGAAGCCAACTTCTCTCCCGTCCCGTTTGCCTTCCTGTCACTCTCATCTACTTCCGTCTTCGTTTGCCCCCCCTGCCCTGCCCTGCTCTGGAGGAAGCGTTGAACATGGTGCTGGCAGATGGCAATTCCTCTCTGCTCCTCCTTCCCACATTCCTTCCTTGTCCCTGCTTCTCACTCGTGCTGTTGCATTCTCTGAATTTTTTTTTTTCCCTTTCCCCACTCCTGCACTGCAGGGAGCATCAGACATGGTGCTGGCAGATGACAATTTCTCCACCATTGTTGCGGTACGTCCGCCTCATTGCTCCTCCTCTGCCATTGCTCTTCCATTCCTCTTGTACTGTGCTGTTGAACATAAGTTCTCCTCGGGTGCTGTGATGTGGACTGATACATGGATGAATGGCTCCCTCCCTCCCTCCCTCCCTCCCTCCCTCCCTCCCTCCCTCCCTCCCTCCCTCCCTCCCTCCCTCGCTTCCTCGCTCCTTCCTCCCTTCCATTACTTACATGCCCTCCCGCTGCCTCCCCCATCAGGCGGTGGGCGAGGGGAGGGCAATCTACAACAACATGAAGGCGTTCATTCGCTACATGGTGTCCTCCAACATCGGGGAGGTCGTTGCCATCTTCCTCGCCGCAGCAGTGGGCATGCCAGAGACGCTCATCCCCGTGCAGCTGCTGTGGGTGAACCTTGTCACTGACGGCTTGCCTGCTACCGCCCTGGGATTCAACAAGCAAGACCGCGACGTCATGAGCATTAAGCCTCGAAAGGTACATATGTTTACTTCAACAACACAAAAATTTGGTTCCTTGACAGCATATGGGGCAGCAGTGGGCATGCCAGAGAGACGCTCATTCCCGTGCAGCTGCTGTGGGTGAACCTTGTGACGGGTGGGCTGCTTGCTACCGCCCTCGGTTTTAACAAGCAAGACCGAGACGTGATGAGCATTAAACCCAGAAAGGTATGTAACAGTTGGCAGCAGCAGAACCCCGCATTCCTGGAGGCAGACGGAGCAGCAGTGGGCATGCCAGAGACGCTCATTCCCGTGCAGCTGCTGTGGGTTAACCTCGTCACGGACAGGCTGCCTGCCACTGCGTTGGGATTCAACAAGCAGGACTGAGATGTAATGAGCATTAAACCCAGAAAGGTGTGTAACACATGTGTAAACAACACACAGCGCTGCTGTTTTGACAGCGCACAGCGCTGCTGTTTTGACAGCGCACAGCACTGCTGTTATGACAGCACACAGCGCTGCAGCAGTGGGCATGCCAGAGACGCTCATCCCCGTGCAGCTGCTCTGGGTCAACCTTGTGACTGACTGGCTTCCTGCTGCTGCACTGGGGTTCAACAAGCAGGACAGGGACGTGATGGGCATAAAGCCTCGAAAGGTACATATGCATAGTGCTGACAGCACGCAGTGTTGGGTTCTTTGACAGCATGTGGGGCAGCTGCAGGCATGTCAGAGAGACGCTCATCCCGTGTAGCTGCTGTGACTCAGTGCTGTGGGTCAATCTGGTCACTGATGGGCTACCTGCCACTGCACTGGGTTTCAACAAGCAGGACTGAGACGTCATGGGCTTTGTACCCAGAAAGGTACGTGTGTGACAAAAGCAGGTGTGACAGTGGCAGGTGTGCCTGAAGCGGATGCTGCAGATGCATCACAGCTAGTTGATCTTCATATAAGCCTTTATTGAGTCTCTCTGTACAAGTTATTGTAGGATTTCAAATCAGCGCGTCCGTGCA
Source organism: Closterium sp. Yama58-4 (assembly GCA_947470075.1). NCBI lineage: Eukaryota > Viridiplantae > Streptophyta > Zygnematophyceae > Desmidiales > Closteriaceae > Closterium > Closterium sp. Yama58-4. The sequence goes on from CANIUD010000027.1 coordinate 658,291, forward strand.
TGTGTGCTTGTGTGTGTGTGCGCATGTGAAACATGTGTGTGCCTGTGTGCATGCGTGCGTGCGTGCGTGCGTGCGTGCGTGTGTGTGTGTGTGTGTGTGTGTGTGTGTGCGCGCGCACGCATACGTGAGAGCAGATGGAGGATGCAATCGTCAATGGATGGCTCTTCTTCCGTTATCTAGTCATCGGGAGTGAGTGCCTTCCTTGTTCACTCAAACATGCTGCTCCTTTCTTCTTGTTCTGGTTTTCTTCTCATTGGTTGAACCATCTAGCAGCATCAATCCATATTCTGGCTCCTTTTGTTCCATCAATTTATTTTGCATAGGCCCTTCTGCCTGTGTGTCACACACACGCACGCAGTCTACCAAAACCTCAAAACGGACTTGCTTGACTCTCCTCTGTTCTTTCAAATGCTATTATCTCTCGCATTCTCCACCACACTCTTCTTTCCCCCAGTCTACGTGGGGTTGGTGACAGTGGCTGCCTTTGTGTGGTGGTATATGTGGTTCGCCGATGGCCCCAAGATCTCCTGGACTCAACTGGTGCGTCTCTTCTCTCTGTTTTTTTCGTTCAAGCGCTGGTCCCAACTGAGGGGCCCCAGATTTCTGCAGTCACCGAGCAGGAAACGTTCTTCTCCATCAAGAAAAGGGGGACGGGCAATAGAAAAGGGGTAGGAGGCATTGTGGTTGGGTGGGTGCTGGAGCGTGGGTGGGAGAGTGAGATAGGCTGAGGCAAGGAAGAGGGAGAGAGAGGAAATTTTCTAGCAACTGCAAGTTCAAGTTGACAATTTGCAGAGCCATTTGGAAGGCACGAACACAGGCTGGAGTTGCTGACGCATGTCGAGCAGCTATGTTGCACTATACGCTTTTGAAATTTTACGTTTCACGTATATGCGTGCACGTATAAACGTGAAAACGTGAAACGGGGACAAATACGCGATACGGAAATCCGGGCAGGCCCAAAAAAAAAAAACAAAAAAAAAACAAAAGTTCGGTATTTCGGGTCGCGTTTTTCCAACCAGGGGACGTGTAAAACCGAATCGCCACGTTCACCCCACGAACATCAACATTGCGCCCAATCACCCCCAACACCTCGTGACCAACCACGGCACGTCCCCCACCCCCCAACCAATTCGTGGTAAGTATTTCATGTCGTTTTCAAGCATTTCAAGGTTCCCATCCGTCCCGACACAGTGGGGACTGTCCGCGTTTGCAAGTATTGCGCCATCGAGTTCAAGGGTGGTGCGTTTCGATGCGCTCAGCATCTCGCGAAATGGAAGGGACAGCGCTCTCGCGACGTCCGCTTGTGCGCTAAGGTTCCGCCCAATGTGCGAGCGGCGGTGCGCGCGCATTACGAGAAGAAGGCGTCCAATCGCGACGAAAAACGGCGGGCCGAGGATGCTGCGCTCAATGCTGTCGTGGGAGGTGCGAAGAGAGGACGCATCACCGACTTCATTGGCGACGAGGCGCGATGCACGAAGGGCGAGGCCGACTACGCCGTCAGTTTGTTCTTCGCCGGCTGTCGCATTCCCGAACACCACGCCGACAACCCGTTGTGGCGCAACATGGTCAGCGCCATTAACAACGCACCCCACGGTTACGTCGCGCTGGGACGGAAGTACGTGAGAGGAGCTGGGCTGAAGCAATGCCGCACGAGCATCGAGAAGGGGCTTCAGCCAATCGCCGCGAGTTGGAAAAGGGATGGCGTCACCGTCTCCTCCGACTTGATGACCGATCGGTGCGGGAGGCCGCAGGCGAACGTCATGCTGGTCAACGATTCGGGAGCTGTGTTGGTCGAGGCTATCGACTGCAACATGGAGTCCAAAACCGGCGGCTATATCGCGTCCCTCCTCCGCCCCATCATCGAGAAAGTGGGGCCCGAAAACGTAGTCGCTCTTTGCATGGACGGAGGCTCCAACTACGGGGCCGCCTGCAAGGAGCTGATGGCGGATTGGCCCCACATCGAGTACGTGCCGTGCGCTACGCACGTGCTCGACCTCCTGATGGAGGACGTGGGCAAGATCACGTGGTGCAAAGACATTGTGGATCTGTGCGGAGACATGATCACCTACGTCCGCAACCACCATTTCACCCGCAACTACCTGAGGAGTAAGAAGGTGAAGGGAGGAAAGGGGAAGCAGCTTGTGAAGCCGGCGGGGACCAGGTTCGGCACCAACTACATCGCCCTCTCCAGGCTCGTCGAGCTGCGGTCCACATTGTCGCAGATGGTGCTGAGCGAGGAGTTCGCCAACTGGTCGGCGGGGGCTAGGAAGCAGACGGCGGATACGTTCCGCGGCCAAGTCATGGATGATGCATGGTGGAAGAACGCTACCTACCTGGCGGAGCTCTTGGCGATTCCATTCAAGGTGATGCGGGCCACGGACAGCAGCGCCAAAGGGATGATGGGGACTATTTACGACCTAATGCTCCAGCTGACCGAGGACGTGAACGACAAGCTGGAAGCGGGGGAGAAGATTCTGCCGCGGGCGGTTGCGACAGACATTGGGAAGATTGTTAGGCGTCGTTGGGACGAGAGCCTTGCATGCGCTCTTCACGTCGTGGGGCGGATCCTCAACCCGGCAAATCAGGAAGAGGGTATTTTCCGCAACGACATGGAATGTACCCGCATCTTCAAGGCCTTCATCGCACGTCACTACGACGGTAAGACGTTCACCAACAAGGACGGTGAGGAGAGGCGTGCCTCTCTTGTTTTGCAGGAGGGGCTCACGGCCTTCCTCACCCTTGAAGGTTCCTTCGGCCTTCCTGAGGCAATTGCCGACAGGGAGGCTGTGAAGGCAGGCAAGCAGTCTATGGTGACGTGGTGGGGATGGCACGGGACTGACCACCCCCACCTGGCCAGCCTTGCGTGCCGTGCCCTGACACAGCCGGTGTCGGCGTCGCCGTGTGAGCGCGGGTGGGCATCGTTCGAATCGGTGCACACTGCCCGCCGCAACAGGCTAGGCTCGGAGAAGCTCCGAGACCTAGTTTTTGTGACCCACAACTGGCGTGTGGTCCACAAGTACCACAAGATGGGTGAGTCACTGGCGGTGCTTCCGGGCAACATACCTGAACCTGCTCTGCCGGAGGGATACAACAAGGAGGAGGAAGGGGAGGAGGAGGAGGAGGGGGAGGGGGATGAAGCCGTGCTGGCCGATGAGTACGTGGAGTAAGAAAGGCAGCAGCAGCAGTGTAAGTGGTTGAGGAGCTTAGAAGCAAGAGGAGTAGAGGAGGAGAAGCAGATGAAGGTTTGGGGAGTAGGGGAGTAGGGGAGTAGGGGAGGTAGGGGATGTATCGTCAAGTATAGGCAACGTGACTCACCCCCCCATACCTTTTTACCCTGCCCGGGAACTATTTTCACCTGCCCGGACGACCGTATTTCGAGCGTATCGTGGGGCTGAAATCGTCCGTCTCACGTACGTACGTGAGCGTATAGTACGTACGCGACTGGTATGTGAGTCGCGTATTTTCCAACATAGTCGAGCAGTTCGCCCTTCAGCCTGCTTTTCATGCCTTTCAAATGACTCTACAGATTGTTAACTTGGACTTGCAGTTGCTGAACAATCTCCTTTCTCTCCTTCTCCCTCTCTCTCTCCCTCTCCTTCTCTTTATCCCTCTCATTCTCTCCCTCTCAACCAACCTTGCCTTTCGTTTTGCCCCCCCCCCTTCCACACACCCTCCATGCAGGTCACCTTTGACACGTGTGTGGATTCATCTGGCCGCCCCTGTGCTGTGTTCCTAGACCCCCGCCCACGTACTGTGGCCATGTCAGTGCTGGTGGTGGTGGAGATGTTCAACGCCCTCAACAACCTCTCCGAGAACCAGAGCCTGCTGTGAGTCCGTCAAGCAAGGAATGCAATTGCCTACGCTTGCTCATACCCCTGCCCGTACCTGTGATGGCACCCCTTGCTCTCTCGTCCACGTACTGTGGCCATGTCAGTGCTTGTGGTGGTGGAGATTTTCAAAGCCCTCAACAACCTCTCCGAGAACCAGAGCTTGCTGTGAGTTGCACCCTCAGCAACATATGCTGCTGGTTACCCCTGCACATATCACTGCACGTACTCCTGCCTGTACTCGCGCGTGGTGGCCACGTCAGTGCTAGTGGTGGTCGAGATGTTCGATGCCCTTAACAACCTCTCCGAGAACCAGAGCCTCCTGTGAGTCCTCCACCCCAAGTTCCCACATCTGCCCATGCTCCATCTCTTATTGCAGTTTCTCTCCCTTCCACACCCCATGCTCTGACCCCCCACTTCGTCCACAACCCTTTTCTCTCCCTTGCCCCACCCCTTTTCAACTCTCCGCCCTGCAGCACCCTCCCGCCCTGGTCCAGCCTTTGGCTGCACCCTCCCGTCAATCTCTCGTTGCTGCTTCCTCCATTGCTGCTCGTGACACCATCCTCACTCCCGTCATTTTTCTTTTTGCTTCGTTTTCTCTTCTCCCTTCACTTCCCTCCACCTGCAGCATCCTGCCGCCCTGGTCCAACCTCTGGCTGCTAGCAGCCATCGCCCTCCCCATGATCCTCCACTAATGCTCACCACTCATTACTCTCCCTTTGCTCACTACTCTCCCTTTGCTCACTACTCTCCCTTTGCTCACTACTCTCCCTTTGCTCACTACTCTCCCTTTGCTCACGATTCTCTCCTCTTCCTTCCTCCTCTTCCCCCTCCTCTGCAGCGTCCTGCCGCCCTGGTCCAACCTCTGGCTGCTAGCAGCCATCGCCTTCTCAATGATCCTCCACTTCCTCATCCTCTACGTGCCAGCCCTCGCTGTCCTCTTCTCTGTGAGTGCTTCCAGGACCCCCCCCCCCAGCACGTGCCCTCGTTGTGCTCTTTTCTTTCACCATTCTCGTCGCCCCGGGTTGTGTCCCTCTTTCTCCTTCCATCTTTTTTTCTAAGTCCCACGGGTCACTGGTCATGAAGAAGAGCTGCAGCGTGAAGGATCGCTTTAGCAAAGAACGATAGTCACTTGTTGAAAAATAGTAACCCTGTAAAACATTAGAGTAGGAACCGAAAGCACAGCTCTTTCTCCTTCCATCTTTTTTTCTCTCTCCCTGTGATTCAGTTTCCCCATATACTCCCCACCCTTACTTTTCACGTAACCTCTGTGTCAACCTCCGTCTAGACAATATTTAAAGCCTACCTGTTGAATCAGCCTGCCCTGCCTCCCTCTTGCTGTTCAACATTCTGCTCTTCGCTCCTCTCTTCCTTCTCCGTCCTCTATCCACCATGGCAGGTGGGCCCTCTCTCCTGGCCAGAATGGCGTGCAGTGCTGCTCTTCTCTTTCCCTGTATGCCATGCTCTCAACTCTAGCCCCACTCCACTTTTCACACTTTCCATGCTCCACTTCTCTTCCTTCCTGTTGTAAGTGTTCTTTTTTCCAAGCACTGCCCCCACGCCCTGCCCCCACGCCCTGCCCCCTCGCCCTGCCCCCTCGCCCTGCCCCCACGCCCTGCCCCCATGCCCTCTCCTCAAGCCCTTCCCTGTTTCACGCCCTGTTCCTTACTCTGTGCAGTGCATTGTTTCTTACCCTCTCCCCATGCTCTGCCCTTCCCCTTGTTCTCTCCCTTACCTTGTCCTCATACCCTGGCCCCCTCCATGCTCTGTCCCCTAGTTGGTTTCACACAATGTCCTCTCCCCATGCTCTGCCCTCCCCTGTGTTCTGTCCCCTGCCCTGTCCTCGTGCCAGGTCATCATTGTGGACGAGATTCTTAAAGTCTTCTCAAGAAACATGTCAGGTGTGGTGTCAGGTGTCGGTCAGGTATCAGGTGTGATGTCAGGTATCGAGTAAAAGAGCGTTCCGCTGTGTAGAGCAATCTTCAGGCATGAGTTTAGGGTAAGGGACATTGGTTTCACACTATGTCCCCTAGTTGCTTCAACACACTCATGCAGCATTTACACATTTGCAAGTCTCTAGAATTCAATCGCAGGACGCAGCGCTTTCGCTTCTACTCACCACTGCTTGCATCCCACGTGAAATCAGATGCCTTGAAGTGCGTATTCAAGAGTTGCCTTCTCTTTCCTCCCTGCCCCTTGCTCTAACCAGCACGTCCTCCCAAGGCCAAGTCATCGCGGCCAAGTCGGCCGCAGTGGTCCCTGCTGCCGTTCAGGCGGCCAAAGGAAGAGTCAGGGGAGAACCACACAGCCTGATGCAATGCAGGCTCGTGCACACCTGCTGTCTTGCAATCTGCGAGATTTAATTTAGTTGAGGCGTCTTCCGAGTACTGTACTTCTATGTTTTGAACCTCCCGAGAGTGTTTATCTCAGGACTCCGTTGGAGACTGGTAACTCTCAGCCTAGGAGGAGGGCGGGAACCATTAGACATTTATTGTTGGCCAATGTGTGATCATGTGCGTGCTCTCTTTTTTAACGTATGGCATCTGCATGACATTGATTCAGGTGGCCATTGTTCATGGCATGTTCTTGAGGCGAGGGTGGTTTGAGTGAAGCCTGGATCTGGTGGGGGAAGTGCGAGTGTTGTCTGCAAGGTCATCTGCCCTACTCTGGTAGTTTTTGTCCGCAACCTGCCATGCAGTAAAACCACAGGAGGCAGTTCTATCCTGTTCTTTCATCTCTCATATATGCAGCCTTGCTCTTTCATCACAGCTGCACTTCAAGGTCTTGCAAGCTGCAAACATTGTAACTTGCACGCTTCGTCTCTCCACATTCCTAGTCCAAAAGAACTTGATCATAAAATCATAAGCATGCCTGGTTGGCATAATAACACCCTCAAAACAATTATACTGAGAGATTGACTGAGCTGTCACAGCAACCTGTTGGAATTCATGTACTGTTGTAGTTAAAATCCCCCCTCTCCCTTCCGCTCCCCGATCCCCTCCCCAGTCTACCCAATGGAAGCATCAGCCAGAGCAGCAGAGGAGCACACGCCGCCAGCAACAGCCAGAGGCACGCCCTTGTAGCACGCCACCCTCTCCCCGTTGGTGCGCAGATCCACCTGAACTGCTTCCCATACCTTCTTCTTCGGGTTCAGCTGTGCGTCTGGTTGCCCGGGGTAATCAGGGCAGGTGACTCGATCACCAGGTGCTGCCCCTTCGGGCGGGTTAATGAGCTCGACCTGTTAGGGCAAGAAGGGTGGGAGACAAAAAGAAGAGGGAAGGGGAGGAGAGTCACTTCTCACACCTCCTTCTCGTCGGGTTCTTAAGGTTAATCGGGGCATGTGATTCGATCACCGGGAGCTGCCCCTTGGGGAGGGTTAATGAGCTCCACCTGATGGGGAGAAGAGGAGGGTGCGTGAGAGAAGAGGAGGATGAGTGAGAGAAGTGGAGGGTGAGTGAGAGAAGAGGTAAGAGGAGCGTTAGGCCTCGTGTCTACATTCTCCGGGTTTTTTGGGCGTCGGGATTCGCAAGATAATAGAGGTATGTAACTCGATCGCCATGTGATCCTGGGTGGGTTAATGACATCAATCTTGGGAGAAGGGTGAGAGAGAGAGAGAAAAGGGACGAGGGGGAGAGAGGGTGATGGTAAAGGGAGAGGGGAGTGAGGGAAGGTGGTTGCTGTTGACCAGACGGCACAGAACTGGACAAAACAGCGCACAGTTGACCCGCATAGACCAAGTGTAAAAAGTGAATTTCTGAGGCGTCTAAAAAATTCGCTTTCTACAGATTCGCTCACAGTAGACCTGCATAGACCCACTCAACTCATCTGCACGGCACAACTCATCTGCACGGCACAACTTTTGAGGCGCCTCGAAAGTTTGCACAAGAGTTGCATCTACTACCCACCTGAGTGTGGTCAGCATTAGAGGCAGCAAGCACCATAGCATGGCTCTTGATTCCCCTCATCGCTGCTGGCTTGAGGTTACACAGTACACACACCAGCCGATCCTGCATACATGCGTGGAAGGACACACAGGGAGGGAGAGGGGCCAGGTAAAGACAGAATGTTGCTTGTGAAGGGGGGAAACGATTGGCTCGATAATCTACAGGCTATGAATGAAGAGAATGGTTTTCCACCGCACACAGCCCCCTCTGTCGCACCTGCATCTGTTCGATCGGCACGAACTTCACGAGTCCGCTGACAACGGTGCGCGGCCCCTCTGCTTCACCCAGGTCGATCTGCTCCACATAGAGCGAGTCCGCATCTGGGTGCTTGTCTACCTTCACTATCCGCCCCACTCTCAGATCCAACCGAGACACATCCACTGGCGCGCTCTCCGCTGCTGCTGCTGCTCCGCCTCCTGCTTTCCCTCCTCCCGATTTCCCCTTCTCCCCTTTCTCCGCTTTCTCGCCCTTCTCTCCCTTCTCTGCCTTCTCTCCCTTCTCACCCTTGCCCTTTTTCTCTTTCTTATCAGCTGCACCATCTGCTGCCCCATCTCCCTTCTCTCCCTTCTCCTTGCCCTCCCCTTTCTGCTTCGCCACACCATCAGCAGCACCACCACTGCCACCTTTCCCCTTCCCTTTTCCACCACCACCACCAGCCGCAGCTGCAGCTCCTGCCTTCGACCCACCAGCACCACCACCAGCAGCAGCAGCGGCGGCTGCGGCAGCAGCAGTGCGATCCGCCTGGCTGCCAGCGAATCTGTTTCTGAAAGCGTCCACCTCGTCGTCCTTCATTTCTCGGAAGATGGGTTCAACAGGGCCGATGGCATGGCCTGCTGCCACCACCCCCCACGGCTGGAAGGCTGCTGCTGCTGCGGCGTCTGTGAGAGAGAGAGACGAGGCGGGCAGATTCAATTGCGCCAACACCTGTGGGTGTATTTACAAGAGGAGGAGGAGATTGTTTTTGAGTCGACTCAAAAACAGAATAAAAAACAAGAGGAGGAGGAGATTTGGGGAAAAAAGGAGGGGAGAACGGCAGGGGAGTGTGTACGGGAAAACAAGCACTAAGGGGAGCAGCAGCGTCGGCACGACAGCAATGTCTGCACCACTGCTCACCACTTTTGACCATGGTTCAAAGACAAAAATCACCTGATGCAACATTTGAGCCTCTCAATCAGCAGCATGCAAAACTCACCTCGACAATACCTTTTCACCCTGTCTCATGTTTTGAGACGTCTCAAAACAAACAAAACTCACCTCGACAATACCTTCTCACCCTGAATCTTACAACCCTCGCCTTATCACAGGCCCCACCTTTTCTGAGAAGGAGGGCATGAAGGGTTGCAGCGGCGTGGCCAGCAGGTGCACCACCCCCACCACCGACCGCATCACCACAGCGCAGCGCGGCTTATCCTCCTTATAAAGCTTCCAGAACTTGGACTCCTGCAGGGACAGGTTGCCTGTGTCTCACCTTTTCTGAGAAGGAGGGCATGAAGGGGTGCAGCAGAGTTGCCAGCAGGTGCACCACTCCCACCGCCGACCGCATCACCACAGCGCAGCGCGGCTTATCCTCCTTATAGAGCTTCCAGAACTTGGACTCCTGCAGGTAAAGATTCCCCGCGCTGCTGACCGCCATGGCCGTTTTAAGCGCCGCTTTCAGCTTCACCTTCTCCATGTTGTCAATGTATTCCTTCACCAACTCCCCCACGGTTTGCCCGAACTTGGCTGTCAACTCGTCCTGCTCTGCTCCAGGTGCTTCTGGGACCACCGACCCAAAGCCCTCGCCTGGAGAGAGGGGGAGTGGATGCGCAAAAGGGAGTCTCCCAGGTTTAGCTTCACCTTCTCCATGTTGTCAATGTATTCCTTCACTAACTCCCCCACTGTTTGTCCGAATTTGGCGGTCAGCTCGTCCTGCTCTGCACCCGGTGCCCCCGGGACGATGGATGCAAAGCCCTCGCCTGGAGAGGATTTAGAGAGGATGGGGGAATCAGGGAGGAAGGAGAGGGCGCGGCTTGTGATTGTCCTCCTTATAGAGTTTCCAGAACTTGGACTCCTGCAGGTACAGGTTGCCTGCGCTGCTGACCGCCATGGCCGTTTTAAGCGCCGCCTTCAGCTTCACCTTCTCCATGTTGTCAATGTATTCCTTCACCAACTCCCCCACAGTTTGCCCGAACTTGGCGGTCAGCTCGTCCTGCTCTGCGCCCGGTGCTTCTGGTACGATGGATGCAAAGCCCTCGCCTGGACAGAGGGGGGGTTGGAGTGTGTACAAAGAATGAAAGAGGGAGACAACTAACAATGTTCCCATGTTCAGCTTCACCTTCTCCATGTTGTCAATGTATTCCTTCACCAACTCCCCCACGGTTTGCCCGAACTTGGCGGTCAGCTCGTCCTGCTCTGCTCCAGGTGCCTCTGGGACCACCGAACCAAAGCCCTCGAACAGTTTGTTGTTCTGCTTCCATTCTTACATCAACTCAATGTTAGTCACCCACCTTCTGGCTTGGCAAGCAAGGCCAGGAACCAATTGAAATAGTTCCCAAGGTTCTTGAGCAACCTGTTGTTCTGCTTCGATCGCTGAGTCAATTCAAAGCTAGTGACCCACCTTCAGGCTTGGCAAGAAAGGCCAGGAACCAATTGAAATAGTTCCCAAGGTTCTTGAGCAACCTGTTGTTCTGCTCCGATCGCTGAGTCAATTCAAAGCTAATGACCCACCTTCAGGCTTGGCGAGGAAGGCGAGCGTGCGGTTGATGAAATTTCCGAGGTTCTTGAGCAGCTCGTTGTTCTGCTTCGCCTGCAGGTCTGCCCAGGTGAACACCGTGTCAGATACCTGCATGGAAAAGAGAAGGGGGAGAGAGAGAAGGGGAAGGGTCGGTGAGAAGAAGGGGAATATGAGGAGGGACATGAGTGGATAGGCGGGCGTGTAGGTTTGAAGGTTCTTGCGCAACTCGTTGCTCTGCTTCGCCTGCAGGTCCACCCATGTGAACACCGTGAATGATACCTGCGTGTTGAGAGGGGAGGGGGAGAGGAACAGAAGGAGGAGGGATGGAAAGGCAAGCTTCATGGGGAAGGGGTGAAACGGTGCATTCTGCCATGAATGCTGGTTTTAGAAGATCTTCACTAGTACCCCCAAGTTCAGTGGGCATCACTGCCAACGCCAAACACCACACTCCCCCAAGCACAAGCACCACCACACCCCCAAGCACAAGCACCACCACACCCCCAAGCACAAGCACCACCACACCCCCAAGCACAAGCACCACACTCCCCCAAGCACAAACACCAGCACAAGCACCAGCACAAGCACAAGCACCACCACACCCTGCCTTCTGTTAACTTCGAGCATACCTCGGGTCTGTTTGTCAGCAGGTAGTATCGCCAGACCTCCACAGGAATCCCCGTGTCCTCCTGAGCGCCATTCTCAAACACGCCCACATGCCCAAGCATGCTCCCTCCAAGCACACAAGCCACACCCATGTCCTCACCTCTGGCCGATTCGTGAGCAGGTAGTATCGCCAGACCTCCACAGGAATCCCCGTGTCCTCCTGAGCGCCATTCTCAAACACGCCCACATGCCCAAGCATGCTCCCTCCAAGCACACAAGCCACACCCATGTCCTCACCTCTGGCCGATTCGTGAGCAGGTAGTATCGCCAGACCTCCACAGGAATCCCCGTGTCCTCCTGAGCGCCATTCTCAAACACGCCCACATGCCCAAGCATGCTCCCTCCAAGCACACAAGCCACACCCATGTCCTCACCTCTGGCCGATTCGTGAGCAGGTAGTATCGCCAGACCTCCACAGGAATCCCCGTGTCCTCCTGAGCGCCATTCTCAAACACGCCCACATGCCCAAGCATGCTCCCTCCAAGCACACAAGCCACACCCATGTCCTCACCTCTGGCCGATTCGTGAGCAGGTAGTATCGCCAGACCTCCACAGGAATCCCCGTGTCCTCCTGAGCGCCATTCTCAAACACGCCCACATGCCCAAGCATGCTCCCTCCAAGCACACAAGCCACACCCATGTCCTCACCTCTGGCCGATTCGTGAGCAGGTAGTATCGCCAGACCTCCACAGGAATCCCCGTGTCCTCCTGAGCGCCATTCTCAAACACGCCCACATGCCCAAGCATGCTCCCTCCAAGCACACAAGCCACACCCATGTCCTCACCTCTGGCCGATTCGTGGCAGGTAGTATCTCCAGACCTCCACAGGAATCCCCGTGTCCTCCTGAGCGCCATTCCCAAACACCCCCTCACTCAAACCGGACGTCAAGGCTCTCAGACCAAGCGTACCCTGGGGATCAGGCCAAGCATACCTCTGGCCGATTCGTGAGCAGGTAGTATCTCCACACCTCCACAGGAATCCCCGTGTCCTGAGCGTCATTCCCAAACACGCCCACGCCGCGGCTCTTGCTGAACTTGCCCCCCTCGTAGTTGAGGTATTCTGTGACGCTGATGGTGCGCATGAGCGTCCATGGCTCTTTTGTTCCCAGGAGTGTGCAGGGGAATATGACCTGATTGGGAGAGGGTAAGGGAGGGAAGGAAAGGAAGGGGAGGAAAGGGAGGGGAAAAGAAAGGCTCTTGCTGAACTTGCCCCCCTCGTAGTTGAGGTACTCTGTGACGCTGATGGTGCGCATGAGCGTCCATGGCTCCTTGGTTCCGAGCAACGTGCAGGGGAAGATGACCTGTGCGTGTGGGGGAAGGAAGGATGGAAAAGGAGGGATGAAAAAGGGGCAAGAAAGGCTGTTATGGTGTGCTGAACTTGCCCCCTTCGTAGTTAAGCTACTCTATGGCACTGATGGTGCGCATGAGCGTCCAGGGCTCCTTCGTTCCAAGAAGGGTGCAGGGGAAGATGACCTAAATGGGACGGAAAGGAAGGGAAGGAAAGGGAGGATGGGAGGGGCAAGAAAGGCTGTTATGGTGTGGACGGGTACTCACAATGTGTGAAAGCACGTAGCCTAGACTCCCCAGGGATGTATTTGACTCATCTTTACAGCATACCGTGTGGGCTCCTGTTTTGGATTTTTGAGTCGACTCAAAAATCGACTAACTACACGCGGATGTATTTGACTCATATTTACAACATACCGTGTGGGCTCCTGTTTTGGCCTGTGCCAAGGTGAGCCTTTACTGGCCTATCACCTGCAGTGTAAGGGCACGTTGTCCTTGCCCATGAACTGCACCACCAGCTCCACCTCCTCGGGGTTCTTCCACCACCTTGTGTGTGACAGACACACACGCACGGTGCCGTGTGGAAGGGTGCTGCCTGCATGCTGTGTGCGTGGAACCCCCCTTACCAATGCTCTCTTATCACAGCGTGTGGAAGGGCACGTTGTCCTTGCCCATGCACTGCACCAGCTGCACCTCCTCAGGGTTCTTCCACCACCTTGTGTGGCCGCAGAGCAGACACAGACACGTGGCAAGTGGAAGGGCACTCAGGCCTTCACTGTGTGGTGTGGGCTATCAACAAAAGACCTTCTCACCGTGTGGAAGGGCATTCACCCTCGTCATACCGTGTGGAAGGGCACGTTGTCCTTGCCCATGAACTGCACCAGCTCCACCTCCTGGGGGGTCTGTTCACCGACACATGCACGGTGCCATGTGAACGGGCACCGCATATCGTGTGTGAGAAAACCCCGGTAGGGCTATCATACCGTGTGGAAGGGCACGTTGTCCTTGCCCATGAACTGCACCAGCTCCACCTCGTCAGGGTTCTTTCACCACCATCTGTGCACACAGGCACACGCACATCAATGTGTCTAATAGCACCTAGCGGCCTAGCCCCTCCAGGGATGTGACTTCTCACCGTGTGGAAGGGCACGTTGTCCTTGCCCATGAACTGCACCAGCTCCACCTCCTCAGGGTTCTTCCACCACCGCTCCCACTGCTCCGTGTAGTTGGCTGTGATACTGATGTACCCAATGGGGGCATCGAACCACACGTAGAACACCTGGTGGAAGGGGAGGAGGGGGGGGGGGGGGGTGGGCGGGAAAAGGGGTGTTAGGCAGAAAAGGGGGGTCATCAAACACTGCTCTGTGCTATTGGCAGTTATGCTGATGTAGCCCATGGGAGCATCAAACCACATGTAGAACACCTGGAGAGACAGGCAGAGTGGACAGGCAGAGTGGACAGGCAGAGTGGACAGCGAGGAAGGAAAGGAGTTTAGGGACATCGATTGTGTAGTTGGATGTGATGATGATGTAACCGATGGGGGCATCAAACCACGCGTGTATGCCCCACTTCAAACCTCTCGTGATACACCTAGGCTTTAACCCCTCCTTGATCCACACGTTGGTCGTCTAAATAGAGTTGGCACTCCATCCCTCCCTTCACCCCTTTCCCCACCAACACACAAACACACACACACACACACACACACACACACACACACACACAAACACACTCACTCACTCTCTCACCTTATCCTTGTATTTGTCCAAAGGCACGGGCACGCCCCACTTGAGATCTCTCGTGATACACCGGGGCTTTAACCCGTCTCTGATCCACACGTTGGTCGTCTGAATCGAGTTGGCGCTCCTCCCTTTCCCCTTTTCCCCACCACAAACACACAGGAACGCACCTTGTCCTTGTATTTGCTTTGAGTCGACTCAAAAGTCACACAGGAATGCACCTTGTCCGTGCATTTGTCCAGAGGCACAGGAACACCCACTTCAGACCCCTCGTGATAAACCTGGGCTTTAACCCGTCTCTGATCCACGTGTGTTGGTCGTCTGGATCGAGTTGGCACTCCTACCCCTCCCTTCCCCGATTCAAAGAGGCACCCACCTTGTCCTTGTATTTTTCGAGAGGCACGGGCACGCCCCACTTCAGATCTCTCGTGATACACCGGGGTTTTAACCCGTCTCTGATCCACGCGTTGGTCGTCTGGATCGAGTTGGCACTCCACCCGCCCGCTGCTGACGTGTCGCTCACGTAGGCCTCCAGCTCAGCTTTGAGCTCGGGCAGATCCAGGAACAGGTGCTCCGTGTTGCGAATCTCCGGGCGGCTGTGGCACATCTGATTTTATTTGAGGACAGAAAGGGTGAGGGACGGAGAGGGGGGTTTGGCAGCAAGTGTAGGGATTTTGAGAATTCTCAAAAAGGAGAGAGATGGGGAAGGGGGGATTCGGAAGGGAGAGAAGTGAGAATGGAATTGAGCACGATGTCTGGGTCGAAATACCAAAAAAAAAAAAAAAACAAGAATTGCAATGCGGTGTGATAAGGCGCTCAAGTAGTGCAATGTGGTGCAGCATGGTGCACAATGCTGCTGGAATGGAAGTGAGTCACATGCAGGTCACATGGCATTGGGGGTTAATGAGCTCAGCGACGTTGAGCAGTTTCCCACAACATGCTAAGTGGTAAAATGTGGTGCAAAGTGGTGTAATATGGTCAGCATGGTGCGTGCTCACATGGCATCGGGGGTTGATGAGGTCAGCAGCATTGAGCAGCTTCCCACAGCGGTCGCACTGGTCCCCCCGGGCGTCCTCGTATGCACACCCGGGCGTGGGGCACGTTCCTTCTACGAACCGATCCGCCAGGAAGCGAGAACAGACCACACAATACGGCTGGGGGTGGGGGGGGGGGGGGGGGAAAGGGGAGAGCAGGGAGAGCAAAACACCCACGCAGGCAGGGAAGTGGGGAGAAGGGGAAGTGGGGAGAAGGGGAAGTGGGGAGAAGGGCGGATTAGGGAGGATGAGAGCAGGGAGGAGCAGAGCAGGGAGGCGGGGAGGGGAGATTGGATGGGGAGAGAGGCAGAGGGTTGCCCTGCCCTGGTCCTCCCGTGTGTTCTCATAGGCACACCCGGGCGTGTATGTAGCATGTGCCCTCCACGAAACGATCCGCGAGGAAGCGCGAGCGAGCACACCACACAGTAGGGCTGGCGGGAGGAGAGACGAAGGGGGGCGAAGGGGGTTCATTGGGGAGGGGGGGAGCAGGCCTGAGGGGTTGGGGAGGAGGAGAGAAGAGAGGTGCGCTCACTAGCGTCATGCCTGTGAATCGACTGGCTGGTTGGTTGTGAATCACCAACCAACCAGCGTCCCTCACCTGGCTGGTTGTGTCCTCTTTGAGTCTCTTCTGCTCGTGAATCGACTTGAAGATCCACTGGCAGGTCCTCGTCTTCTGCGATCTTCTCTCAGAGCAGTGAACTCATCTCCTCAGGTCCTTGTCACTGATCACATCACAAGAGTGTGCAGTGAACTCATCTCCTCAGGTCCTGAGGAGATCACATCACAAGAGTGTGCAGTGAACTGAACACTCCTCGCCTCAGTCATCACATCGCACTCCCACCTGACTGATCGTGTCAGTCTCTTCTGCTCATGAATAGATTTAAAGATCGACTGGCGGATCTTGGTCTGCTGCAGTCTTTTCTCAGTGCAGCGAACTCAAGCACTCCTCACTGATCATAGTCCCACCTTGCTGATGCTGTTTTTGAGGCGCCTCAAAAACGAACTCGTAAACTCCTCACTGATCATAGTCCCACCTTACTGATGCTGTCCGTCCCTCACCTGACTAATTGTGTCTTCTTTCAGTCGCCCCTGCTCATGGATCGACTTGAAGATCGACTGGCAGATCTTCGTCTGCTGCGGCGTGGAGGTCCGGCCGAACTTATCACAAGAGATCCCAAACCACTCGTAGATGCTGCGGTGGATGGCGTGGTACTTGTCGCAGATCTGCCGCGGCGTGACCCCCTCCTCCATGGCCTTGGTCTCAGTGGCGGTGCCGTACTCGTCTGTGCCGCACATGAAGATCACGTTGTACCCCCGCAGCCGACAGTACCTCGCAAACACGTCCGCACTCAGCACACCTGGGGGGCGGGTGGGAAGAGGGGGAGGGTGGGGAGGAGAGGGTGTCTCGCACAACAACAGAAGTAAGTTCCTCACAACCGACATACCCATAGCTCCCAGCCTCCCATCATAACATGGAAGGCTTCCGCTTCCTCTCAACAAATCTCAAAAGGTCTTTTACAACTTTTGAGGCGCCTCAAAAATTTTGACTTTTGAGGCGCCTCAAAAGTCGTTCCCATAGCTCCCATCATAACATGAAAGGGCGTCCGCTTCCCGTCAACAAATCTCAAAAGGTCTTCTACAACTTCTACTCACATCCGATGATGTTCCCAAGGTGCGGAACGTTGTTCACATACGGCAGTGCACTCGTCACCATCACATTCCGCTTGCCCGGCTCGGGCAGCTTGACAACACTTTTTTCAGCCTGCCCGGGTGCAGCAGCCATCTGGGAAGCGAACTGGGCAGCAGCTGACTGAACGAGAGCTTCTGGGGGAGCAGAGGCAAGAGCAGCAGCCACTGCCGTCTTGAACCGATCATCGCTCTCCCATGATCTTGCACATCAGGAGGGAAACAGGGATGGGGAAATAGGACAGGGACAGGGGCAGGCGGGAATCGAAGAAGCAGTTGAGTCAAGTCAATGAAAAACTTGGCAATAACATAGCGGAACGTATACAGCAGCTACAACGGTCATGAAACGAAAAAATGCTGCGCTTCCGTAAACTTGCTGTAAGAAGGGCCTAACAGAGCCAGGAAGGAGGGACGGGGATGGTAAGGGCTAGAGACAGGGGGGGCAAGTGCGCAGTTGATATAGCAAAAGAAGCAGCTACAGAAGAGATGAATGAGTTGAGTAAATGATCGAGACGATGTCTTCCTGTAACTTTGATCCAGGAGGATTGTGAACTGGAGTTGGGAGTTGTGAACAGGGAGACCAAGGAAAGGAAGGAGAAAAATACACAACCGTGCTGTCTGGCACAACAGTGAAACTGTTATAGAAAACCCCACTTTATTTTCTGATCATACACGCGTTTCACAAACCAGATACTACTTAAACCCCCTGTACCTGAACCACTTGGACAAAACCGACTCATTGTCAGACGAAAGCTTGCCGCCCGGGCCAAACAACAGCAGCAAATCACTCCAGATGGCAAGGTCCACAAGAGACAAATCCGTGCCGCCCAGAATGTGCTTGGGGTTGGCGGCAAGCGCCTGCGAGAGGCGGTCGGAAGAGTCTTTTGTGAGACCCTGGATGTGGCCTGCTGCTGCTGCAAGCACCTGAGGCTGCAGTACAGTCACCTCCCAATACAGCCACTCCTCCGCACCTGCACACGTGCAAAAAAACAATCCAGCGATGGGGCTACGTTGAGTCAAGTGAAGATTCAATAGAATCACCTCCCAATACAGCCTCACCTCAGCACCTGCACAATGCACAAGGAGCCAAATCAACAAAGTGCGCATGGTATCAACTTAACGAACGTGACAATAGCGGGTGATTAGCGAACCATTGTTGGGCAAAGAGAATTCTCCCCCCTCCCCCCCCCCTCCCATCCGAAGCGCCTGGCACAGAATTCCAGGTTAACCCCTGACCCCCCCCACCCCCCCCCCCCCTCCCCCCCCCATAGATTGAGAACACACGCCCGCGCGCCGCCGACAAATCCACACATACACGCGCGCGCATGACACACCCACACACGCGAGTGGGGGTGCGCGCGCCGCGCAGCAAGCCGTGGTTCTGTGGAACCTGTTTTGTTCTAAGTGCCGCAACCTCGTCACCAAGAAACTGACTGAAACGATTCGTCATATATGGCTAGTAGGCTCGTACTGAAGAGCTAGTGGGCAGGCAGTCATGCGAAGGCTGAGCAATCATGCAAAGGCTGGTCGGGCCGGACCAGGGGAGAACGGGGAAATGGGCGACGGACGCAACGAGGAGACGACTCAAAATGGACAACGAATGCGACGAGGCGACGGCTCAAAATGGTCGATGAATGCGATGAGGTGACGGACCATATGGGCGACGGATGCGACGAGGCGACGGGTCTTTATGGGCGACGCAAATGGTTCGCTGTAGCAGGAATACGGAAACGAGAAAAACGGCAACCAGATGACGATCGACGGGGGAAGAGTCGTACGAATGGCTTCCACAGAGCTATCGACTGGAAGTAGCGACGACCCCGCTCCGCTCGCTGAGGCGATGAACCGTGCGGCTGCGACAGTATCGTACAGTCGCACACCGTCCTGCCCCGTCAAACACGGCGCGGCGCCAAAAACTGGATCCTCGCGAGGCCCCGCGGCTTGGCGGCCCGATGAAGCTGCGGAAGGAGAAGGGGTGGCAATCGGGACTACGATCCCTGAGATCGACGCGGCGAGGGCGGGGAGAACGGCTCGGTAATCTCCTGGTTCCGCCGTTAAGTTGAGATCCGGCATGGTCGCTAGTCGCTAGATATGGCTACTGATCTGTAAGTAGTGCGCTGGATCTCGGAAAAAACTGCCGCTTCTGGAAAAGAGGTCCTCCAGAGTTACCTCTGAAAAGTTGGGAAAAGGAGTTCTCGAGGTAGAGGGAGGAAACGGATGTTGTGGGAGTTCTCGATACTTGAAATGTAATTCGCCACTATCAGCCCCGATTTTAAACAGTCAGCGTCTAACTTCCACTTCAGCCTTCTATGTACTAGATCTGATCTTCTTCATGCACATATCTTTTGTCATATATTGAGTCTATGTGGTTTCCCTATTAAACAAAAAATACTAGAAATAAATATGGTTTTTTAATTCTTATAAATACATCCTGCATTCCATGAGTACCTATCTGACTATACAAGTTGGTAGATGTTTGGAACATAACACAAGACATCTGAAGACCATGCTTGTAACGATTCCTAGCATGCGGTAACCAGTCGTAGTCGCAGCGATCGGCGAAAGGCAGCTGTTCCAGTTGTCACAAGAACTGCTCCAGGTGAAAAACATCCCCACCGCCTCCAGCCCCATGAGGCAACTAGGCTAAGTGCAACAAGGGCAGGTTCTGCACACTTAGACAGACAGAGGCGTTTCTCCAGCAAGAACCATTTTAGACACACTTAGCGTAAACACCTCGCACGCCCAGATGCAACATGAGATGCGAGACGCGCCAGCAATTCCCACACTGCCACCCTACCCACACTCGCCGAGCCGCAAAATTGCTTTTACGAACAAGCCCATTCAACGGTCCGATTCCTCGGTTGCATTTGAACGAACGGCCAAGAAGCTCCACGGTCCCACAGAACCCACCTTCTCGCGACTCGATGTGATGTGCTTCTCCCACATGTTTACCTCAATCTCCATTCCCACCTCCATTCGCCTCGTATTCGAATCCACCACCACCTCGAACCCCAACTATTATCCTCGCTCAGAATCACCACTGAAATTAAATTCACCAAAGCAAGACTTCAGTTCTCATCGTCCTCCTAGTATCGGTTCCTAACTCCATCACACCAGCTGTCTTAAGGAGTGTTCCAAGCTGAAGTGAATTGTATAAACCTTCGTTGGGGCATCCGTCCTCATAGAAAAATCACTCCGCGCAAGTAGTCCATAGTATTCTCTCTAAGGGAAGTTTTGCCAAACTCTCATGGCTCGTTTCACCTTACTCGCCGCGTCAGCTCTTTCGGCGCTTCTCTGCATGGCGCTCTGCGCCGTCGCGCAGCTGCGACCCGGCTGCATCCAGAAGTACACGTGTCCGCAGCGCACGACGAGGCTGTGCGGCGTGTGGAAGACGTGCAACGTGGTGAGCGACTGGGACCAGGTCGACAGCTACGTCGTCTGCGACAACTGCGCGTACCTGCCCAAGTTCGATGCGCCCGAGTCAACGTGCAACTTTAAATACGGCCGCTGCATGAATAACACAATCGTACGTGACCCTGAGCAGAATCATTTTTCTACAATGAAAGTTGTATTTAGTTCTGACGACGTGAAGCGGCCCTTCGAATTATTGTGATTTTGAGCGTCTCCCTCTGCATTCTCGGATAACGTACGCTCTCTCCATCTCCTATATATCTTAGATCTCCGCTCATGCGCTTGCCCTCTCCCGCGTTCTCCTCGTCAGGACGGCAAGGCGTGCAAGAAGGGTGACAACTGCGGTAATCCTGATTTCAAGTGCATGCCCATCAACGGCTATTCAGGCGCTGCCGTTCCGCACCGCTGTTGCCGAACCAAGTGCCCTACCGGTCTCTGCGGCACGGGAAACAAAACTCTCAATTATCGGAACCTTTGCGGCTACACGATGAACTGCCCCACCGACTGCCCCGAGGAGGCCGCCAAGAAGAAGAAGTAAAACCGGTTATGTCACTAGTGGATCCATTATGATGCTGGAACGCCATTTCTCGCAATAGTTGTACCCCCAGGCTACATTCCGCACCTACCACGCTGTTTTGTTTGACAGCATGGGTGGGTGCAAATAAAGCCGTACTTATCTAAGCTGTCCCTTCTTTGAGACATATCATGTGTTGCGAGTGTCCTCATTGTATGATTATTTTTAACTTCGCCAAATATGTTTGGGAGGGTAGTACGAGCCCTTCTTAAAACAAATTAACAGCAGCAATTTATCAAACATTGTGTGCTGTTTGCGGCTATAAAGGCAGTGTACAGGGATGCCGAAATGCACATGATTTTTTCTTTTGGTATGAACATGTTATTCGAGGCTATAAAGGTCACTCCGTGGATCTTCCGAGGCCACAAACTTGAGTGTCAATCTTTTCTTCTTTCTTGTTTGCGTAGTTTGTGATAGTGTGGCAAGTTAAGTTGTATCAGGTCGTGTCCGTAGGGATGACATGTCAAATGGGCAGTGTCAATTTGGCATTTTGACACTCAGCCAACATTGTTGGCAGAGTGTCAAGAATTTGCAGGTTGCCAGCCAATACAAATCGTCGGGCACTTTCTGTTTTGGCACATCATACCTACAAACGAGAGAAGATTGTCGCAGCTGCATATCTCACAACCGGGTACTGCCCAATCAGCAAACACCTTCTCCAATCATCTTTCTTTCGATTCGTACACTGCCTATGAGGTCAACAAATGACAAGTTCTCCAACCAATGAAATTGCGTCGCTGATATTCGCACATGCGCTTCGACTTGACACTACAGCTACAGTGTGTGACACTCTACCTCGAAAGCGCTTCGGGTTGACACGCCCTTGTTGACATGTCATCCCTACGGACACGAACTCATGCTTCTTCTCGTTGCTTCAGCCGCCATGACTAGGTGATAAATCTTGTTCTAATGCCATAGTGTTCAACAAGAAAACTGTCAGAATGAAGAATGGATGATGCATTGATGTTGGTTGGGGTACATATAGCTAACCCTAAGTTTTGTACCCCCTAAGACAAACCTCACTATAGGCTACAACATTTGACACACCCCCATAGCCTAAGTGAGGGGTGTCTAGCAGAACCACACGAGTACGGTCACAAGACCAGTCCAAGAAACGAAGCTCAGGGTGGATCACAACGTCACCACACAGTCTGAGCACAAACAACAGTGGCCACAAGGCCAGTCCAAGAAGTAACAGAGGTATATAGAAAGCAAAGTAAACAGTACACTCAAGTCTAAGCAACACGAGAACCAGTGTCAACAAGGCCTAACTGCACACAGCACCTCTGGTGGTCACAAGGCGGAAGCGCCTTGGTGAAGATGTCTGCAGTGTTGGCCTCGGACTCCACAAACTCAAAGCGAGCCTGTCCACGCCTCTGCAACTCTCGCAGAAGAAAGTACCTGACGTGAATGTGCTTCACTCTGCTCTCCAGTCGTGGCTCTCGACAAAGGAGAATAGACGCCTTGTTGTCAGTGAACAAGGTCGGTGCAGAGCTCGGCCGCTCACCAAGGTCGGTGAGCAAGAACGTCAACCAACGCAGCTCCTGTGCCGCCATGGCACCAGCGTAGATCTCAGCCTCAGCTGTAGAGGTCGAGACCGAAGAGGAGCGCGTGGACCGCCAGGAAACAGCTCCAGAACCCAGGCTGAAACAGTACCCCTGAGTAGACCTGTGAGTCTCAGCGTCGTCAGCGTAAGAGGAGTCACAGTGACCAGTAAGTACGACAGACTGCTGCCCTCCAAGAACTAGCCCCACGCCTGACGTCGTCGCTAGGTACTTCGCCACCCTCACAGCTGCTGTCCAGTGAACAGGACGGTGTCTCCCTGGCGCAACAAAGCGCGCAAGAACGCTGAGAGGGAAGGCGAGGTCCGGGCGAGTACAAGTCATCAGGTACATGAGGCAACCCACAAGCTCTGCGTAGGGACCACTAGGCTCGAACGGCTCGTCAGGAAAGGGTCCAGTGAGTCTGTGGTCAACAGCAAGAGGTGTGCGCTGTACTGTGGAGTGCTGAAGCCCGAACCGCTGAAGGACCTGCTGCACCATGTGCGACTGTGAAAGTGTAATGGTGCGAGCAGCTCTGTCCCTGGTGATCTGCAGGCCAAGGTAGTGGCGCAGCTCACCAAGATCAGTGCAGGTGTGTCTCTTCTGCAGTTCGGACTTCACGTGTGCCAAAGCAACCCTGTCAGGGGTGGCGAAAACAAGGTCGTCAACGTAGACCAGAACAAAGAAAGGTGTGGGGCCACGACGAACGAACAGCGACGGGTCAGCAGAAGACGGCTGGAACCCAAGGTCAGACAGGGTAGAACGCAGGGTGTCGTGCCACTCACGAGGAGCCTGACGAAGACCGTAAACCGGTCGCCTCAGCCTCCACTGGGTCCCAGGAGGGAAAGAGCCAGTGAAGGCAGAGGGACGACGCAACCAGACCTCCTCGTGAAGACTGCCCTGAAGGAAAGCAGTAGAGAAGTCGAGAGAGTGTAACTCGTAGTCTCTCTATGCTGCTACGTGTAGTAACACCCGAAGAGTGGTCATCTTCGGGGTGGGCGCGAAGGTCTGAAAGAAGTCAACTCCCTCGCGCTGACTGAAACCTCTAGCCACGTAGCGTGCCTTGAAGACCGGAGGAGATCCCGGTGGCCGCTTCACCCTGTAGATCCACATGCCGTCGACTACGTTCGCCCCCGGAGGGGGAACCTCATCGACGTAGGTGCCTGTGGATCTGTAGGAGGCCATCTCTGCGTCCATGGCAGCTCTCCACTGAGAGGCCCAAGGCCCTGACACTGCCTCAGCGTAAGTGCGAGGAGTCGGAATGTCAAGGGCGTCGGGGTCACCCTCAGGGGCGAGGAGCATGGCACAGAGATGAGGGGAAGCGGCCGCCAGGAACTCTAGCTCAAACTGCCTGTCCTCTAGGGCGTCACAGCCAAGGGAAGACACACCCCCGACGGCCAGAGGACTGGAAGGAGGAGCAGCCACAAGAGCGGTGGCGAAGTCAAGGCGGCGGGTAGAGGCAAACTCAGTGACTGCGGCAGTAAGAGCGGACACAGAGGACACAGAGGCACGAGGGTGAGTAACAAGCGAGGCGAGAACACGAGAGAGAAGAGGACGGTACGTGCGGTAGTAGTCAGTGACAGGAGTAGGGAGCGACGCAGTGAGAGCCGACTCAGGAGGAGACGGAAGCACAGACGGAGACGGACGAGGTGGACTAGAACGAAGTAAGGCAGTACGAAGGTCAGTGAAGGGAACAGGAGACGAGGGACGAGCACGAGGGGAGCGACGAGAGGCCCAAGTCTGAGAAGGAGGAGGGGACAACGAAGACTGAGAACGAGGGAAAACAGCGGGAGAGGGGTCAGGAGGAGGAAGCGGAGGACCAGAGACGGGAGGAGAGGGGGAGGAGGAAGGAGAGGGAGAGGGGAGACCAAGGGTCCGAAGACCCGAGACAGGAGGAGGAGACGGCAGCTGCTGCTGCTGCGGCTGCTGCGGCTGCTGCTGCTCCAGCGGCTGCTGCCCCTGCTGCTGTCGCTCCTGCTCCTCGAGCCGCTGCAACTCTCTCTCCTCTCTCTCCAACTCCAGCTGCTCCTCACGAGCACGGCGAACACGAGCCTGGAACCTGGTCGGGTAGGGGTGGGGGGAAGGAGTAGTGTCCGGGGCAGCGGCAGCCCCAGAGTCGACCTCCGAAGCACCAAGCACACCACCCCCAGAGGCAGCACCAACACCAGCTCCAGACCCAGGCTCTCCAGAAACCGAAGGGACACCCTCACCCCCAGACGCAGCACCCCCAGACTCCGCACCAGCACCCCCAGACTCCGCACGACCAGTACCAGCCCCCGGAAGACAAGAGTCCTCTGCAACCCGCGGCTCAGCTCCAACTCCAGCACCCCCAGAACCAGAGACCTGTACAGGGACAGTCGCAGGACCAACCTCCCGAGAGGGAGCACCTACAGGAGGCGGTGAGGAAGACTGTGGGGAGGGAGGCTGTACAGGGGGGGCTACCGAAGGGGGAGGGCTAGCCTGAGACACACCAGACGGGGCTGGACCAGGGGGGGGAGGCTGTACCGGGGGAGCAGGCGGGGGAGCGGCTGTCAGGAAGAGGGGGGGAGGAGGAACCGGGAGACCTCGACTGGGGTACCTGACGTAGTACGGGGTGGACTCCTCGAAACGGACGTCACGGGAGTCAAAGAACCGGTGAGAGGGAGGGTGGTAAAAGGTGAAGTCAGAGGAGTCCTCAGGGAAACCAAGGAAGACACAAGGAACGGCGCGAGGCGAGAGCTTGTCCGCGGAGGTGTCGCGGACAAGAGCCAAGCACCCCCAGACACGAAACCTCGACGCGACACCAGGGGACCCTGTCCAAAGACTGGTCGGTGAAGCCTCCGGCCGAGAGACGCGTGGCCAGAGGTTCAGCTGGTGCGCGGCGTACCTGACTGCGTATGGCCACAGGAAATGGGGGGCACGGGCGTGAGTCAAGGAGGTGCGGGCAATCTCCATGACCAGGCCTATGCGACGCTCAGCAACCCCATTCTGCTGTGGGGACTCCGGAAGCGTCCAGGACTGACGAATGCCCTGTTCGCGACAGAATCCAGCGAGAATGCCGGAGCGAAACTCGCCCCCGCGGTCGGAGTGGAGACAGCTGACACGACGACCACGAGTGTCCTGGGTGGTAAGCAACCACCTGATCAGCGTAGAAGTCACCTCAGACTTCCTCGCCAGGGGGAACACTGTGGTGTAGCGGGAGTAGTCGTCAACGACCACCAAAAAGAAACGCTCACGCTCAGGGCCAGGGCGAGGAGAGGGGCCCCAGACGTCCAAGTGCAGCGTCTCAAAAGGCTCGGTGGCCGGACGAAGGGAGGAGGAGTGAGGGGTGGCACGCAGCCTACCCTCGACGCAAGGACCGCACGGTGGTGCAAGGGACGGCGGCAGCGACGGCAAGACACGCGGGAGACCTAAGACCAGACGCTGACTAGACATAGCACGCAGACGTGGAAGAGAAGGGTGTCCCATCCGGTGGTGCCACAGAACGGTGGGGTGGGCAAGCGACCGACAGGAGCAAGACGCAGCGACTGGACTGGACGCGACAACCTGAGGGGACGGAACCACCTGGTGAGACGCAGGGAGGAGACTAGGGGGAGGGACAGGAACTGGGAGGAGTGGCTGCTGCGACGGCGGCCGCTGTGGCTGCGGCTGCGGCTGCTGCCGCTGCTGCTGCTGCGGCTGCTGCTGCTGCTGCAGTCGCTGCTGAGCGCGCGGGCCAGTGTGAAGAGTGTAGAGACCGGAGCCCGGCTCAGCAGCAAAAGTGGCGAGGGGCTGGTAAGAGTCCCCGTCAACACACACCGCAGTCTCTCCAGAAGGCTCAAACCACACACCCACGTGCTGACTCACGAGGGGTCGCACGCCCACCAAGTTCCGGGAGAACGAGGGGACGTGAAACCCAGTGAGAGACCCAGAAGGAGCAGCCGGACACGGCAAGGTGGTAGTGTGACGCGCGGTGACTGGTCCCGAAGTGGGATCAGCCAGCGCCACAGAAACAGGCGCAGGAAGAGGCGTAAGTGTCGTGCTGTCACGAAAGAAGCAGTGAGAGGCTCCAGAGTCCAGCGTGAACGACAGCGAACCGTCCTCTGAGGTAGCCGCTGGACTAGAGTCTACACAAGAACCTACACTAGCAACAGGCAACTGAGCAAGGCTAGCACCTAAGCTAACAACACCAGAGTAAGCAGAGTCAGAAACACTACCCTCAGGAGCAAGCAGCATGGCCACGAGA
Source organism: Closterium sp. Yama58-4 (assembly GCA_947470075.1). NCBI lineage: Eukaryota > Viridiplantae > Streptophyta > Zygnematophyceae > Desmidiales > Closteriaceae > Closterium > Closterium sp. Yama58-4. The sequence goes on from CANIUD010000027.1 coordinate 684,914, forward strand.
TGAGGCGCAGCGGCTGCAAGAGACTCAAGGTCCTCGTGCCTGTCCTCAAGGACGTCCGTGCCAAGGGCACACTCACCCCCGACGGACGGAGGACAGACAGACTCAGACTCAGCAACAAGACTAGCAGCGTAGTCTAGACGACAGGCAGCAGCAAAGTCAACAAGCTCAGCGACTAAGGCAGACGCAGCAGCAGACTCAAACGACGGGTCAGTGACAACAGTGGCTAGCAGACGCGTGACAGTAGGGTGCTCAGCACGAAACCGGTCAGACTCAGGGTCCGCGACGACAGGCAAAGAGGACGCAGGGGGAGACGGAAGAGGAGTACGCTCCGGAGTAGGGGACCGACGCAGGGCTACAAGGCGTGTGCCGGGGACAGCCGGCTGACGCGGACGAGGAACACGACGACCGGTACGACTAGGACGAACAGGCGAGACTGGACGCGACGCAGGCTCACGACGCTCAGCAAGACTACCTGTCTGCTCAGTGTAAGGAGAAGGGGCAGGCAGCGGTGAGCCAGGCTGTAACGGAAGACCAGTAGACGACGGGAGAGTAAGAACCTGACGAAGAACAGAGTCAGGCGGCGGCAGAGACGACGGAGACGGCGGAGCGAAGAACAGTCGTGGCGGCGCAGCTGCACCAGTACCGGCAGCTCCAGCAGCTCCAGTACCTCCAGGAGCTCCAGCACCTCCAGCAGCAGAACCGACACCTCCAGGCCCAGGGTCTCCAACCCCAGTGCCTCCAGCAGCAGCACCCCCAGAACCAGCACCTCCAGTCCCAGGGTCTCCAGCCTCCACGACTGGGTGATGCCGTGCTCCGCACAGAAGGCTGCCAAGAGGTCTGAGGAGAACTCACCACCTCTGTCAGAGTGCAGACGCAGGACGGGAAACTCCGTCCCAAACCGCTCGCGGAGCTGGAGACGGGCAGCGCGGATCCAAGGGATCAAAACAGCAGGGACCTCCCCCTTGCTGCGCAGGGGAAAGACCGTGGTGTAACGCGTGTAGTCGTCAACAACCAGCAGGAAGTACCGCTCGTGGCCCTGTCCACGGACGCGGGCGGGGCCCCACACGTCCAGGTGGAGAGTCTGCAGGGGAGCCTCTGTGGGAGGGAACGAGGAGTGAGGAGCGGCGCGCTGCCGCCCCTCGACGCAAGGAATGCAGGGCGGCGCAAGCGAGGGAGGCAGGGCAGGCAAAGACCTGGGAAGACCAGAAACCAGGAAGCGAGAGTGCATGCCACGAAGGCGCTGCACCGAGGGGTGACCAAGGCGGTGGTGCCACAGGAGGGTCTGGTGCGACAAAGCGCGACACTCGCAGGGGGCCGTCGGCTGACCTGACGCAGACGCAGACGCAGCTACCTGAGGGGACTCAGTGGTCAGGGTGTACAGACTCGAGCCAGGCGCACGGGTAAACGTGGCCAGATGTCGGCCGGTCCGAGCACACGTACAGTGAGTCACTCGCTGACTCGCAGGAGTGAACTGGTGCACCCCCCTATCCTGGAGGTCAGCTCCACTCACCAAGTTCGTAGAGAACGAGGGGAGGTAAAGACCTGACAGCAAGCCAGACGGGGCTGCCAGACACGGTAGAACCGTGGAGTAGTGGGCAAGGACCGGACCCCCGGAGGGGTCCGCCAGGGAGACTGGAACCGGCCGACTAAGCGGCGTGAGTGTGGTACAGTCGCGAAAGAAGGAGCGGGAAGCACCTGAGTCCAGCGTGAAGGTGTACAAGGCCGCAGCAGGCGCAGACCCAGAGAGAGCAGACTCACCAGCACCTGGAGCAGGAGACGTACCGGCACCTAGAGCAGCAGCCTCACCAGCACCCAGAGGAGGAGACGCACGAGCACCTAGGGCAGCAGCCTCACCAGTACCGGGAGCAGCAGGCGCTATACCAGGGTCAGGCGGGACGCACAGGTAACAGGCACGGTCAACACTAGTAGGTAATGCATACATGGCAGTGAGAATAGCATCATAGTCAGGAGCAAAGATATCTACCCTCCGTCCAAGCAGCTCCAGCCAGTCGGGGAGCTCAGCCTCGTCTCCAAACACTGTACGCCAGTCGTCGCTCAGACGGGCGAAGCAGCGGGACTGTGTGTGACCAAGCGTCCCGCAAGGCTGACCAACCCGATCACCTGTGCGAATGACGTACTGGCAGCGAACTGTACGCGTAGACCTGCTACACTGAGCGTACCACTCGTGGAGCTGCCGGGACGTAAGTGTCTCGCGAGGACGCCGCTGCAGCTGCAGCTGGCCACTGCCGGACGCTCCCAACTGACCAGCTCCAGGGGGACAGCTACGACTGCTACCGCGACAACCCCAGCTAGTATACCACTCACTAAGCTGCTGGGGCGTGAGAGACTCTCGCGAACGTCGCTGGGGCTGCATCTGGCCACCGGCCAGTAGCAGTAGCAGCAGCAGTAGCGCGGGCAGGGCAGGCGCGGCAGGCCGACAGGCAGGCAGGCCGGCAGGCAGACAGACAGACAGGCAGGCAGGCAGGCCGGCAGGCCGGCAGGCAGGCAGGCAGGCAGGCAGGCCGGCAGGCAGGCAAGCAGACAGGCAGGCCGGCAGGCTGGCAGGCAGGCAGACAGGCAGGCCGGCAGGCAGGCAGGCAGACAGGCAGGCCGGTAGGCAGGCAGGCAGGCAGGCAGGCAGGCAGGCAGGCGCTCACCAAAGGCTGGAAGAGCAGGCGCTCGCCGGGCGAGCAGGGCCGGCGCTCAACGGGCGGCGGCGGAGTAGGCGCAAGACAGCGGCGACGTCGGGGCCGCAACACCCGGTGCAGAGTAGGGCCGAAGCAGCTGCAGGGCGGGGCCGCTTCAGCGGCAGGTCGGGGCCGTGGCAGCTGCAGAGCGGGGCCGTATCAGCGGCAGGTCGGGGCCGAGGCAGAGGGACGCGCGCGGCTCGGCGCGGGCTGCTGCGGGCCGCGCGCGGGCTGCTGCGGGCGGCGCGCGGGCCGCGTGCGGCTCGGTGCGGGCTGCGCGCGGCTGCAGCGGGCTGCGCGCGGCTCGGTGCGGGCTGCGCGCGGCTGCAGCGGGCTGCGCGCGGCTCGGTGCGGGCTGCGCGCGGCTGCAGCGGGCTGCGCGCGGCTCGGTACAGGCTGCGCGCTGCTGCAGCGGGCTGCGCGCGGCTCGGTGCGGGCTGCGCGCGGCTCGGTACGGGCTGCGCGCTGCTGCAGCGGGCTGCGCTCGGCTCGGTGCGGGCTGCGCGCGGCTGCAGCGGGCTGCGCGCGGCTCTGTGCGGGCTGCGCGCGGCTGCAGGGGGCTGCGCGCGGCTCGGTGCGGGCTGCGCAGGCCTGAAGGGCGTGTAGGGGCGGCGCGCGGGCCTTACGGGCCTCTAGGGGCAGCGCGCTGGCCTAGGGCAGCAGGAGGCAGCGCTAGGGCTGCTGGACGGCTCGCGTAGTGCAGCACGTCACAAGGCAAGGCAAGGCAGGCAGGTACGTGGGGTAGCGCGGTAACCGCAGTGGTAGGTGGGCCCGAAAAAAATGGTCCTACGGACCTTAGTGCTCTGAAACCATGTTAGAATCTGGCAGCAGGAATGATGAACTAACAGCATGCAGGAGTACAAGTAGGAAACCCTAATTTGGTTGTACCCCATATGGGCTACCCCACTATAGCCTAGACAATATGCAGCATACATGTTTGACAGAACAAAGGGTCACAAGACCAGTCCAGCAAAGCAACGCAAGCCCAGGGTGGATCACAACGTCACCACACTCCGAGCACAAGCAAAGGCCACAAGGCCAGTTCACATGCAGTGCTAGATACAGAACAAGACAAGCAACACAGTGATCAAAACCTAGCAAGCAAGCAACAAGATATATATAAAGTACAGTACAAAGAAAGTCAAGCAGTAAGCAAATGAGGGAATGTGGACACAAGGCCTAAAGAAGTACAGTGCCGCTGATGATCACTAGGCGGGAGCGCCTTGGTGAAGATATCAGCAGTGTTGGCCTTCGAGTCCACGTACACAAGCCGAAGCTGACCGCGCTGCTGCAGCTCTCGAGCAAGAAAGTAGCGAAGAGCAATGTGCTTCGTCCTGTGCTCCAGTCTGTGCTCCTGACACAAGGCAAGGGCCGCCTTGTTGTCGCCGTACAGAACTGGAGGAGAACTAGGCCGCTCTCCCAAGTCAGTCAACAGGTAGGTGAGCCAGCGTAACTCCTGTGCAGCCATGGCCGTGGCGTAGATCTCAGCAGCCGCAAGAGGTACAGCAGCCGCAAGAGAGTCAAAGTCCTCCTGCCTGTCCTCAAGGACGTCCGTGCCAAGAGCACACTCACCCCCGACGGACGGAGGACAGACAGACGCAGACTCTGACTCAGCAACAAGGCTAGCAGCGTAGTCTAGACGACAGGCAGCAGCAAAGTCAACCAACTCAGCGACCAGAGCAGACGCAGCCGAGGACTCAAAGGTAGGGTCAGTGACAACAGTAGCGAGGAGACGCGTGACTGTAGGGTGCTCAGCGCGATACCGGTCAGACTCAGGGTCCGGAACGGCAGGCAAAGAGGACGCAGGAGGAGACGGTAGAGGGACACGCCGAGGAGCAGTAGAGGGACGCAGAGTCATGTAGTGAGTGCCTGGGACAGGAGGAGGACGCTCACGACGGACACGACTACCAGTGCGAGCAGGACGAACAGGCGACACAGGACGAGACTCAGGCTCACGACGCTCTGTAAGACCTCCTGTGGGACCAGCGTAAGGAGAGGGAGCAGGGAGAGGCGAGGCAGGCGGTAACTGTGACTGCGGCTGGACAGGCGGAGGACACTCTACGGAGGGAGGAGGACAAGGAGGAGGAGCCTGCCCAAGAACCTGCTGAAGGAGCGGTACGAAGTACGGTCGCGGCCGCGCAGCGTCTCCGGAAGCAGAGGAGACTCCAGCGGCCGGGTCCTCAGGACCAGCAGGAGCTCCAACGTCCGGGTCCCCAGCACCAGCAGCAGCGCCACCGCCCGGGTCCTCAGCTCCAGCAGCAGCTCCACCAGGCGGGTCCGCAGCACCAGCAGCAGCGCCACCCCCAGAGTCGGCAGCTCCAACTCCGCTAGCACCGCCAGCGCCAGAGTCCCCAGCTCCAGCAGCTCCAGTCGCAGTGCTCCCAGAACAACCAGTCCCGGCAGCTCCAGTACCCCCAGTACGAGCACCCCCAGGACGAGCAGCCCCAGCACCCCCAACTCCAGCCGAGCCACTAGGACGGCGAAAGCGCCGGACGTACCAGTCACGAAGCTGCTGCGGTGTGAGAGACTGCTCAGCACCCCGAACCGGAGCACCCCCAGACGCAGTAACCCGAGGCTCCGTAGGCTCAGTAGCAGCACCCCCAGGCTCAGTACCCGCAGGCTCAGTACCCGCAGGCTCAGCACCCCCAGTCGCAGCACCCCCAGGCTCAGCACCCCCAGGCGGCAAACTCTCAGGCACAGTACCCTCAGCTCCAGCACCCGTAGTCCCAGCACTCCCAGGCCCCGCACCCGCAGGCTCAGCACCCCCAGGCTCAGCACCCCCAGGCTCCGTACTCTCAGGCACCGTACCCTCAGCTCCAGCACCCTCAGTCCCAGCACCTGCAGCCCCAGCACCCCCAGGCCCAGCACCCCCAGGCTCAGCACCCCCAGGCTCAGCACTCCCAGCAGCACCACCCGCAGCAGCACCTGAGTCACCTGTGAACTCGACAGGCTCAGCGACGGGAGGAGGGTCTACCTGAGAGACACCTGAAGGAGCAGGACCCTGAGGGGGAAGGGGGTCTACCGGAGGGGGACCAGGAGCAAGGAAAAGCGGCGGGGGAGGGAGGGGGGCAGTGCGGTAGGGGAAGAGACGGTAAAAAGGGACCGACTCGTCAAAGGTGACATCCTGAGAGGCGAAGACCCGGCGCGAGGTGGGGTGGTAAAACTGCCAGCCAGGCGCGTCAGGGACAAAGCCAAGGAAGACACAGGGAAGCGTGCGGGAGGAGAGCTTGTCCGCGGACGTATCGCGGACAAGGGCACGAGCACCCCACACCCGGAAGCGCGACGCATCGCCAACCTCCCCCGTCCAACGCAGTGTGGGCGAGGTCTCCGGCAAGGAGACACGGGGCCAGAGGTTGAGCTGATGCGCGGCGTACCGGACAGCAAACGGCCACAGAAAATGGGGAGCCGCCGCGTGGACCAAGGAGGTACGAGCGACCTCCATGACCAGGCCAATGCGGCGCTCAGCAACCCCATTCTGCTGTGGGGAGTCCGGAAGCGTGAAGGTCTGCTCGATGCCCTCCGCCTGACAGAAGGTCCTCAAGAGATCGGAGGAAAACTCACCACCTCTGTCAGAGTGCAGACGCAGGACAGGAAGATCCGTCCGGAAACGGCGGCGGAGCTGGAGACGAACCGTGCGGATCCAAGGGATCAGAACAGCAGGGACCTCACCCTTGGTGCGCAAGGGGAAGACCGTGGTGTAACGCGAGTAGTCGTCGACAACCAGCAAAAAGTACCGCTCACCGCCCTGACCACGAACGCGGGCTGGGCCCCACACGTCCAGGTGGAGGGTCTGCAGAGGAGCCTCTGTCGGGGGGAACGAGGAGGAGTGAGGAGCGGCGCGCTGCCGCCCCTCGACGCAAGGAAGGCAAGGCGGCGCAGGCGAGGCAGGGAGGGGAGGGAGGGACCTGGGAAGACCAGACACAAGGTGGCGACGGTGCATGCCACGAAGGCGTGGCAAGGAGGGGTGACCCAGGCGGTGGTGCCAGAGAAGAGTCTGGTGCGACAGGGAACGACACTCACAGGCGTGGGCTACCAGACCTGACGCAGACACCTGACCGACAGCAGCGACCTGAGGAGACGCAGTGGTCAGTGTGTAGAGACTCGACCCCGGCCGACGGGTAAACGTAGCCAGGTGACGGCCGGTCCTGGAGCACGTGCAGATCGCCACACGCTGTCCGCCAGGGGTAAAGGTGTCAACCCACTGATCCTGGAGGACAGCGTTGCTCACCAGGTTCGTCGAGAACGAGGGGAGGTGGAAACCCGACAACGAGCCAGACGGAACCGCCGGACAAGGGAGGACAGTGGTGGACTGGGCAAGGACTGGGCCCCCAGAGGGGTCAGCCAAGGAGACTGGGACCGGTGCAGGAAGCGGTGTGAGCTCAGTACTGTCACGAAAGAAGCAACGGGAAGCACCTGAGTCAAGGGTGAAGGTGTGACAGGCCTCAGCCGGTGCGGTACCTGAGAGAGCAGTCTCTGTGGGTGCTGTACCTGAGAGAGCAGACTCGAAACCAGCCAGGACAGCACTGGGGGGAGCAAGTACAGGGGGCACCATACCAGAGAGAGCAGACTCACTAGTACCCAGGGCAGCGGGCTCTATACCTGGGTCAGGCGGCACACACAAGTAACAGTCTCCCTCGGCACTAACAGTCAATGCATACATGGCAGCAATAATAGCATCATAGTCAAGAGCAAAGACATCAACACCAGCCCTCATGAGCTCAGCCCAGCGGGGGCGCTCAACATCCGCGCCCATCTCCTCACGCCAAGCGTCGTCAAGGCGGGAGAAGCAGCGGTACGGGGTGTGGAACCTCCCACACGTCTGTCCCTTGCGGTCACCTGTGCGAATGACATAAGAACAGCGGCCACTGCCCCCCGACGTCCCACGCTGAGCAAGCCACTCACGAAGCTGCTGGGTCGTCTGGGGACGCTGCTGCTGCTGGGAGCTCTGGCCCGAGCCAGTGCCTCCACTCCGACCGCCGCCGCCACCACTACCACCGCTCCGACCGCCACCGCCACCACCGCCACCACCGCCACCGCCGCCGCCGCCACCTGCCACTGCTTCCACCACCGCCCCACTCCCACCAGCGCTCCCGCCACCGCTCCCTCCAGCACCGCCTCCCCCCCCACCTCCCCCACCTCCTCCCCCCCCAGCGCCACCACCACCACCCTTGCCCCCCTTGCCCTTGCCGGTGCGGCGCCTCCCACCAGGAGCAGAAGCAGCGCCAACAGACTCAGCACCAAGGAAGTCAACAGCAGCAGCAGCAGCGTAGGAGGGAGCGAGGGGAGAGGGAGAACACCCCTCAAAGATGGGGGTGCGAGGAGCGCCACGAGCAGCACCAACAGCTACAATGCTCTTTTCGGCCGCGAGCAGCTGCTCCTCTAGGAGGGCGACTGTGAGCTCAGTGGGACAGCGAGCAAGGAAGTGGTCTCGAACTGAGCGGAGGGTGTCAGGGAGACGGGTGACTATGAAGTGGAGTGTCCAGTACAGTGGAGGGGGGTTCTTAGCGCAGAACTCGGTGGGAAGGGCGGCACGCAGGCGAGCATCACTAGTGCGAAGGTGGGTGATAAGATCGGCGACTGTAGTAAAGGTGGACAGATCGGGGAACAGGTACGGCAGCATGAGGCGGCTAAGCTCGGCTGTGGCAGGCGAGGAGTAGCGAGCAACGACAGCATCGTACAGGGCCTTAGCGGATTTGCAGTCGCCAAAATGCTCGAGCTCAGCTAGCGGCAGGTGACTACGAATGGCTAGGCGAGCAGCTGCGTCACGAGTCTGCCAGTGGGAACGAACACTAAGCTCGGCTGTGGCAGCAGGAGCAGCGGCAGCACCAGACGCGTAGTCATAGAGGGAGATGTGGTCCGTGCTATTGCTCATAAGATACAACTGCAGGTCGTCGAGCCAGGAAGTGAACTGCACGGGACGGCCCTCAGCATCGAAGGAAAGAACGCGAATAGAGGCCATAGCTCAGGCGTGAGGGCACAGCAGAGCAGCGGCAGCAGCAGAGGGGACGCAGCAAGCGGGCAGTGAGGCAGCGGGCGGCGCTGCGAAGCAGGTAGCGGGCGGGCGGGCGGCGCTGCGAGCGGGCAGCGAAGCGGGCGGGCCGCGAAGCGGGCAGCGAGCGGGCGGGCGGGCTGCGAAGCGGGCAGCGGGGCGAGCGGGCTGCGAAGCGGGCGGGCCGCGAAGCGGGCAGCGAGCGGGCGGGCGGGCTGCGAAGTGGGCGGGCCGCGAAGCGGGCAGCGGGGCGAGCGGGCTGCGAGGCGGGCGGGCCGCGAAGCGGGCAGCGAGCGGGCGGGCGGGCTGCGAAGCGGGCGGGCCGCGAAGCGGGCAGCGAGCGAGCGGGCTGCGAAGTGGGCGGGCCGCGAAGCGGGCAGCGAGCGGGCGGGCGGGCCGCGAAGCGGGCAGCGAGCGGGCGAGCGGGCTGCGAAGCGGGCGGGCCGCGGAGCGGGCAGCGAGCGAGCGGGCTGCGAAGCGGGCGGGCCGCGAAGCGGGCAGCGAGCGGGCGGGCGGGCTGCGTGGCGGGCGGGCGGGCTGCGAAGCGGGCAGCAGGACGAGCGGGCTGCGAGCGGGCGGCTCGGCGGGCGGGCGACACTGCGAGGGGCGCGCGAGGGCGCTAGTGAGGGGCGCGCGAGGGCGCTAGCAAGGGGCGCGCGAGGGCGCTAACGAGGGGCGCGTGAGGGCGCTAACGAGGGTGCGCGCGAGGGCGCTAACGAGGGGCGCGCGAGGGCGCTAACGAGGGCGCACGAGGGCGCTACGAGGCTAGGGCACGGGGTAGCGTGGTAACCGCATGCGAGCGGTGGTGGGCCCTTAAAAAAAACGGTCGGTAGGTCCTAGGGACCTCCTGCTCTGAATACCATTTCAGAATAGCTAGGCAAGAATGATTGAACTAGCAGAAGTTTGGGTACAAATATGAAACCCTAGTTGGGGTTGTACCCCATATTGGCTACCCCACTACATCCTACAAGCATAATACAGTTTAACACTAACAGCATGCAGTAGTACAAGTAGGAAACCCTAATTTGGTTGTACCCCATATGGGCTACCCCACTACAGCCTAGACAATATGCAGCATACATGTTTGACAGAACAAAGGGTCACAAGACCAGTCCAGCAAAGCAACGCAAGCCCAGGGTGGATCACAACGTCACCACACTCCGAGCACAAGCAAAGGCCACAAGGCCAGTTCACATGCAGTGCTAGATACAGAACAAGACAAGCAACACAGTGATCAAAACCTAGCAAGCAAGCAACAAGATATATATAAAGTACAGTACAAAGAAAGTCAAGCAGTAAGCAAATGAGGGAATGTGGACACAAGGCCTAAAGAAGTACAGTGCCGCTGATGATCACTAGGCGGGAGCGCCTTGGTGAAGATATCAGCAGTATTGGCCTTCGAGTCCACGTACACAAGCCGAAGCTGACCGCGCTGCTGCAGCTCTCGAGCAAGAAAGTAGCGAAGAGCAATGTGCTTCGTCCTGTGCTCCAGTCTGTGCTCCTGACACAAGGCAAGGGCCGCCTTGTTGTCGCCGTACAGAACTAGAGGAGAACTAGGCCGCTCTCCCAAGTCAGTCAACAGGTAGGTGAGCCAGCGTAACTCCTGTGCAGCCATGGCCGTGGCGTAGATCTCAGCCTCACAACTAGAGCTGAGAACAGAAGAAGAGCGGGTGGACCGCCACGAGACAGAACCAGAGCCAAGGCTGAAGGTGTAACCCTGTCACGAGACGGGTGGTGGGCCCTAAAAAAAAACGGTCGGTAGGTCCTAGGGACCTCCTGCTCTGATACCATATCAACAGGACTAGGCAAGAATGATGCATTGAATGAAACAGTTGGGTACAAGTAGCAAACCCTAGTTGGGGTTGTACCCCATATTGGCTACCCCACTACAGCCTACCAACATATAACACATTACAATTTAACACATGTAGATTTAGCAGTAGTGTAGTTATCACATTCTGTTTGGTGGATTACCCCCTTTCCTATCATATTTGTACCATTGATTCTATAGTGAAGCACCTCTTTCATTGCCAACTCTCTCCACACTCTACCTCCTTGCATGGCTCCTAAGACTCAACCCTAACTACTATTCTTGACATGATACAGAGTTGGTTCTTTCCCGGAACCTTCTCTTTTTTTTAAGAATCATGGGCCCGCCCGTACTACAGCGCGAAATGCGCTATTTTTTTTTTCCCGTTCGCCCGTCGCGCGCGCCCTGCCCGTCCCCCCGAACGTGCCACGTCGGCTGCCCCGCGGACGCCCTGCCCGTCGCCCGCTGCCCCCCCCGTTTCGTTTCACGCGGCCCCCGTTTCGTCGCCCCGCGGCCCCCCTCGTCACCCCGCGATCCGCCAGCGCCCGCGCCAGCACGGAGCGCAAGCGCCTGTGCTAGCGCGTCCCGCCAGCGCGGAGGCCAGCGCCGCGGCCAGCCGCCAGCGCCAGCAGCAGCTACTGCCGCCCCACTCCCCCCCGCCCTCCCTTCCGCGGCTTTCGTCGTGGGGAGGGGGGAGGGAGGGGGAAGGGGTTGTGGGGGGGGGGGGGGGGGGGGCGGGTGTGAGGAGCCTGCCACTCCTCCCTCCCTTCCCTCTTCCTCTCTCCCTGCAGCAACTGTTGCTATAGGGGGGGGGGGGGGTGAGAGAGGGTAAGGGGGGATGTGAGAGGGTAAGGGAGGGTATGAGAGAGAGTGGCAGAAGCAGCCGCCCTGCATTTGCACCTGCCACCCCCTGCTACTGTGGCACCTCCAGCTGCAGCCCCTGTCGCCACCTACTTCCTCTCTTTCGTTTGCTGCTGTTGAGCGGCAGGTGCTGCCGTTGAGCCTGCTGTGCCGCCGCTCGTTGCCGCCGCACGCCGCTCTCCAGGCGACCTGCGCCACATGCACCTTCATTTCGTTTCTGTATTGGCTAAGGGGTTTCTGCAGTTGTTTCTGCCACTGCTGCACTGGTTGTCATTGCTCTTGCGTGCTAATGCTTTCAGTACACTTGCAGGTTGTGATTTATGCTTTGCTATTCCTGCATGCAGTTAAGGGGGGATGTCAGAATTATATTATTGTAACTGCATGTAGATCTAGCAGTAGTGTAGTTATCACATTCTGTTTGGTGGATTACCCCCTTTCCTATCATATTTGTACCATTGATTCTATAGTGAAGCACCTCTTTCATTGCCAACTCTCTCAACACTCTACCTCCTTGCATGGCTCCTAAGACTCAACCCTAGCTACTATTCTTGACATTGACCCACGGGTTTTAACGTGTTTCAGGCGATCGCGAATAGGTGTAATGCGTAAGCGATTCCCGCTTCAGATTTTGCCAGCACGTGGGGCATCCGCCACAAACCATCCCCGTAGTTGAAAACGAAAGATTTTATTCCTTCTACTGCAATCTAACGGGGTGTGGAATACAGGGGGATCGGAAGCCTAGACTAGGCTGTTTAACAAAGCAGCGAGTTTAGGTGAACATAAAGATTTTTCCCTCTCTGGGGATACAAGTCCATGTAGGTCCCAAAACGCGGTCGTCCAAATTCCTTGCGAAAATACCATTGCAATTCGATCAAACCGGGGTGACTACTCTGTGGGCGTTACCCTAAATAATTCGCAATCCCCAGAACCGCCCGATCTTGAAGTGGCCCAGTTGGTTAGCTGTGTCACTTCCGATGGGTGAGGTTCCGGGAGCAATCCCCCGTGCGGACGAGTTCCGTCAGCCTCCCAGAAGGGGGTTTGCACGTGCTCACCTTGGGAGTGGATATTCATAACCTTGTTGACCTAGCGAGTCTAAACAATTGGGGAGGCGGGTTACCACTGACAGCCAGGTGTGGGTAACACCCAGAGGGGTTTCCCCCCCTCCTTTACCCCAGAACCGCCCGAATGGTCGACCATTTCGTTTGGTCATTACAAATTTACACGACCTAAGCAGCATCATACACAATAAAAATCAAGGGTGTAGAGTTGGTTTGAAACAAGATACTGTACAGCTGGGAACAATGTGTGCCACAGTAAAACGCAGTGGCTGGAGAGGAATTCTCAGGTGTTGGACTTGAGCCGCAGGTAAAATGTACCACCTGCGCCGGGAATACATTGAACAGAACAGAACACAAGCGCGGAGTGCGCTGTTCACCCTGCAAACCCTCATGCTGAGATTTCCAAAGAGCGTTGAAAACGCCGCTGCGGTTGATAGTTCTTACCTAAGTTCCTAAAACGTTGGAGGAATGTCAGGTGTGCTCACCCAGGTTTAGAAGGCGTATCGACCATAACACGACTGAAGTGCATAAGTATTTTTTCCTTCCAGGTCACAGGACACAGTCTCCCGTCCGTCGCAGTAACCCTTTCCTTCAGATGAACTTCTGTGGCTGGAGTCTCTCCCTCGCATGCCTAGACTGAAATTCCCGCCAGGCAGAATTTTCGTCAGGGGCGGCGACAACACGGAACGGAACAGAAGGTAGGACTGAGGAGAGGAGGCAAGCACATGGGGCGGGTGGGAGGGACGGGAGGCACGCTAGGACTGACGCTAACAGATTCAGTCCCAGAACGGAATTCACGGTCAAGCAGGAGAATTGGCGTGCCTTTTCCCCCTAGTTCCCATGCAAATCGAGGCTTCCCTCTCACATCAATGTAGGAGAGTTGTGCGGGAAGGCTTCGCCGCTCCACTGCTACCATCCCCACCCATCCCTCGCGCTTATCTCGGTCCCTCTCGTTACAGTAGCCCCTCCCGCGGTTCTGCCGAGCGGTTGGTGAGCTGAGGTCGAATACCACAAACCTATCGACGGTTTCTAGGTGCATTTTAGATTATTCTCCAGGACCAGTCCTGTGCGATTGTATGTGATTAGCAAGACCTGACACTGAGATAAGCGTCGTGGCCGGCAATAATAGGTTTGGCCGTGCCATCCCGCTCATAGCGGCGAACGCTCTTTCGCGAAACCGATCGCAAAGAGAAGAAGCAAGGAAAGAGAAGAACTCGATCGTCCCCATTTCAAGTGCTTCCCCGTCACCAGTCATGTCGACATCCTACCAACTCCACGCCTCACCCACACTATTACTGCTCGCCCTCGTAGCCATTTTCTCCTGCGGTCCGAGTCAGGTGCTCGGTGACATGCGGCCCGGGTGCGTGAACAAGTACAAGTGCCCGAACCGCGAGACGAAGCAGTGCGGAGTGTTCTACAACTGCATGCCGGGATCGACGGCCAGCATCGAGAAGGCTTCTATCACCACATGCGGCAGTTGCTCCTTTAACGAGCCGTGAGTGACTAGCGAGGCGGGAGTGACTATATGGAGCCGTGAGTGACTAATGAGGCGGGAGTGACTATATGGAGCCGTGAGTGACTAACGCGGGAGTGACTATATGGAGCCGTGAGTGACTAATGAGGCGGGAGTGACAATATGGAGCCGTGAGTGACTGACGCGGGAGTGACTATATGGAGCCGTGAGTGCCTGCACTGATTCGTAAGCGAGTAACGATCCGTTTTCTGCGCGCCAAAATGCGAGGCCTCGGAAGAAGTAGGCCTTCTTACATGCGTTAGGGGCATGAGGCGACCTATGACGCTGCCAGGCTGTTGGGATTTCATTTCCCACAGGTACAGATTCCCTTCCTTTTCCTATATTGCCCCTCCTTTCCCCTACCACCTTCTCCACCTTGGCTATCTCTCGCCTCTTACTTAAACCCTCCCTTCTTTTTTCCACTCCCCCTTTCTTCCTCTCTCCTCCGTTCTCTTTTTGTTTCCTTCTCTCCCTTTTTTTCTCTCTGTTGTGCACGATGCAGCAAGAAGGCCTTCGCGTCTGTGTGTAACTACGAGTATGGCAGATGCGTGCCCAACACCATTGTAAGTTCCTCCCACTTAGCTCGTGTTACGTATTCTTTCTTTATCGCGGGTCGCATGAATGCAGTCGTTGGTGCGCAGAGAGATGTTTAAGTAGGTTGATAATCTCGTATGCTTTTCTGATGGGGTTGCTCGCGCAAGCGCGCACGTCACAGCACTTACCATCCTCGTTATTGAGTTGTCCAATTGCAGGATGGGAAACTCTGCACAGCAGATACTGAGTGCGCTGCTCCCGGCGTTACAGGCTTCACGTGCCGCCCAGTTAAGACGAACAAGACGCTGAAACGATGCTGCAGGTGAGCATTTCAGTGGAACGACGATCGTGAATATATGCGGTTGAGCGGAAGGAGGGGGTATAAATAGAAGTCCGATTGTTGTAGGCACTTACGTGCGCTCCCGTCCTAATCCCTGCGGTTTATGTTTATGCCGTTGCGTTCTTCCCTACCCACAGGGCCAAGTGTCCGCCCGGCATGTGCGGAGCTCGGAAGAAGCCTCTCAAGTACACCAATGCATGCGGAGAACAGATCGTATGCCCTGGAGTGTGCCCCTAAACTGCTTGAGCTGATTCCTATTGCGGCTCAGGTGCTCCCGCTTCTCGTTATATCGAGCCCTTCTGAGGTCTTGGTTGTGCAATATGTTGTATTTGTATTGTGTACCAGTAGTTTTCAGCTCCACAAATAGGTGCAGGGTGTGGTGTTTTATTGCAATGGCGTGCATAGTTGTGATGCCATGTGATATAACAAGGCAAAGTACTAAGACATGCATCTGTCAAACTCTAATGGTGATTGCCAGGCCTCTCGATATCAGGGTAAAACACCCTTATGGCCCTTACTATAAGGGTGAGTTTAGGTGTTCACCCTTGTTTTTAAAAGTTGTTTTCTGAGGCACCCTTAGCCGAAAAAGTGTTCATTTGGTTAACACTGATATTTAAGACAGGCCTGGTGTACTCGCCCTGATGACAAAGACTAGTGTCGCGTACCACCCTTATGCGATTTGACGCGGGGGGGGGGGGGGGGGGGGGGGGGGGGTTGGGGGGGGGGGGGGGGGGGGGGGGGGGGGGGTACTGACGAGATTTGGGCCGTGATTAGCGGCGTTTTGCACGAGTCAGCGCATGTGCGCGTCGCCTAGACGGCTCGCGTCGCCACTGCCACAGTCCTGTCAACTGTACCTGGCTCACCTGCAACAGGCAATGCCGCGCAGCGCCACACACACCTGCTTCGTGCAGGAGGTGTGTCCTGCTTGGAAGCATCTTCTTCCCTCCTCAGCAGGCCCCCACCCACCGACCAGTCTCTCCCACGCACCCAACTCAGTCCTCCTCGTTTCATTTCTCAATTCTGCCTCCTCGCTATCTCGTCTAGTCAAGGGTTTGCAAACCACCCCACTACCACGCTCTCATACAGCTAGAGTAGGCCCTGCTCCTGCATCCACCCGTCTGGCCTTCGCCATGGCTGCTGACGAAACCACTGATGGTGACGACGAGGCACGTCATCAACTCCAAAAATCACCCCCGCGAACGGGCCTCAGCTTTCTACGAACCCTCGCTAAGAAGCTGTCAGATCCGGTTCCCGTAGTTGCATCTACCGAGGATGAAACCCGCGTGGATGAATCGGGGCGTGACCTGCGCTCACCTGAAGTTTGCACTACCACGACGGAACCTTCACCTCCAGAATCGACGGCTCCTGAAACGGAGATAGGCGATGCGGCTGGCGACTCTGCGAACAAGAAGCGCAAAGAGTCAAGCGGTGGCAGTGCTACGCAGTGGTGGCGACAACCGAAGCCTGTCAGAATGTGATGGTTGTCTAGCCTGCAGTGGGGTACTCTATAGCGAGTACAGCCCTTATAGGGTTTGCATATATGTATCCCTATGCTTGTTAGTCAAAACCCTTCTTGCCTGTTTCTCGTTTTGGCCTAGCATTTTGACATGCTATCAGAGCGGGTCGACCCTCCTGGGGTGGGTGGTCCCACCAGAAGCTTCCGCTGTTGTTTCCTGCTGTTTCCTGCCTGCCGCGCGCTCCGGGCGCGCAGCGATTTTTTCTTCCCGCCGCGCGCCCGGAGCGCGCGGCGGTTTTCTGCCCCGTCACTCGGCGCGTCGCCCCCGGGAGGCGCTGCGACGGGCGACGGGGACCCGCGCGTCGCCCCCCGTCGCCCGTCGTGGCCTGCGCGCGGCCCGTACAGCCGGCGCGCGGCCCGTACGGGCTGCGCCAGGCCCGCGCGCGGCCCGTACGGGAAGCGCCAGGCCCGCGCGCGGCTCGGGCCGCCTGCGCGCGGTTCGGGCGGCTATGCCAGGCCCGTGGGCGGCCCGTTCCTCGCTGCCCCTGCCCTCCCCACTGTCCCCCGTGCTTCTACTGGCGCCCCACCCCTCCTACAGCCCGTTCTCCTGAATTAGGGTTTGGGGGTGAGGGGTATGGGGGTGAAGCCACTGAGTGCCGTTCCCCTCCTCCTCCTCCTTCTCCGTCTCCCACTACTGCAGCTGCCGCTGAGGGGGGTGGGTGTGTGGGAGCCGAGGGAGTGGCGCTAGGGGTGTAGTAGTGTGAGCGGTGCTAGGGGAACAGCAGGGGGTGTGTAAAAAGGGGGTGGGACAGCTGGGGGAAGTTGAGAGGAGGCCGTCGACTTGTCGTCCGCAGCGCCTGAAGTCCAGGGAGCCACGACCCCCTGTGGCCTGAGTAGTCCGGGGCTCTGCGCCCGGTAGCTACAGTGTGTGCACTCCTGGGAGCACAGCGAGCCAGCTGCGACCCCCTGTCGCCGTGTAGTCCGGGTTTAGCCTGGTAGCGTCAGTGCGGCGTACTCCTGCTGCTTGTGCGTCTGCAGCTTCAGCCGTCGCCTCTCATCTTCTTGCTCCCACAGTTTCTCCTCCTCCTCACTTGCCCTCTGTGATAGCCTCTAGCTTTGCTTATAATTGTGAACTATTGCTCTGTCTGCTTGTTATGTTGATTGTACCCCACTTTGACTATGGGGGTGTGTCAGAATGTGATGGTTGTCTAGCCTGCAGTGGGGTACTCTATAGCGAGTACAGCCCTTATAGGGTTTGCATATATGTATCCCTATGCTTGTTAGTCAAAACCCTTCTTGCCTGTTTCTCGTTTTGGCCTAGCATTTTGACAAAGCCTTCTCTGAAGCGGGCGGCACGTCCAATCCGACGAGTGGAGGACGAGGGGAGTGATGACGAGGAGGATGAAGACGGCCTGCCGACTGTCCAAGAGATGGCCCGTTACCCCGAAGTCGCTTTCGCTAAAGCGCATAAGCGATTTAAGACGTCATGGGAGTCTTTGTTTCCGTGGCTAATTTTAACTCGTGATGACGTTGGCTTCCCCATTTTGAGATGCAGCACGTGCTTGGAACATGGAGCTGAAGGCGCGAAAACGGCTTATGGCAAGGGAGGCAGTGGAGGGCGTGACATGCAGAAGGGGAGCATCCGGACGCACCAGCGCTCCACCGCACACCAGGACGCACACGCCGAGATAAAGTCGAAGGAGAGCCGGAAGCTTCGTCAAACGCTGCTGAGCGAGTTCGAGGGGTTGGATCGCAGCACGCTGCACATCATCACCGCTCTCAAGACTACCGTGCACATCTGCAAATCGGAGGCGCCAATCACCTCCTACGTGGGCACCATCAAGTTCATGGCCGAGCTCGGAGTCCCGAACCTTCCCTTGGATTCCAAGGGAAACTACTTTTCCGAGTAAGTTTCGGGGTATGAGCTGTCGTTGTACTTGCTTCGTTACAATTGACTTGATTGGCAACGTGCTAACCTCCGTGCTTGTATCATGCAGGTACGGTTTCGGGGAGCTACTAGATGCTGCCGCAAAGTACATGCGGCAAGAGCAACTGAAGCAGATCGAGGCGAGCCCGTACATCTCCATTCAGCTTGATGAGAGTACAGACAAGGCGCGCGGCAAGCACCTGATCGTCTACGTGACCTTCATGAAGGACAGAGCAAGCGTCTGTGAGTTCCTCTCGCTGCTGACAGTTGACAAATGTGACGCAGCAAGTCTCGTCGACGTGCTTCTGACCCACCTTGACGCCGTGGGCATTGACATGTCCAAGATCGTTGGAATCAGCACCGACGGCGCCAGAGTAATGACGGGCACCAGCAATGGTGTTGTGGCACGACTCCGGCTGCGGAATCCCTATCTCGTGTCGTGCCACTGCATCGCACATCGGTAAGTCCGTCTGTGTTACTGGCTTTAAGGCAAGTGTGTTGCGTTGATCATGTACTGCCCACTCACTTCAATCTCTCGTTTTCTCTGTTCTACCTTGAGCAGGGAGGCGTTGGCCGCGAAGGATGCCGCTGATAAGGTGACGGAGTTCAACATCATAGACCAGGCGGTGCGGAACGTGGCGGAGCAGCTTTCGAGGTCGAGCAACTGGCACCGGCGATTTGAGCACCTTCAGGAGTACATCTGCGAAACCAACTTGGAGCTGCAGGGGATCCACGATGTGCGATGGCTCTCTAAAGGAGAGGCAGTCAAGCGGTTCGCCAAGGTTCTGCCGGCGACGATCGTCCTGCTGCACGACTTCAAGCACGCGCTCTATGAAGTCGTCACCTCTTTCAAATTCCACTTCATGCTTTTCTTCCTTGCAGACATTCTTGCCGTGCTCAACGAGCTCAACGCCAAGTTCCAGAAGCAGCAGGTGACATGTGGAGTGTTTTGGTTGTACATGTTTGCGGTTGTTTCCCAGCCTTGTTCCCGATTGTTGTAAGTGGCGGTTGTTGTGTGCCCTTTCTGACCCATTGTACATCAACCTCTAGCAGCACCTATTCATCCCACCCCCACTCACAGGTTGACATCACGGTGGTCGCGGGGGAGGTGTCGCTCGCTTGCCGGACGATCGAGGTGCGTTACGTGGACTGCGAGGATCGTTTCGGCAACGATCAGTCGCCCCTGCTCTGCGCGTTCCTGAAGAAACACGGCAACCCCGAGCACCGCGAAGTCACCGTCAAAGGTGTGGACCAGAACGGCGACGCTGCAGAGCACAAGTTCGAGCTTCACGAGCGCAAGATCCCAGGCCATAAGACTGGCGGCGACTACTACTCCTGCAAGGCGCTGTGCCAGGAGTTTGCGAAGGTCTGCGTTGCGCGACTGGAGTTCCGCCTGGAAGACCTCAAGGACCTGGCCGGCTCCAAGCTTTTCCGGCCGTCGTGCTATCCCGACGACAACGCGCAGCGGATGAAGAAGTGCCGCGAGTGGTTGGGCATGCTAGACCACATGTTTCACCACCGCCTCTTTGGTACGCCACCTGGTTGCGCCTGCAATGTGCTGTCTGCTCTAAGTGTGTGTGTACCTTAGTGTGCTGTTAAACACCTCCCATACGCCCCGATCTCCCCTCTCACTGCTCTGCTCTCCCATCTTGTCAGGTGTGTGCTTCAAGGCATGCGAGAGGGAGCTACCGTTGTTTCTCCACACCATGGATACCAACCACGGCAACATGAGCTTCCATAAGTCGCTCGCGCTCATGCTCCAGTCAACTGACTACATGGGAGCTTACCCGAACCTTGTGCAGCTGTGGCAGGCCGTAGCTGTGCTCCCACTCAGCACGGTGGAGTGCGAGCGTGGCTTCAGTCGCCAGAACCGTATCAAGACGTGGAAACGGACCTGCCTGGGCAACGCCAAACTGGGCGATCTGATGACTGCAGCACTCCTGCCCAGTGATGGTCTGAACTGGGTGAATATGGTAGCCGTGTTCAATGCTAGCAAGAAGCGCCGTCCTACCCAGGAGTTCCTGTATTGACTTGTGCTGCTCTGCTCCCTTGCTAGGAGCATTCTGCTGAGACCGGGCCAGGCCAGACCATCCCATTTGTAGGTCCTGCTGTTCTAGTTCTAGTCATGTAGTATTGTATGATTGTATCGTACATTACATGTTGGCAAAAAAAAATTGGTACAACTAACCGAAACCACAGCACACTGACGAGCAAGAGTAACACTGCAGCCAACACTGATAAACAAGACTGACATGGCTGCCCCACCCTTACTGAAAGACCAGGTTTGGCAAACTGCCCTTTCGACTAAGAGTACTTCCAATCCTATCCAGAGGCCTGGTGATTGCTGTTTGTATGCTGTAGTGGGGTACAACACCTTCTAGGGTTTCTATTTGTATCCCAACCCTTGCTAGTCCCATTCATTCCTGTCTCTTATCTCGACATGGTTCCAGAGGAGTAGGTCCGTAGGACCGTTTTGTTGGAGCCCACCATTTGCTACCCCACGCCCTGCCCTGTGCCGCCCGCGCGCCGCCTCATGCACCCCGCGCGCCTCCTGTCAGCTGCCCGCGCGCTGCCGCTGCAGCCCCGCACATCCCCCTTGCGGCCCGCGCGCCACCCGTGCCGGCCCGCGCGCCACCCGTGCCGGGCCGCGCGCCACCCCTGCCGGCCCGCGCACCACCCCTGCAACCCGCGCGCACCCCCTGAAGCCCCCCCCCCCCCCCCCCCCCCCCCCCCCCCCCCAGCACTCGCGCGTCGCCCCTGCAGCCCCCCGCGCCACCCCGCAGCCCTTGCGCTGCCCCCAGCGACCCCGCGCGCCGCCCCTTCAGCCCCGCGCGCCACCCCGCAGCCCTCGCGCTGCCCCAGCGACCCCGCGTGCCACCCCTGCAGCCCCGCGCGCCACCCCGCAGCCCTCTCGCTGCCTCTGTGACCCCGCGCGCCGCCCCTGCAGCTTCAGACGCCACCCCTGCAGCCCTCGCACTGCCCCTGCAAACCCGCGCGCCGCCCTAGCAGCCCGCGCGCTGCTTTGCCCGCGCACCCGGCCCGTGGGCCCGGCCCTGCCTGTCAGAATCTACAGGCAGGAATGAGAAACAGGAAAGAGGGGTTGCACTAGCAGGCAGTTGAGTACATATAGCAAACCCTAATTTGGGTTGTACTCGCTATAGAGTACCCCACTGCAGGCTAGACAAACATCACATTCTGACACACCCCCATAGTCAAAGTGGGGTATAATCAGCACAGCAAGCAGTCATAGAGCAGGTTCACAAATACAAGCTAAGCTAGAGGCAGTCACAGAGGGCAAGTGAGGAGGAGGAGAGACTGTGAGAGGAGTGGAGATAGAAGGCAACAGGTGAAGCCGCAGACACACGGGCAACAGGAACGGCGCGCACGGTGGCTACCGGAGCACTCAACCTCCGGACTACAGGAGTAACTGGCTCCGCGCTAAGCTGCAGGAGCAACGGACCCACGGGCGACTGGCGCAGCAGGCTCGCTGGGCTACCGGAGTACTCAACCCCCGGACTACTGGCGCTGCTGACGTCACAACGGCTACCTCCGGTCAACCTCCCCCAACTGTCCCACACCCCTTTCACACACTCCCTGCTGTACCCCTAGCACCCCTTTCACACACGCCACCCCCCTCGTACCACTCCGACGGCTCCAACACATCCACCCCCCTCAGCGGCAGCTGCAGCAGTGGGAGACGGAGGAGGAGGAGGAGCAGGGGACGACGCACACACCCTTCACCCCCATACTTGCCACCCCCACACTCGCCACCCCCAAACCCTAACACAGGCAGCAGCGGGGGGCGGTGCGCGGGCAGCAGCTCAAGGGATGGCGCGCGGCTCCCCAGGGCGCCGCGACGGGGCAGCGGGGGGCCGCGCGCGGCTCCCCAGGGCGCCGCGACGGGGCAGCAGGGGCCGCGTGTGGCTCCCCAGGGCGCTGCGACGGGGCAGCGGGGGGCCGCGCGCAGGCCTGCGGGGCGACGCGTCGGGCTCCCGGGAGGCGACGCGACCGTCGACGGGGGGCAACGCGCGGGTCGACGGGGCAGAAAACCGCCGCGCGCCTCGGGGCGCACGGCGGGAAGAAAAACTCCACGCGCCATGAGCACGCGGCAGGCAGCAAACATCGCGCGCCCAGGGCGTACGATAGGCAGAACATCAGCGGAAGCATCGGATGGGACCGCCCACAGGATCGACCCAGGAGGGTCGACCTGCTCTGATAGCATGTCAGAATCTACAGGTAGGAATGAGAAACAGGAAAGAGGGGTTGCACTAGCAGGCAGTTGAGTACATATAGCAAACCCTAATTTGGGTTGTACTCGTTATCGAGTACCCCACTGCAGGCTAGACAAACATCACATTCTGACACTGCCCTGCCCGCGCGCCTTGCCTTGCCTGCGCGCCTTGCACTGCCTGTGCACCGTCGCTACCGCCTGCTCGCGTCCCTACCCTGCCCCGCTCCAACGGCCATGGCCACTCTCAACGTCCTTTCATTTGACCCTGAGGGCCGCCCAATAGAGTTTGCAGCGTGGCTCGAGGATCTGCAGCTGTACTTACTGATTGATGCTAAGGACGGCGTATCCCTATATGACAATGCGTCTAGCACCTCAGTCGCTCCTCCCGACACAGCTGACAGTCTAGCTCGCTTGCAATGGCTTACCGGTGACGCTGCTGCTTGCCTAGCCATCCGAAACCACCTGCCGTTAGCTGAACGCGCTCACTTTGGCCAGCATAAAACCGCTAAGGCACTGTACACTGCTGTAGTCGCTCGCTACTCTTCCCTTGCCACTGCTGCTCTCAGCCGCCTTATCCTGCCCTACCTGTTTCCCGAGCTGTCCTCCTTTGCCACAGTTGAGGACCTCATCTCCCACCCACGCGCTAGTCGTTCGCTAGGACCTCATCTCTCCCCCCCCCCCCCCCCCCCCGCTGTACATCACACTCTACTACATAGTCACCCGACTCCCTGACTCTCTTCGCGTAGTCAAGGACCACTTTTTCGCGCTTAGCCCCACAGACCTCACCTCCTTGCAGCCGAGGCTAGCATTGTAGTTGTGGGTGCTTCTCGTGGCACTCCTCGCACTCCCCTCTTTGAGGGGTGTGTCCCCTCCCCCCCCGCCCCCTCTCACGCTTCTGCTGCTGCTGTTGACTTCCTTGGTGCTGAGGAGGTCGGTGCTGCTTCTGCTCCTAGTGGGAAGCGCCGCAACGACAAGGGCAAGGGAGGCAAGGGTGGGGGCGGTGGCAGCGTGGGGGGAGGTGGCGGAGGTGGCGGTGGGAGTGGTGGCGGGAGTGGAGTGGAGGTGTCGGCGGCGGCAGCAGCGGCACCGGTGGGAGTGGTGGTGGTGGAGGTGGCGGCAGTGGGAGCGGTGGTGGCGACAGTGGTGGCGGTCGGGGTGGAGCGGTCCAGAGGGGAGGTTCTGGTGGTGGACAAAGGCAGCAGAAGCAGCGCCCACGTGAGACCCTTACGCCCCAGCAGCTTCGTGAGTGGTATGCTCAGCGTGGGGCGTCTGGGGGTAGTGTTCGCTGTCAGTATGCCATTCGCACAGGTGACTGCGCTGATCAGACATGCGGGAAGTTCCACACTCAGAACCGCTGCTTCTCCCGCCTTGACGACGCTTGGCGCGCAAAGTTTGGTGACGGCGCTGAGACGCCCCGCTGGGCAGAGTTGCTTAAGTCTGGTATTGACATCTTTGCTCTTGTCTTTGATGCTATCCTTGCTGGCATGTATGCTTTGACTGAGGGTGACTGTTACTTGTGTGTGCCGCCCGACCCAGCTATAGGAGCTGCTGCTCTATGTGCTATTGAGTCCGCTCTCTCTGGTACTGCGTCTGCTGAGGCCTTGCACACCTTCACACTTGTTTCAGGTGCTTCCCGCTGCTTCTTGCGCGACAGCACCACAGTCACACCCCTCCCTAGACCTGTTGCAGTCTCCTTGGCTGACCCCTCCGGGGGCCCAGTTCTTGCACGTTCCTCCACTGTGCTCCCGTGTCCGGCGGTTCCGTCCGGCTCACTGTCAGGTCTCCACCTCCCCTCGTTCTTGACGAACTTGGAGAGTAACGCTGTCCTTCAGGACGCCGGGGTTGATACCTTTACCCCGGGACTGCAGCGTGTGGCCATTTCACGTGCTCCCGGACTGGCCGTCACCTGGCCACGTTCACTCGTCGGCCTGGGTCGAGCCTATACACGCTGACCACTGCCCGGTCTCAGGTCGCTGCGTCTGCTCAAGTGACTGCGTTAGGTTAGGTAGCAACCTCCTATGAGTGTCGCCGCCTGTCACACCAGACCGTCCTTTGGCACCACCGCCTTGGTCACCCCTCCCTGCCACGCCTCCGTGGCATGCACTCCCGCCTCCTTGTCTCTGGTCTTCCCAGGTCTCTACCTGCCCTCCCTCCCTCGCCTGCGTCGCCCTGCATTCCTTGCGTCGAGGGGCGGCAGCGCGCCACTCCTCACTCCTCCGAGTTTCCCCCGACGAGTGCTCCCCTGCAGACTCTCCACATGGACGTGTGGGGCCCAGCCCGCGTCCAGGGACAGGGCCGCGAGCGGTACTTTCTGCTGGTTGTTGATGACTACTCGCGTTACACCACGGTCTTCCCCTTGCGCAACAAGGGTGAGGTCCCTGTTGTCTTGATCCCCTGGATCCGAGCTGTACGTCTCCAGCTCCGCGAGCGGTTCCACTCGGACTTTCCTGTCCTGCGTCTGCACTCTGACAGAGGTGGTGAGTTCTCCTCTGACCTTTTGTCAGGCGGGGGGCATCCTTCACTCGTTCACGCTTCCGGCCTCTCCGCAGTAGAATGGGGTTGCTGAGCGCCGCATTAGCTTAGTCATGGAGGTCGCTCGTACTTCCATGATCCATGCGGCTGCCCCCCATTTTCTGTGGCCGTTTGCGGTCCGGTACGCTGCGCATCAGCTCAACCTCTGGCCCCATGTCTCCTTGCCGGAGACCTCGCCCACACTGCGTTGGATGGGGGAGGTTGGCGATGCGTCGCGATTCCGGGTCTGGGGCTCTCGTGCCTTTCTTCGCGATATCACCGCGGACAAGCTCTCCTGTCACGCCATTCTCTGCGTCTTCCTTGATTTTCCCCCTGACGCGCCTAGCTGACAGTTTTACCACCCCACCTCGCGCCGTGTCTTCCCCTCTCAGGACGTCACATTGATGAGTCGCTACCCTTTTGCCGTCTCTTCCCCTACCACACTGCCCCTCCCCCCTCCGCCGCTCTTCCTCGCTCCAGGTCCCCCTTCGATAGCTCCCCTCCCCCCTAAGGGTCCTGCTCCTTCAGGTGTGTCTCAGGTTGACCCGCTTCCCTTGGCTGAGCGTCTGAGTGCGGAGCCTGGGGGTGCTGAGCTTGAGCGTGCGGAGCCTGGGGGTGCTGAGCCTGAGAGTGCTGGGCCTGGGGTTGCTGAGCGTGGGAGTGCTGGGCCTGGGGGTGCTGAGCCTGGGGGTGTTGAGCCTGGAGGTGCGGAGCCTGGGGGTGCTGAAAGTGAGCGGTCTGAGCCTGGGGGTGCTGAGCGGGAGGCACTGAGCCTGGAGGTGCTGAGCGTGGGGGTGGTGTGTCTGCTGGCCGTCCTTCGGGTGCCTCGCCACAGCGGTCCTGCCAACGGGAGCCTCTATCGCCACAGCAGCTGCGGGAGTGGTTTGCTCGATGCGCCCACCTTCGGCGTAGCACTGCTGGAGCTGGAGACGCTGCCGCGGGAGACACTAGAGCTGGAGGCTCTGCAGTTGGAGCCGCTGGTATTGGAGTCACTGCCGCAGGAGGCGCAGGAGCTGGAGCTGGAGCCCCTGGAGTTGGAGACGCTGTAGCTGGAGGTGCTGTAGCTGGAGACACTGGTGCTGCAGGAGCTGGAGCTGACGGCGCTGGAGTTGGAGGCGATGGAGCTGGAGGCGCTGGAGCTGGAGGCGTTGGAGCCGTAGGTACTGGAGTTGGAGTGTCTGGAGTTGGAGGCACTGGCGCTGGAGGTACTGGAGCTAGAGGCGCTGGAGCTGGAGGTACTGGAGCTGGAGGCGCTGGAGCTGGAGGTACTGTGCAGCAGCGACCGTTCTTCTTGCCGCCGCCGCAGCTGTCCGAGCTTCCGCCCGAGTCGGTGCTCCAACAGGTTCTTATTCTTCCTTCATCCACTGTCCTTCATCTCGACGCACTGCTGCCTGCCCCCCTTCCTTACACAGAGTAGCTGGTCTCTCTTACGGAGCGTCGTGAGCCTGCGTCTCGTCCTGCCTCCCCTGTTCGCACTGTTCGCCGTGCTCGTCGTGTCCCGCGTCCGCGTCCTCCTCCTATGCCAGGTACTCACACTATGGCACTTCGTCCTTCCTCTGTTCCGCAGCGTGTCCCCCTGCCGTCTCCTCCTGCGTCTTCTCTTCCTGTTGTTCCAGACCCAGAGTCTGACATTGTTTGTGCTGCTCACCCTACTGTCACGCGTCTCCTGGCCACTGTTGTCACTGACCCGTCGTTTGAGTCCACTGCTGCATCCGCCTTAGTTGCTGAGCTTGTGGACTTTGCTGCTGTGTGCTGTCTAAACCACGCTGCTAGTCTTGTTGCTGAGTCTGAGTCTGTCTGTCCTCCGTCCGTCGGGGGTGAGTGTGATCTTGGCACGGAGGATAGGCAGGAGGACTTTGCTTGTCTTGCAGCTGCTGTACCTCATCTCACGGCCTGGCTGCTTGCACTTGAGGGAGACCCGGATGCACTGGACATCCCGACCCCGCGCTCTTACGTAGAGGCGATTTCGGGTCCCTACTCCTTTTTTTTTTTTTTTTGGTAGGTGAAATATGCACTATACACGTACAATGCAAAAACACCACGGTCTTAACCGGTGCTAGAGGGCATAGGTAGTGTATACCGTACCCTCGCAGGGTTTGAAAACCAAACGCCTAAAAATCTCAATCAACCCACTAGGAACTTCCGTTGCAATGTTGGCAAACTTCAGCACTGGTAGGAACCCAACCATACGTCACCTTTGTTCCATCCGTCGCTTCAGCTGAGACTGGTTCACTCTGGACCTGTATTCCCAAGCGTGGATTGGCTTGGTTGTACCAGGCGATGGCCTGATTCGAGACAGTCGGCGAACACCTCTGCACCCTCTTGCGATTTGGCGTAGCGGAGAACTTCGAGTAGCTTTTGCAGCTTCAGCACCTCTAGAAATGAGGAAAGATCCATGGTGTCGAGATATTATATAGCTGTCGTCGGAATCTTGTACTTGGTAGTATTCTTCTTGAAACTTCTTAGCCTCGTCGTGTCCAACTTTGTTAGCGATTTCATTGTCCAAGAGCTTGTAGTAAGGGTCTTCATCTTCAAATGAATGGGCAGGAGATCGGCTTTTATGCTTATAACTTCCAGGAAGAAACTCGTTGTCTTTTTCAGGTACTTTAATAGCCATAAACGAATTTACTCTCGACGTGTCACAGGTCCACTGTTGCTTGGCTCTTTGTAGTCGTTGAATGTTAGCAAATGCCGATAACCGGAAGACGTTCCTTTGAAAATTTCTCTTAAACTTGTACTTCACGTGTTGCGTAGAACCTGTAGTATAGTCTTGATCCGAGCTTGCGTGGCGACTTGATCTAGCCATGTTAATCTTCCTTGGAACAGCTTGAGCAAACTGATCAATATCTGAAGCTTGAAAGCAATTCTTAACCTGGAAAAACGGGATTTTCAGGTGAAGCGACGACCACCAAATGTTCTCTGGGTGAACACAATTTAGGTGTCGACAGCTAGCTACTGATGAGTAGATCCCGAAACAATAATCAGATTTGGAAAGTGGAGCTCTTAGACTTGACATTGTTGCTGTTGTTCCTAGTGCTTGGAAGCCATGGCGGGGAGATCGTTGGTCAGAAGAGATTGTTTCACTCTAGTATTCGGCCGAACCTTGTTAAAATCGCAATCCCTACTCCTCTCAGTGGTAGACAGCCATGGACGCAGAGATGGCATCCTGGAAGTCCACAGGCACTTACGTCGACGTAGTTCCCCCTCCTGGGGCGAACATAGTCGATGGCATGTGAATTTTCAGGGTGAAGCGGCCGCCGGGTTCTCCGCCTGTCTTCAAGGCTCGTTACGTTGCTCAAGTGTTCAGTCAGCGACAGGGAGTTTACTTCTTCCAAACCTTCTCCCCTACCCCGAAGATGACCACTCTTCGGGTGCTGCTGCACGTTGCTGCTCAGCGTGACTACGAGCTTCACTCTCTTGACTTCAGCACAGTTTTCTTGCAGGGCAGTCTGCACGAGGAGATCTGGCTGCGCTGCCCACCTGGCTTCACTGGGTTATTTCCTGCAGGAGCCCAGTGGAGCCTCTGGCGGCCAGTCTACGGTCTCCGCCAGGCGCCTTGTGAGTGGCACGACACACTGAGGACGACGCTTGCAGCTCTTGGGTTTGCTCTTGGGTTTTTACGCACCGACTCTTCGTTGCTGCCGTTCTGCATCCTCGTGTACGTCGACGACTTGGTTTTTGCCACTACTGACACTGAGGCTCTCGCCCGTGTAAAGTCGGAGCTGGAGAAGTGACACACCTGCACTGACCTGGGTGAGCTGTGCAGCTATCTTGGCTTGCAGATCACCTGGGACAGAGCACGCCGCACCATCACTCTGACTCAGTCACACATGGTGCAGCAGGTCCTTCAGCGCTTCGGCTTCCAGTTCTCCTCACCATAGTCCACTCCTCTGCCTACCAGTCACTCGCTCTCAGCTCCACCTTCGAACGAGTCCGTAGAGCCGAGTGGCCCATATCCAGAGCTTGTGGGCTGTCTGATCTACCTGATGACCTGCACACAACCTGACCTTGCGTACCCTCTTAGCATCCTGGCTCGCTACGTTGCGCCTGGGAGACACAGGCGAGAGCACTGGGAGGCTGCTAAGAGGGTGCTGCATTACTTGTGCAGTACATCGGGCATGGGGCTGGTGCTTGGAGGACGGGGTGACGTTGTCCTCACTGGGCACTCAGACGCCTCTTGGGTTGACGACCTGGCTATACAGCGGTCGTCACAGGGTTACACCTTCAGCATTGGTTCCGGTTTTGTTTCTTGGTGGGCTACTCGCTTTTTGTTCTCAGCTCCAGTTGTGAGGCTGAGATCTACGCTGGAGCCATGGCTGTACAGGAGTTACGCTGGCTCACCTACCTGCTGACTGACTTGGGAGAGCGGCCTCGTTCTCCTCCAATTCTGTACGTAGACAACAAGGCCGCCATTGCCTTGTGTCAGGAGCACAGACTGGAGCACAGAATGAAGCACATCGCTCTACGCTACTTCCTTGCTCGAGAGTTGCAGCAGCGTGGCCAGCTTCGTGTTGCTTACGTGGCCACTCGGGCCAACACTGCTGATATATTCACCAAGGCACTTCCGCCTGGTGATCATCAGCGTCTCTGTACTGCTTTAGGCCTTGTGCCTACGTTTGCTCACTTGCTCACTGCTGGACATTGCTTGTACTGCTATCTTTATATATACCTGCATGCTTATATTTGCTAGGTTGTGATCGCTACTCTGTATGCTTTGCTTTATATATCTCTGCTTGTGGACCGGCCTTGTGGCCCTTTGCTTGTAATGAGAATGTGTGGTGACGTCGAGATCCACTCTGAGCTTGCTCAGGAACACTTTAGCAGACTGGCAGGGTGAGAACAATGGCAAGCCGGCTTTAGCCGTGTAAAAATATCAGGAAGTCGGATCCTGGCCGGGTGACTTACTGGGGGGACCCAGTTTTGGCAGAGTAGCGCTGCCAAACAGGGTAAAACACCCTGGAAAAGAGAGCCCTGGTTGCCATGCCAATGCCACCCGCCTGGAGAACGGCGCCTTGGTGTGCTTGCGAACACCATGTAGGCAACTTCGCGATGAAAGCACCTGTTCGGTCGCAGGTGTCACTGCGCTGGTAACGTTGACTGCTTCATCAGGTCAATTGGTCAACTTCTTGTGGCACGAGTGATGTAACGCAACCAAAGCACTCCGTTGTGGCAGGCTCAACGGTCCAGGAGCTGAGGACACCGTTTCCGGGCAGATTTTTTCGAACTTATGTGGGGCAAACTAAATCTTGCCTAGTCTTTTTGCGAATATGCAAGAATTATGCATGTCCACAGTGCACGGTGTCGAGCTGTTTTTCCCCGTCCACACTCCCTACTGCACGCCACATAGCGCAGGCTCGGTCGAAACAAAGTACACGAGCCCGTCCCATTGGTTATTAACAAATGGCCATGAATGTTTCGGGCAATTCAGCTGTCGTTGAAGCTTCTCCTTCTGCCCCAACGCAGTCGGTGCCGTCAGAACAATAGCCATGAAGCGTTCACTGCGCCTGTCACACGGCAGCACTGACCGATTGCCTTCAAGTTCGGTGCCCTGCGTCCACCACCACTAACTTCCACCAACCTCGCCAAGCCCCGTCCTTGCTCCCATCGCGACCGTTCGCGCATGCCAGCTGGCGCACGTTCAATGGATACCACCATTTCGCCAATCAACGCGGTGCGCTGTGCAGGCTCGGCGCCCTGGCGGAAGTGAAATTCGCGCAGGGCGGGAGATTTGTACGAGCGGTCGTGGATGGTTGCATCGGTGAGCACCTTTGAGCAGGAGTCTGCCCAAGCTGAACTCGAAATCATGCCAATGCCACGCCATGCTGCCGCGCTTTCTTTCAATCCAAATCACCCGCGCACCGCTGCGCCGCCCCGCCCGAGTCCACTTCCTTCCACTCTCCGTCATGCACCCCGCTCTCGGCCCCCCCTCCCCGCCTTCTGCCATTCCATTCCGTTATGCCTCTTGTTCCAAGTTCCAACAACCCAAGCACTGCCAGTTCTTGGAAGACATTTGTGTTATCGGGATCAAACCTTTCCAGCGGTGCAGGTCCAACACCGTCCATTCTTTGACAAACAATACATCCGTTGTCCCCTGCTTTTCCCGTTACGTCCTTCGGCGCCTCTGTTGGCCGTGTTTCAGTCTCCGCCTCATTCGATACCAGAACTTCACAGGTACTTCATAGTTGTGTTCATCACCAGGCGAATTAGCAACGAGAGTGTCCAGCAGCCTGACAAAGGCACATTTCACTACCAACTATCCGCGTATCGTTTTCTGTCACACCTGTGTGCACTGCCGAGCCAGCTGATCGCGACTCGTTTCCGAAACCTCCCCATTTCCCCCCCAAACAATCTCCTTTCGTCCTTCCTCTCCCGCGCAACTCGACGGTTCCTCGTCACTCCAAATTCCTCTCCCCACTATCTTCCAGTCAGTCGTCTCCGGCAATCATGCTGCCGTCCGTAGCCGTCGCGTTGGTGCTACTCGCCGCGTCGATCCCGGCGTCGGACGCGCAAGTGCGGCCCGGCTGCATCCGGAAGTACCAGTGCCCGCGTCGCGGCAGCAATCAGTGCGGCCTCTACTACGTCTGTTCCGAATCTGCGAAGCCCAAACCGCCCTACACCCTGCAGGCCTGTGACACATGCGCTTTCCGAGACAAGTGAGTTTAATTTTGCTGTTTCCTTTCAATTTAATTTCTTTTTTAAGGCAAGTTTTCTCTGGCACGCATCGCTTTCGCTCGTTCTGCATTCTAGATGGAAACCTTGGAGTTCTGTTACCTCGCGGCACACGCGGTAATCGGTAGATGAGCGTGTTGCTGCTGAATACCCGGTTCCATGTAAAAATATAGGTGACTTAGGGCGCGTGAGATCCTCCTACCCCTCGTCACGTTCGCACGGACGAGTTGAGCACGTCACGTTCGCACTCTTTGTCAGACAGCCGGACCGCCTTGCACCTGCCTGCCGTGCACGCAACTGTGCGTATAGGTTCGAGTTTTGAGGCGCCTTAAAAAGCACCTGCGCGTACCGTGGGAAAGCAGGGCCCGGCGTTGACTTGAACCTGCTAGACGTGGTTCTTGATTGAAACGGTTCATAGCCCTGTGGTTCGTTGGCCACACAAAGCGCGCCAGTCCAAGAATCCCACTATCCAAACTTCGGGGAACGGCAAGTCGCAAGTACGAATTCGCTGTTCTCACGGGGGGATGGAGGCGAATTCTTTTCCTGCGTTTGCTAGCGGAATGTTGAGGTGGATTCAAGCTTAGTATGCAGTTCTAAGTCGTCCGACACCACGATACCCTCTACTTCCAGCATCAGCCGTACGATGCTCCAGCATCAGCCGTACGATGCTCCAGCATCAGCCGTACGATGCTCCTGCATCAGCTGTACGATGCGCCAGCATCAACCATACGATGCCCCAGCATCAGGCGGACGATGCTCCAGCATTAACCGTACGATGTTCCAGGATCAACCGTACCATGCTCCAGCATCAGCCGTACCATGCTCCAGCATCAGCCATACCATGCTCCAGCATCAGCCGTACCATGCTCCAGCATCAGCCATACCATGCTCCATCATCAGCCGTACCATGCTCGTCATCAGCCGTACCATGCTCCATCATCAGCCGTACCATGCTCCATCATCAGCCGTACCATGCTCCATCATCAGCCGTACCATGCTCCATCATCAGCCGTACCATGCTCGTCATCAGCCGTACCATGCTCCATCATCAGCCGTACCATGCACCATCATCAGCCGTACCATGCTCCATCATCAGCCGTACCATGCTCGTCATCAGCCGTACCATGCTCCATCATCAGCCGTACCATGCTCCAGAATCAGCCGGACGTTGAAACCAGCATTGGCCGGATGATGCACCAGCACTAGCCAGACGATGCACCATGTTTCTCCTATCGCCATATCAGTTTGTTCTCTCCTCACCTCCGCTCTGCCTGCTCACTCGGTTCCCATTTCTGCTTTTCCCCCTCGCCCCAACTTGTCCCTCCGCGTACCGTCTCATCTCAGCGTTAAGGCCTACGCTCAAGTCTGCAACTACGCGACAGGCCGATGCAGCAAGAACGTTATTGTGAGTCAACTACTTCTCACTGCACCTCGCTACATCGCCTCACTTCACCTCACTTCACCTCACCACGCCTCACTGCACCTCATCGCACCTCACCTTGCTCTCTTGGTTTGGTTGTTTTGGTGTTAAAGCAACCACTTCTTATCCTTAAAAAGGTTTATATTGTTTGCTTCGTATGGTAATTTTTTTTAATGGTGGCTGCTGGTGTGCTGTGTGTGCAGGATGGCAAGCCCTGTACGGCCGACGCACAATGTGGCAAAACAGGAGAGTTCAAGTGCCTGGTGAACAAGAACAGCAAAGCCAACCCCAAGGCGAAGCGCTGCTGCAGGTGAGGATAGGGGCTAATGCTGGTCTTTTCCTCTATTTCCCGTCTTGATGTTACAGCCATTGTTGGATTTTTCCCTAACTTGGTTTCCGTCCCTTTGCAGAAGCAAATGCCCTCCTGGCCTGTGCGGGTATGGCAAGTCTCCTGCAACTTATCTCAATGCTTGTGGCACTAAAATCACCTGTCCTGGAGTCTGCCCAAAGAAGTAGTAAACTCTTTTAGTAGCCTGCTTAATGTCTGAAAATGATTGAGAGATAATCTGATATTAAACATTATGTACTCTCTGAGCATTTCCAAGTACGTGTTGCCCTGCTTGAAAGCCAAGATACCGTATCTGAATGTTAGACCTTTTCTCTTGTGGATGCGCTAATTATTGGGTATCTTTCAAGTTCATAAAAGGGACTTAAGAAAAATGTTACATAAGTAGTCAGTCCCGCTTGCAGTGGTCAACTCTAAACGATGAGTGAGAGAATCTGCTTTTCACTCCCACAAGTGCTGCTCCGGTGGCTGTTATGGAGGAGATAGATTTGAATACGAGGTGACCTCCATGCATGATACCTATCCTTGATAAGCTTTTGCGTGTGCGTGTGGTCTGCGGCAGCTGCACCTCCCAGTGTCACTTGTAAACGGCTGCGGTAGGAAGCATGCAGTTTACTTCTATCACGCGGCTCGAGTTGAAGCATCCAACGAATGGGCACGTGTACGTAGCTCAACGGGGATCCATGGCAATCGAATCTCGTCGTGGGTGGAATCAGACAATTTCGACCGTCAGATCCTCCCCATCAACGGCTCCCGTGCGGTTGCGCGTATCCGCACGGATCCAGATCGACCGGCGGAAGTATCTCGAGGAGCTCTTCCGTCGTCAGTTGGTGGGTGATGCCACGTGGCGACGCTGATTGCTTGTTCCCGCCATTATCCCACCCAACGCCAAAACGTTAGGTGGTTCGAGGAGCCTGAAACAAGCTTGTGCAACCAGCAGGCAATCTTCCTGGTCAACCTAGGAGCCAGGAGTGCCTATCGCTTACCGCTGATCACGACGAGTTACTGAGACGACTCAAAACTAGTCTCATATCAACCAACAAGCGCGTTCTTTCTGGGACACTCTTAAAAACGCCTATCGCTTCAGCCGGTACACTGCTCTGGGTCGCTCTTGAGTGTCCTGCTCGGTCTTTCAGATATCGTGCAAGCGGTCGGCGACTCCGTTTCACGCTGTTTTTACGTCGTTCCTTCCACGTCATACTCCATAATTCATCGATTTTCTCTCGCAGCTCTCTCTTCCTCCAACCCTCCTCACATACACCCACCACCACCTGCCACCAATCTCGCTGAAGCTGTTGCGGAGTTCGACATGATACACGCTGATAACTATGATTGGAACGACCCTTCCTCACAGCTTCCATTCCATCCTTTACCCAATTCTTTGTCGGCAGGAGGAGGAGAAGCGGCGGGCTGAGTCAGCTGTGACGTGTCCAGTGGATTGCGTGCGAGAGGTGCGGACTATGGCTGATTTGGAAGCGGAACTGCTCACAGCGGAGCAGAATGTGCAGCTGGTGAGTTCGGTTTCAGGAATGATTGTGAATGAACTCAAAGAGTACTTTTCATGTTGTGTAGGCGCAGCTGCATTCTGTCTGTTTTCTGTTTGAATTGTTCGAAAGTAAAAATTACCACAAATGAGGTTGCCTGATGCAGGTGGTTGTGGACTTTTACAACTCGTCGTGTGGCTCCTGTAAATACATTCTTCCCAAGTTCATTGACCTCTGCAAATCAGTAAGAGCACGTCATGCATCCTCCCATGTGATGGAACACTTAAGATCTCCTTGGCCAAGCTGTCGTTTTCTTCCCTCATGTGCCTGGTTCCTCCTTGCGACAATGTCTCACATACTTTATCGTTTTCCTCTGCACAGGGCTGTCAGGGAGACTCTGAGTGTGCAGTGGATAAATTTGCATTTTCAGACAACACTACCCTTGATAAGGTTACAACGGGTGGAATTACAAGCAATGATTATCCAGCGGCAGCTGAAGAGAGCAAGGATGCAGATTCTGTTGACTCTGAAACAGTGCGGCAGGAGTTTTCAGCCGTTCGGTTTCTCAAGCACAATGTGCGGGACGACTATGACGATTTAACGGTATGTCCGTGGATGCTTACTCGCTGGATGGCTCGTCATATTTGTGGTTCGCAAAGTTTCACTGTTGGTCATAACTTGGAAGCACTGTTTCGCTCTGCCAAGATCCACCAGCAGTGCTTTTCATCTGGAGCCTTGACCTGCTTTCTTCTATTCTGCAACATGGTCTTGGCTTATAGCAATGGAGTGGTTTGAACTTGAGTGTCCTGTAGCTACAGACAGTGGCTTCTTTAGAGCGTGTTACACCTGCCCTATTTTCAAAGATCACGTTGTTGAGATCACCGTCACCCCAATCCCAGGTTTATGAGTGGTCAAACAACAAGTTTTTGGGGCACATGACGATCCTTGCAGGTGTACCATCTGCAAATTTGAGGTGGTGATCCTCTGCGACGAGGCGATGTCGCCGGAAATTACGCGACGTCGCGAGCTTTCGAAATTTGCATTGACCATTTTGACCGTGTTACAGACCAGGACGACACCGCTTTATTGGCTCGAATCTCCTTTTCAAAACGTTTTGATTAGTTGCGAACCTGTTACCGCTGTGCAATACCATTGCGACAGCCTGTTTTTTCGTCAACAAGGATCACCCTCCGAGTGGTACAGAGATGCAAAGATCGCCGTGAGATTGGTAGTCACCACGATCTTTTCGGAAACGCAAAGATTGGGTAGCGTAGACACTCATGATCTCGATCCTCGCTCTGTTGGTACAACACCTGGTACAGTAATTACTGTACAGTGGTAGGTAGGGTACTGTTCTGCAAGGATCGCTGAAACGATCCTTCATTTGTCACGATCTTTACCTGGGTGTACCACGCTCTTACGTTTCTCTGCCTTCTTTCTCCATTTTCCAAATTCTTCCTTAACATATTTTCAATCCTCCATACCATTTTTCCAGGAAATTGCCCTACTGTATCGTATCAAGCTGGTTCCTGCGTTTGCCTTCTTCAAGGCAAGTAGCTGTTTGTTGTGAATTGTACTTCGGCAATCATTTGTTTGCTAATCTTGCTGCCATGAGCAATCTACTCATGAATTCCTGTTCTCACACTGCTTTGCACATTGTCCATACCTGCGTATATAATCCATTCACACATCCCTCAATTCACTCTGATTAGCCAGAGTGAAGCTTCATGCATTCTTGTTTCTTTGTCCTGCCGTTCCATTTTGACTGGTTTTCAGGACGGTTCTTGCATTGGCCAGATAGCAACAAGAAACACATCCAGGGTGGCATCTGCGCTGGCAACCTTGCTTTCTGGGCAGAGGCTGTGATGTAACACTTGCATGGGCGGGCGGCCTGTAATCTTGTACCGGTATGTATATCAACTTGGAAGGCTCCAGCTGCAAGGTGGCTGGCGATAATTATATTCTGGAAGCATACCTGCAGCTTTTGAAATAACTAATGAAGCTTATCGTAAATACTAGTGTAAGGCATGATTAGCTTGAAACTTGTATATTTTGTAAATGTAAAGCCAAAGTGCATTGGAGAGTACAGTTTTATCCATAGAATAATGACGGAAATTGTCAGGTCGGCATTTTCCGGGTTTCAGGTAAGCTTCACCGCGACCCCTGATTCTCTGAAAGCTAACTCCTCCGTGCCCTTCCCTGTTTCTCCTCTTTCTCGTCCTTGAAGCTTTGCCTTACTACCATCCGCACACGCCGCCTGCGGAGCGGACTATCCTCGAGTTTCTCTCATCACCTAGCAAACCTGCTAGACTGGCAAAAGCACTTGCACGTCAGTTATCGCGAGCGTGACGGTACCCAGTCTGCTGTTGCTTGCTGTGGTCTGCTGAGTGCAGAAACCCTAATTTACGTTTCGCGAACCCCCAGTCTGTCAGCGAGTAGTTGGCAATTCAAGGAGGTCAGCAAGTTGGTAATAGTCAGCAATAGGCAAGGAATTAGCAATCGGCAAGAAGTGGGCAATTGGCGTTTAGAAGTAACAGCAAGCAGCCAGACATGGGGACCGAGCGCAAGCGTAAAATCAGCCTCTTTGACGTTCCGCCGGAGACGAGCCGTCAGAAGGTGGACGGATTCGCAGATGCGACGTCGGCGGCGGCGGCTGTAATCGCCGCGGCGTCGGCGAATGTAATGGCCGCGGCAGCGTCGACGACAATAAACCCGTATAACGGCCGGCCGTACACGCAGCGGTATTTCGACATTCTCGAGAAGCGGAAAACGCTGCCGGTCTGGCAGCAGAAGCAGGAATTCGTGGATCTGTTGAAGAAGCAGCAGATCATCGTGCTCGTGGGAGAGACGGGTAGCGGGAAGACCACGCAGGTTAGTGATTGGCGCTTCGTTGATTGCTTTATGTTGTAATTGAATCCATGAAACCGTTGGTCTGTTGAAGAAACAGCAGATCATCGTGCTCGTGGGAGAGACGGGTAGCGGGAAAACCACGCAGGTCAGTCGTCGGTGCTCGGTCTACCATAATATAGGATTTGTGAATATTTCCGATCTGCTAAAGAAGCAGCCGTTTATCGTGCTCGTGGGAGAGACGGGTTCTGGGAAAACCGCACAGGGGGTTGGTGCTTGCTTGGCCGACGCTCTAATCGAACCCTTGAAATTGCCGGTCTTGTGAAGGCGGCTCGTCCTTTCCTACAAATGGTACCGGCGATTGGCTTTTGAATCCTCTTAGTACCTCCCTTCCCTGCAATGCAATGTCGCATCTTACCGTTCCAGATCCCGCAATTTGTCGTCGAGTGTCTGAACGCGACGAACAAGAAGCAGGTGGCGTGCACGCAGCCGCGGCGCGTGGCGGCGATGTCGGTGTCGCGGCGAGTGGCGGACGAGATGGATGTGACCATCGGCGAGGAGGTGGGCTACTCCATCCGATTCGAGGACTGCAGCGGCCCCAAAACCAGCCTCAAGTGAGTCTTCTGAAAGCCAGTCTGATTTGGCATCTGTGCTAGTCAAGCCTTGAGAGAGTCTGCGATCGGCGAGGAGGTGGGCTACTCCATCCGATTCGAGGACTGCAGCGGCCCCAAAACCAGCCTCAAGTGAGTTTGTGGCTAGTCACTCCTCAAGCGGGTTCTTGGTACTCAAGCCTCTGGTGAATTGAGTTGTTTCAGCGCTGGTTGTGCCGGGCGCCAGTAGCAAGGGTAGGCTGTCATGGTCGACCCTATACCTAACTGATACAAGGCGATCATCTCCTAACTTTGCTCGTCTATGCCTTCTGTACTGTAACCAGGCACCTCACTGATGGTATGCTTCTGCGAGAGGCCATGGCGGACCCGTTGTTGGAGCGGTACAAGGCGATCATTCTGGACGAGGCGCACGAGCGCACCCCCTCACTCCCGTTCCCTGCTTCATAAGCTCTCCCCTAACCCGTGTGGTGCGAGCCAGGTACCTCACTGATGGTATGCTGCTAAGAGAGGCCATGGCGGACCCTTTGCTCGAGAGGTACAAGGCGATCATTCTGGACGAGGCGCACGAGCGCACGTTGGCGACGGACGTGCTGTTTGGGCTGCTCAAGGCGGTGCTGGAGCACCGGAAAGACCTCAAGCTGGTGGTCATGAGCGCCACTCTCGAGGCCGAGAAGTTCCAAGGTTACTTCCACGGCGCTCCTCTTA
This sequence comes from Closterium sp. Yama58-4, assembly GCA_947470075.1. NCBI lineage: Eukaryota > Viridiplantae > Streptophyta > Zygnematophyceae > Desmidiales > Closteriaceae > Closterium > Closterium sp. Yama58-4. The sequence goes on from CANIUD010000027.1 coordinate 723,913, forward strand.
TGAAGGTTCCTGGCAGGCTGCACCCTGTCGAGATCTTCTACACGCAGGTGGGCAGGGGAGGGAGCAGGGTGGGATGCGGGAAAAAAGAGAGGGGGGTGGGATTCCTCCTCGCATCCCACTCATTGATTCGGTCCACGGTGGTGCAGATTCAGATGTGTGAGCCGCCGGGGAACATTCTCTTCTCATGTAAGTTGTAACCCCTTCATTCCCTCCCCCCTCACTCCACAGGAGCCAGAGAGGGACTATCTAGAAGCCGCTACGTGTAGAAAAGAGGGGGTGAGGTCGCCCTCATTTCACTCACTGATGTGTTCCACTCAAACCTCCCTTTCGCCCCAACAGGAGCCAGAGAGGGACTATCTAGAAGCCGCTACGTGTAGAAAAGAGGGGGTGAGGTCGCCCTCATTTCACTCACTGATGTGTTCCACTCAAAACCTCCCTTTCGCCCCAACAGGAGCCAGAGAGGGACTATCTAGAGGCGGCCATTCGCACGGTGGTGCAGATCCACATGTGTGAGCCGCCGGGGGACATTCTCGTGTTCCTCACGGGGGAGGAGGAGATTGAGGACGCCTGCAAGAAGATCGCCCGCGAGGTGCAGAACATGGGCGACCAGGTCGGCCCCGTCAAGGTCGTCCCACTCTACTCCACTCTGCCGCCCGCCATGCAGCAGAAAATCTTCGACGCCGCCCCGCCGCCCGTGAAAGAAGGCGGGACGCCCGGCCGAAAAATCGTAGTTTCCACAAACATCGCGGAAACCTCCCTCACGATCGACGGAATCGTTTATGTCATCGATCCGGGATTCTCCAAGCAGAAGGTCTATAACCCGAGGATCCGCGTCGAATCCCTCCTGGTCTCCCCGATTTCCAAAGCCTCGGCGCACCAGCGGGCGGGCCGCGCCGGCCGAACGCAGCCCGGGAAATGCTTCCGGCTCTACACCGAACGCTCCTTCCAAAAGGACCTCCAGGAGCAGACCTACCCGGAGATCCTCCGCTCGAACCTCGCAAACGTCGTTCTAACCCTAAAAAAGCTGGGTATCGACGATCTCGTGCACTTTGACTTCATGGACCCGCCCGCCCCGGAGACTCTGATGCGGGCGTTGGAGCTGCTGAACTACCTGGGGGCGCTGGACGATGAGGGGAATCTGACCAAGCTGGGCGAGCTCATGAGCGAGTTCCCTCTCGACCCGCAGCTCTCCAAGATGCTCGTGGTTTCTCCGGATTACAATTGCTCCAATGAGATCCTCTCTGTCACCGCCATGCTCTCAGGTTGGTTGGCTCGTGGGCTGGTTTATCTGTGTGGTGATGACGGTGCTCTCCAAGATGCTCGTGGTTTCTCCGGATTATAACTGCTCCAATGAGATCCTCTCGATCACCGCAATGCTCTCAGGTTGGTTGGCTCGTGGGCTGGTTTATCTGTGTGGTTATGACGGTGCTCTCCAAGATGCTTGTCGTGTCGCCCGACTACGATTGTTCTGACGAGATCCTCTCCGTCAATGCTATGCTCTCTGGTTTGTTATGTCGTTGGTTGGTTAATTGGCTGAAAGGTCTGTTTTCATTGTCGTGTCATCAACTTTCTAATCGTGGTGTCTTCTGCTTCTGGTTTATCATGTCGACTGCATTAGGAACACCGTTTCCTGATTTATTGTCATTTTCTGTCAGTTAGCCTCACTATGAACCGCACCTAACCCCCCTGCGTGCAGTGTGTTGCTTTTACTCTCTCTCTCCTCCGCTTCTGCCACTGCAGGAGGACCCCCCTACATGCACTCCCCCTATTGTCACCACCTGTACCACCACCACCACCTCTGCTGCTGCTCCCATCACCTTTCTAAACGTTACCTAATGATTCCTTCCGCTCCTCCGCTGCTGCCACCGCCCGTACCTACATGCTGACACACCGGGCCTGTCGCCGAACCAACCGCGCTGCCTTTTGCCGAACCTGCCACCACTTCCCTTTCCTTCTCCGCCTCCTCCCCATCCTCCACACATTCCTCCTCCCCCGCCTCCTCGCCCTCCTCAACCTCCTCCTTTTCCAACTGCCTCCCTCAACCGCGCTGCATCAACCACCCACTCGCCGACACTTCACTGATCAGTGCCCAACTGCTTCATTCGCCCGCGGGAGGCACAGAAGCAGGCGGACGAGGCCAAGGCACGCTTCTCCCACGAGGATGGCGACCACCTCACGCTGCTCAACGTCTTCCACGCCTACAAGCAGAACGGTGAGTGCGTTGAAACGTCTTGCAGTGTGCAAGCAGGGCATTGTGTGTGTCTGTAAATGAAGCGGTGTTTCGTTTGAGTCAGAAGCAGGCGGACGAGGCCAAGGCACGCTTCTCCCACGAGGATGGCGACCACCTCACGCTGCTCAACGTCTTCCACGCCTACAAGCAGAACGGTGAGTGCGTTGAAACGTCTTGCAGTGTGCAAGCAGGGCATTGTGTGTGTCTGTAAATGAAGTGGTGTTTCGTTTGAGTCAGAAGCAGGCGGACGAGGCCAAGGCACGCTTCTCCCACGAGGATGGCGACCACCTCACGCTGCTCAACGTCTTCCACGCTTACAAGCAGAACGGTGAGTGCGTTGAAACGTCTTGCAGTGTGCAAGCAGGGCATTGTGTGTGTCTGTAAATGAAGTGGTGTTTCGTTTGAGTCAGAAGCAGGCGGACAAGGCCAAGGCACGCTTCTCCCACGACGATGGCGACCACCTCACGCTGCTCAACGTCTTCCACGCCTACAAGCAGAACGGTGAGCTTATAGAGACGTCTTGCAGTGTACAAGCAGGTAAGTGGGTGCATGTGTGTTTGTCAGGTGGTGGTTGGTTTGAGTCGGAATCAGGCTGACGAGGCCTCTGCTGTTACACTTCGTTACACTTGGCTATTTCCACGAGGATGACGACCACCTCACTCTGGTCAACTTCTCCCTCTGGTCAACTTCCCATGCCGTACTCCCAGGCGAGGATTTCAGCTGGTGCTATGACAATTTCGTGAACGCCAGACCAGAGCACTGAAAGCAGCGGACAACGTGCGCAACCAGCTAGTGCGCATCATGATGCGCTACGGTCAATATGTGCTCCCTTCCCTTTTTCGCTAATAATGTGCTGAGGTCGTTTTTGAGGCGCCTCAAAAACGACCGCATCATGATGCGCTACGGTCAATATGTGCTCCCTTCCCTTTATCGCTAATCATGTGCTGAGGTCGTTTTCGAGGCGCCTCAAAAACGACCGCATCATGATGTGCTACGGTCAATATGTGCTCCCTTCCCTTTTTCGCTAATAATGTGCTGTCCTCACTCCTCCGCTCCCGTACCATACTCCCACGCGAGGACCCCAGCTGGTGCTATGACAATTTTGTGAACACCAGAGCCCTCAAGGCAGCGGACGACGTGCGGAACCAGCTGGTGCGCATCATGATGCGCTGCGGGCTGAAAATTCTCGTCACTCTGCCTGTCTTGTACCTTACTCACCACACCACCAGGCGAAGACCCCAGCTGGTGCGAGGATAATTTCGTACACGGGCGTTGAAGGCAGCGGACGACGTGCGGAAGCAGCTGGTGCGCATCATGATGCGCTACGGACTCATCATGTGCTCCCCTGTGCTCCACTCCTCCACTCCCTCTCCCATACCTTGCCCACGACCAGGCGAGGACCCCAGCTGGTGCTACGACAACTTTGTCAACGCACGGGCGTTGAAAGCAGCGGACAATGTGAGGAACCAGCTGGTGCGCATCATGATGCGCTACGGGCTCAAGATGTGCTCCACGGCGTTTGAGTCGTCCGCCTACTACCCCAACATCCGCAAGGCGCTGCTCGCTGGATTCTTCATGCAGGTGAGAGTGTGTGGGGTGGGTGGGTGGGTGTATGGGTGTGTGGATTTGTGTGCGTGTGTCTGCAAGTGTATGTGTGCATGGATAAGTGTGTGTGCATGTGTGTGTGCTAGGAGATCTTGGGAGGGAGGATGGAAATGCAGTAGTGTGCACTTGTGCCGGTCCCCTGAACTGCCTTTGTGTGCACCTTTGTGGGTCGAGCACACCTCTTGTTGTTTCCCTTTGCCCACCTCTTTGGAACATTGCATTTAAGACGTCCCTTTCTGCTGTCCCCGATCCATCCCCCCTTTCCCGCTGTACCCCCCATATGCGCGCCCCGTTCCTGTCTTCCCCTCTACCCCACAGGTGGCACATTTGGAAAGGACAGGGCACTATTTGACAGTCAAGGACAATCAGGTGGGCCACACAATTAGGATTAACTAGTGCCTGAGTGAGCAGCACTTAGTGACGAGTACTGGGTTGAGCAGCACTTAGTGACGAGTACTGGGTTGAGCAGCACTTAGTGACGAGTACTGGGTTGAGCAGCACTTAGTGACGAGTACTGGGTTGAGCAGCACTTAGTGACGAGTACTGGGTTGAGCAGCACTTAGTGACGAGTACTGGGTTGAGCAGCACTTAGTGATGAGTACTGGGTTGAGCAGCACTTAGTGACGAGTACTGGGTTGAGCAGCACTTAGTGACGAGTACTGGGTTGAGCAGCACTTAGTGACGAGTACTGGGTTGAGCAGCACTTAGTGACGAGTACTGGGTTGAGCAGCACTTATGTGAATTCAGTGCAAGCTTGTTTGTCTTGCGCTGGTCTCGTCTCAGCTCAACGTCGCACGGTCCGTGCATCTGCATCCATCCACAGGATTGTCGCACAGGAGCTTGTTGTCACACCTGAGAATTCTCACAAGTCACACAAGCCAGAGTGGGTCCTTCACATCACAGCCCACCGTTTCACCTGTTGCTCTTGCCTTCCCCCCCCCCCCCCCCCCCCCCCGCCTCCCCAACCCCCCACCCCTACTCGCTTTGCAGATCGTGCATCTGCACCCGTCAACAGGCCTATCCCACAAGCCAGAGTGGGTGCTCTACAACGAGTTTGTACACACCAGGCTGTCTCCCTGCCCTCACCGCTCTCAACCTCTCTCAACCTTTCTCAACCTCTCCCTCCTGTGCAGATCGTGCATCTGCACTTGTCAACAGGGCTGTCCCACAAGCCCGAGTGGGTGATCTACAACGAGTTTGTGCTCACCACCCGGAACTTCAACTCTTTTGCCCTCTCCCCTCCTTCATTCTCCCTACCCCCAAACTCCCCCGCTCCCTCCCTCTGCAGATTGTGCACCTACACCCATCCACGGGGCTATCCCACAAGCCCGAGTGGGTGATCTACAACGAGTTTGTGCTCACCACGCGGAACTTCATCCGCGTTGTCACCGACGTCAAGGGCGACTGGTGCGTGTGCTGTGGTGGTGGTGTAGGAGTTTCCAGTGGGTGTTAGCTGGTGGGGGTTTCCAATTGGGGGGTTTGCAATGGGTGTTGTGTTGCGCATGTGGGGCCCACATCGTGCACCTTCATTTCCTTGGGAGCGAGCGTTGAGAATTCTCAAACTGGGGGGGTTGCAATGGGTGTTCCACATGTGGGCTTTTGAGTCAACTCAAAAGCACCTTCATGTCTTTGAGAGCGAGTGTTGAGAATTCTCAAACTGGGGGGGTTGCAATGGGGAGTGGTGGTAGGGGGGGACTGGCAGGTGTGCCCTGCATCACTGCAACTTGAATAATTTCTCTCAGTGCGACTCAACGGCACTCTGTCCCCCCACTCCTGCTCCTTCCTTCCCCACCCCCCTTTCTCCTCACTCAACTGCCTTTTCTCTACCTGCTCCCCACCAAGCTATTGGTACCTAGGAAAATCATAATGGTAAGCGGTCGTTTCAATTTCCTGCCTGCTATTCTGATGGATGAGATTCGTTCAGGAACTGAGGACACAGCTGGATTCTAAAAAAGAGGAGATTATGAAGTTCGACGCGGTACTATCCAGCCTTTTCACTCCTCTCCAACTATCTTCCCTTTCCCCCCTCTACCCCCACCAGGTCACTGGACATTGTCCCTCACTACTACGACTTGGCCAACTTCCCTTGAAGTGTCCCAACATCTCTCCACCCCACCTTCCCCTTCTCTCTCCCCTAACTGTACCTCTTGTTTCCCCGCCCCGCACTACTACGACCTGGCCAACTTCCCTCGATGCGACAACCCCTCACCCTTCTCTGCAATCCCCCCACTTCTGCTTTTCCCCGCAATTTCTTTCCACCCACCAGGTTGTTGGACATCGCCCCACACTACTACGACCTGGCCAACTTCCCTCAGTGCGAGGCGCGGCGGGTGCTGGAGCGCATTGTGCTCGTGCGCAACCGGGACAGAGTCGAGGCAGCTAAAAAGGGGGACAGTTAGGCACGCAATGAGATGATTTGGGGTTAGGAGGTCGACCTGTTTGTCACATCATGGCAATTGTGTGAGCTTTGGCAGAAAGCTCTAAAAAATGTGTCTGCTTTTCTGCGGAAGGAAGCACGACCGACTACCATGTTCCTGATTCGGAAAGTACTCTCCCTTGAGCGGAACTGCCTAAGCAGAAACAATGGCAGGTTGTTATGTAACCACGGAAGGCATATTGGATTAACTGTCAAAAGTTGTACAGTACCATATCTATAACCGGTACATGCACGCGAGTTCTTACCACTGCAAGAGCGAAACCCACTAGGTGTTTTAATCTGTTGTTCCACTTACCCAGTACTAGGTAAGAATGATACACTTGCTCTTCGGGCAAAGCCCAAGCTCCATCCTCCGCACCGAAGGCAATCAGGTGTTGAACCAGCTCGACACTGCTCTTCTAATCAGAGCCCACAGCCTCGCCAGGCTCCACCAGAATGGTTCTATTACCGTACCGTTTGACGCTGGTTGATTGGCTGAAGTTGGCTGAACGCTAGGACTGGTTATCCTCTCTCCAGCTGCCTCGGATCTGTCTCGGTTGCGCAAGTGCACACCCAGATTGTTGACTCGGCATGGAGACTTGGCTGCCGCATCAATATCCTCCTTTTTAACTGCCACAACCCTGAAACCGTTGCGCACGAGCACATGGCGCTCAAGCACCCGACGTGCCTCGCACTGAGGGAAGTTGGCCAAGTCGTAGTAGTGCGGGGCGATGTCCAGTAGCCTGGTGGGTAGCGGAACAGGAAAGAGGGCTTATTGGTGGGCCCAACTGTTGAATCCCTAGTCAAGATCAAATCAACTAATAAAAACTTTCGTGTTCACCACATATCACACGCACACACACACACACACACACACACACACACACACACACACACACGCACGCACGCACGCACGCACACACACACACACACACACGCACGCACGCACACACACACACACATAGCACTAGCACTTGATGCATGAAGGGAGTTTTGAAGCGCGTCAAAAGTTACACATAGCACTCGCCCTTAATGCATCTCGCACACACATACAACCGTATGGTGGTTCCTCAGCTTTAATACACACGCACACACATGCGTACGGTGGTTCCTCAGCTTTTCTATTCGCCTGCTCTGCATGCATACCATACCTACCCCTTACCAGCAAACCCCCACCTACCATCACCGCCCACATACATGTATGCACCACTCACCTCTACCACCATCGCACATGCACTTCTCACCCCTACTGAGGTGACTTTTGAGTCGACTCAAAAGTCAACTCAAAACTCACCCCTACCACCATCGCACATGCACCACTCACCCCTACCACCATCGCACATGCACCACTCACCTCTACCACCACCACCACAGCACACGCACCAGTCGCCCTTGACGTCAGTGACAACGCGGATGAAGTTTCTGCTGGTGGTGAGCATAAACTCAGTGATGTGGGTGGTTGTGGATCACCCACTCTGCAACCCCCCACACTCACCACTTGCCCCTACCACCACCGCACACGCATTACCCACTCCCACAACCACGCACGCACCAGTCGCCCTTGACGTCGGTGACAACACGGATGAAGTTCCGGGTGGTGAGCACAAACTCGTTGTAGATCACCCACTCGGGCTTGTGGGACAGCCCTGTTGATGGGTGCAGATGCACGATCTGCACAGGAGGGAGAGGTTGAGAGTGGTTGAGAGGGTGAAAGCAGCGAGTCAGCCTGCTGATTGCAAACTCGTTGTAGATCACCCATTTGGGCTTGTGTAACAGGCCTGTCGACGGATGCAGATGCACGATCTGGAAAAGAGGGTTGACGGGTGTTGGAGGGGGAGGAAAAAGTGGGGGGGAAGGCAAACGAGGGAGGTGAGCAGGGGTTGAAGGTGACTTGTTCTGGGTTGTGCAACAGCCCTGTGGACGGGTGCAACAGCCCTGTGGACGGGTGCAACAGCCCTGTGGACGGGTGCAACAGCCCTGTGGACGGGTGCAACAGCCCTGTGGACGGGTGCAACAGCCCTGTGGACGGGTGCAACAGCCCTGTGGACGGGTGCAACAGCCCTGTGGACGGGTGCAACAGCCCTGTGGACGGGTGCAACAGCCCTGTGGACGGGTGCAACAGCCCTGTGGACGGGTGCAACAGCCCTGTGGACGGGTGCAACAGCCCTGTGGACGGGTGCAACAGCCCTGTGGACGGGTGCAACAGCCCTGTGGACGGGTGCAAGAGCAATCTGCACAGTGAGGCACAGAAGGGGGTCAGGGAAGGGGTGGGCAGTCAAACGCATGTTCCATGGGCGGCTGAGAGTGTTTTGTGAGGGAAAAATTAACTGAAGGAGTATTAACTGGCAAATGGGAGGAGGGCCCTGCTGACGACACAAACTTGTTTGGATAGGTTCCTCAGACTTGTGTGACAAGCCTTTTTTGGGTGATAAGAGCAAAAGCAGATGGGCCATATGAGGGAGGGCTAGCAGCACAGAAGAAAACATACTGAGAGATAAGTGTGATGATGGGTGAAAGATACACGATCAATGAATACTCCTTAGAAAACACTATCAAGATAAGTGCTCTACTATTGCTCCCGTAGAAAACAAAAATACTCGCTCACAAAAACATGGTCCTTTGATGTACGATCTGCACTGCTCACAAAGAAATTGTCACGAAGTGCGTTCCATAGAGAAACGTCACATACCCCCCATGTAGCAATTTGGCGCACCTGATTGTCTTTGACTGTCAAATAGTGACCCGCTCTCTCCAGATGTGCCACCTGCGGGGCAGAGATGACAGGAGAGAGATGAAAGGCGTGTCAAACCGAATCTGGATGGCCCACCTGATTGACCTTGAATAGGCGTGTCACGCTACCAGACTCAGGTAGCGTGATGGCATATCTGCCTACCTCATCTCCTCATCTCCTTTCCAGACGTGCCACATGTGGGGCTGGTTTTTGAGAATTCTCAAAAACCAGCTCGTAGCATGGGGCAGAGAGAGAAGATGGGAGTTTTTGAGAATTCTCAAAAACTCCGTGTACTATGGGGTGAGAAACGAGTGAAGAGGGGTGCACATATGGATCGCGAGCGGAGAGGAGAGGGATGAACATACGAGGGAAAGCAGAGGACAGCAGAGAGGGTGCTGATGAAGGAAAATACGACATACATGATTCATTTCTGAGAGATGCGCAGCAGAGGGAAAGGAAATATCGGAAATAGATAAGCGGAGGAGCGAGAGTGAGGGAGACTGTACCAGAACAGGGAAGAGAGTGCAGAGATGAAGAGGGAGAGGAATGGGGGAAAGGGGCATGTTCCTTCACTTTTCTCCCTCCCTATTCTAATTCCTCACTTCTCCCCGTTGATTTTCTAATTCCTCACTTCTCCCCGTTGATTTTCTAATTCCTCACTTCTCCCCGTTGATTTTCTAATTCCTCACTTCTCCCCGTTGATTTTCTAATTCCTCACTTCTCCCCGTTGATTTTCTAATTCCTCACTTCTCCCGTTGATTTTCTAATTCCTCACTTCTCCCCGTTGATTTTCTAATTCCTCACTTCTCCCCGTTGATTTTCTAATTCCTCACTTCTCCCCGTTGATTTTCTAATTCCTCACTTCTCCCCGTTGATTTTCTAATTCCTCACTTCTCCCCGTTGATTTTCTAATTCCTCACTTCTCCCCGTTGATTTTCTAATTCCTCACTTCTCCCCGTTGTTTTTCTAATTCCTCACTTCTCCCCGTTGATTTTCTAATTCCTCACTTCTCCCCGTTGATTTTCTAATTCCTCACTTCTCCCCGTTGATTTTCTAATTCCTCACTTCTCCCCGTTGATTTTCTAATTCCTCACTTCTCCCCGTTGGTTTTCTAATTCCTCACTTCTCCCCGTTGGTTTTCTAATTCCTCACTTCTCCCCGTTGGTTTTCTAATTCCTCACTTCTCCCCGTTGATTTTCTAATTCCTCACTTCTCCCCGTTGATTTTCTAATTCCTCACTTCTCCCCGTTGATTTTCTAATTCCTCACTTCTATGGAAATCACTTTTGAGAATTCTCAAAAGTGATTTCCCTCCCTATTCTAATTCCTCACTTATCCCCCTTTATTTTCTCCCACTTATCCGCGCCCTACGCTCCCAGCATAATCTTTCCCCCCCCAATTCCACGCGCCCACACGATTACATGAAACGCACGCTCGCATACGTGCACACCACACCCACATCCACACATGCATAACGACACACACACACACACACACACACACACACACACACACACGCACACACACGCCCACATACACACGCATACCCACACGCCCACGCACACACAGGCACCCTGCCACCACTCTGCAGCGCTCACCTGCATGAAGAAGCCAGCGAGCAGTGCCTTGCGGATGTTGGGGTAGTAGGCACAGGAATCAAACGCTGTGGAGCACATCTTGAGTCCGTAGCGCATCATGATTCGCACCAGCTGGTTGCGCACGTTGTCCGCTGCCTTCAACGCCCGTGCGTTGACAAAATTATCATAGCACCAGCTGGGGTCCTCGCCTGGTGGAGGGTAAGGTGAGGGAGGGAGCAGAGGAGTAGAGCACATTGTAAGCCCACATCTTAAGCCCGTAGCGCATCATGATGCACACCAGCTGGTTGCGCACGTTGTCCGCCATTCCCAGTGCCCGGGTGTTCAAGAAACGATCATACCACCAGCTGGGATCTTCGCCTGGTGGAACAGGGAAAGGGGGAAGAGAGAGGTACAGTCAAAGCCCATCTGAGCACCAGCAGCGAGCAAGGCACTCTAGTTCTGCTTCACTCAAAACTAGTTTTGAGGCGCCACAAAACTAGAGCACCAGCAGCAAGCAAGGCGCTCACCGTTCTGCTTGTAGGCGTGGAAGACGTTGAGCAGCGTGAGGTGGTCGCCATCCTCATGGGAGAAGCGTGCCTTGGCCTCGTCCGCCTGCTTCTGTGCCTCCCGCGGGCGAATGAAGCAGTTGGGCACTGATCAGTGAAGTGTCGGCGAGTGGAAGTGGTGCAGTGCGGTCGAGATTGGCAGGTGAAGAGGAGGCACAAATTGGCATGGAGAGCGTTGGAGAGGAGAGGCAACAGGCCCGGTGTGTCAGCATGTAGGAACGGGCGGTGGCGGTAGCGGAGCAGAGGAAGGAGCAGAAATGAACATTATGTCGCCGAAATAAACAGAAGTTTAGGAAGATGATGGAGGTATCACCACGGTGGTGGTGGTGGTGGTGGTGGTGGTGGTGGTGGTGGTGGTGGTGGTGGTGGTGGTGGTGGTGGTGGTGGTGGTGGTGGTGGTGGTGGTGGTGGTGGTGGTGGTGGTGGTGGTGGTGGTGGTGGTGGTGTGAAGGCGGTGGCAATAGGGGGATCATCCTGCAGCAGCAGAAGAGGAGGAGAGAGTAAAAACAACACACTGCGAGCAAGGAAGTTAGGTGCGGTTTACAATTGAGTTTTGAGACGTCCCAAAAGGAGAGAGTCAACACACTGCGAGCAAGGAAGTTAGGTGCGGTTTACAGCTGAGGTTGGCTGAGAACAAATCACAAATCACAAATCACAAAACACAAATCACAGATCACAAATCACAGAACTGTGCTGTTCTCAGTGCAGTCAATGGTGCTAACGTAGCAGCAGACAGACACTAATCTTCAAATTGTGATGACAAGCGAAACACACAAACCAAGCAACCAACCTGAGAGCATAGCCGCAATTGAGAGGATCTCATTGGAGCAGTTGTAATCCGGGGACACCACGACCATCTTAGACAAATGCGGTTCCAGTGGAAACTTGGCCATCAACTCCCCCAGCTTGGTCAGATTCCCCTCATCGTCCAGCGCCCCCAGGTAGTTCAACAACTCCAGCGCTCGCATCAGGCTTTCCGGGGCCGGTGGGTCCATAAACTGAAAATCCACTAGATCGTCTACACCGAGCTTTTTCAAAGTTAGAACGACATTTGCGAGGTTCGATCGGAGGATCTCCGGGTAGGTCTTCTCCTGGAGGTCCTTTTGGAACGAGCGTTCGGTGTAGAGCCGGAAGCAGCTGCGTTCGGCCGGCCCGACCCGCCCGCTGGTGCGCTGAGGCTTTGGAAATCGGAGAGACGAGGAGAGACTCCACGCGAATCCTCGGGTTATAGACCCTTTGTTTGGAAAATCCCGGGTCGATGACATAGACTACACTGTCAATTGAGAGGGAAGTTTCAGCAATGTTTGTCGCGACCACGATTTTTCGCCCGGGCGGCCCGCCTTCTTTCACGGGAGGCGGGGCGGGATGAAAACTTTTCTGTTGCATGACAGGTGGCAGAGAGGAGTAGAGCGGGACAACCATCACCGGGCCAGCTTGGCCCCCCATACAACGAATTTCACGGGCGATCTTCTTGCAGGCGTCCTCGATCTCCTCCTCCCCCGTGAGAAACACGAGAATGTCCCCCGGCGGCTCACACATGTGGATCTGCACCACTGTGCGAATGGCCGCCTCTAGATAGTCCCGCTCTGGCTCCTGTTGGAGAAGGGGAAGAGACGCGGACAGAGAAGGGATGAGGAGGATATCCCCTTTGAAGGCTCACACATGTGGATCTACACTTATGTGTGGATGGCTGCTTTCAGATAGTCCCGCTCTCGCTCTTGTGGAGGGTGGGGAAGGGGTGAAGGGGAGGAGGAGTGGTAGAAGGGGAGCGAATCAGTGTGAGGTGGAACGAATCAGTGAGTGCAATGAGGGGAATCTTACCCTCTCCTTTCCAAACGCATCCCCCCCCTTCCTCCGTTCCCCCCTCCACTTCCCAATCCCCCCTACCCACCCCACCTGCGTGTAAAAAATCTCGACAGGGTCCAGCCGTCCAGGGACCTTCATGAGGGGAGCGCCTCGGAAGTAGCCTTGGAACTTGTCGGCCTCGAGAGTGGCGCTCATGACCACCAGCTTCAAATCTTTTCGGTGCTCCAGCACCGCCTTGAGCAGCCCAAACAGCACGTCCGTCGCCAGCGTGCGCTCGTGTGCCTCGTCCAGAATGATCGCCTTGTACCTCTCAAGCAAAGGGTCCGCCATGGCCTCCCTCAAAAGCTTGCCATCGGTCAGAAACCTGGCTCGGACAGTAAGAAAATGAAGAAGAAAAGGAAGAAAAGGAAGAAAATGATCGGCTTGTGCCGCTCTAGTGAGGGGTCCGCCATGGCCTCTCCCAGAAGCTTGCCGCCACTCAAGTACTTGGCTCGAGTTGCGAGGGCTCAGGGACAAAATTAAGGGTCAGGGAGAAAGAAGATGATCGCCTTCTACCGCTCCCAGCAGGGTAGCACTCAACGTGATGCGTGCGTGCCATGCCATCCCTGCTCTCTGGATGTAAGAAGACTCACTTAAGCAGAAGCAGCTCTCTGTCACTTAAGTCTTAACTAACAGAAGACTCACTTGAGGCTGGTTTTGGGCCCGCTGCAGTCCTCGAATCGGATGGAGTAGCCCACCCACCTCCCCGCCGATCGCAGACTCTCTCAAGGCTTGACTAGCACAGATGACAAATCAGACTGGCTTTCAGAAGACTCACTTGAGGCTGGTTTTGGGCCCGCTGCAGTCCTCGAATCGGATGGAGTAGCCCACCTCCTCGCCGATGGTCACATCCATCTCGTCCGCCACTCGCCGCGACACCGACATTGCCGCCACCCGCCGCGGCTGCGTGCACGCCACCTGCTTCTTGTTCATCGCGTTCAGGCACTCCACCACGAATTGCGGAATCTGGGACGGTCGGATGTGGTGTTGCATAGTGGGGAAGGAGGGAGTGGTGTAAGGCGGGGTGAGATTTGAGACTACTCAGGCAAGAATGTGTGCACGCTACGTGTGATAAGTCGAGTTTTGAGTCGACTCAAAACTCAGGCACGAATGTGTGCACAGCACGCTACCTGCTTCTTAGGTGTGCACGCATGCACCAGGTGTCGCATCCAAAAAACTCCCACCACGAACTGCCGAATCTGGAATGGTAAGATTTGACGGGAAAAAGAGCCCTGGAGGCTTTGGGACCTATCACTAAAGAGAGTATTTAGGGCCAGACATTTTGGTTAGAGAGAGAAACAATTACAAACCTGCGTGGTTTTCCCGCTACCCGTCTCGCCCACGAGCACGATGATCTGCTGCTTCTTCAAAAAACCAACGCTTTCACAGATTCAATTACAGCATAGACCAACCAATTAAGCGGAACTCACTCACCTGCGTGGTTTTCCCGATACCCGTCTCGCCCACGAGCACGATGATCTGCTGCTTCTTCAACAAACCAACGCTTTCACAGATTCAATTACAGCATAGACCAACCAATTAAGCGGAACTCACTCACCTGCGTGGTTTTCCCGCTACCCGTCTCGCCCACGAGCACGATGATCTGCTGCTTCTTCAACAAACCAACGCTTTCACAGATTCAATTACAGCATAGACCAACCAATTAAGCGGAACTCACTCACCTGCGTGGTTTTCCCGCTACCCGTCTCGCCCACGAGCACGATGATCTGCTGCTTCTTCAACAGATCCACAAATTCCTGCTTCTGCTGCCACACCGGCAGTGTTTTCCGCTTCTCGAGAATGTCGAAATACCGCTGCGTGTACGGCCGGCCGTTATACGGGTTTATCGTCGTCGACTCTGCCGCGGCCATTACAGCTGCCGCCGTCGCCGTCGCATCCGCTAAACCGTCCACCCTCTGACGGCTCGTGTCCAGCGGGACGTCGAAGAGGGTGATCTTACGCTCGCTTTCGGCTTCCATGTCAGACTCCGCACCAATCGCTGACCACGTTTTGCCAAATGCTCGCCTCTCCTTGCCAGTTGCTGGCTCTTTCACAATTGCTGACTACTCTCCGGTAGAGTCTGGGTTCACGAAACGTGAAGCTAGGGTTTCTGCAGTCTACAGCAGACCACAGAAGACAACAGCAGCGGTAAAACGTCACGCTCGAACGAAATGATTTCTTACGTGCAACAAGCGCTTTTGCTAGCCCAGCAACACTGCTAGGCGATGAGGGAAACTCAAGGTTGATTCACTAGTAGTGTATGCAGGTGGTGTCGATAATAGATGAGCGTAAAGACAGTGGATGAGCACGTGGAGGGCAGGGAAGTGAGACTTGAGGAGAAGTTATGTGGGTACCAATTCTAGGTGATGCATTTTTTCAGAAGGTGCAGTGCGTCTCATATGCCAAGAGATAGTTTGAAAGTGCCACGTGTTTGCTGCTGCCTGTTCTTCGGCTTGGACGAGACGCGACATTTCGAGCCGCGCGGGATGATAATGAGTTCGAGTGAAATAACGCAATTGGGTGACGAAACTTCGCGGATTTGAAGGCAGCCTTTAGAGCAGAAGTAGTGGACATGAGCAGTCCGAGCTTGTGACGCCTGCCGTTCTTAGCCGGAACCTTGGGTACCACCCAATCAAGTTAAATTTCGAAAATGCGATGCGAGCTAGTAATAAGCATCCTAGTGGCCTGGGGGAACCTCGAGAATGCCGAGCTGGTTGGGAACATGCAGAACAGCATGGGCTTCAGATTCCAAATGAACGACAAACATTGGTGTGAAGGGAATTCGACTGTGCACTTCAAGAATTTTTTTTTTTTTTTGGAAGATGATATATACTGAAACAAAAGCATACACCATCGAACGGTCGTAACCGTGCGTGAGGCAACAGTAGAGCGTACTACTGTTCCAGGAAAGTTATCTAAGGCGAGTTGTTGCCAACCTTTTTCTTGGACCAGAGCGCGGCGAAGGCACTTGTCCACGTCCACCCTTTGCCATCCATCTTGATTCTGCTCAGCATTCGCTTCTCTTCCGCGAAATTTTCTTGCTCCCTTTTCTTCCGAGCTGCCCCCATCTTACGCATGTAGATCCTCGCGTGTAATCTGAAGGCAGACTCCGCCCTCCACAAAACTCTTTGCAACCGAAACTTCTGCCCCCGAAAAACAGCTTCGCATCTTTCCAACCAGATCTGATGTAGGACCACCGACGTAAGAGTCAGCTCCGGAAAAGCTGATCTGGTGCCCGTTTTCCGGAACAGCATGTCGCCCAGCGAGGCTGTAGGCCGGTTGGGGTTCAGCATGCGCAGGGCACGTCGGAGGGCCGAGGACACCACTTGTATCCTGGGGCAAAGAATGAGGCAATGCTCCAGGGTTTCTTGCTCCCCACAGTGCGGACAGGATGGCTTGCTGCTGAGGAAAGCCAACCTCTCCCCCACCTGTAAATTAAGACCGTGGATTCGTATCAACACATCACGCGGACGGCTGGGAACAGCCAGAGAGTCTCTGGATGACACCACCCTCTTCCAGTCAATGTGGTTCCCCCAGCGTACGCCCCACTTCTGCTGCTTGTATGACTGGCTGTAAGTCCCCTTCCAGCCCTCCTTCATCCGCCTCATGGTAATCACCCGCTCCCCCTCTAGAATTGGTATCCGCGTGGAAGAGCCAGCCGAGCACGGGGGTACCGTTGGGAAGCCGAGCAGTCTTTGCCAGTGAGACGGGATGGCAAGCAGCGCCCTCATCGCCAGCTTCGCAGGCCCGCTCCCTCCCAGTTCTTGCTTCAGCAGCTCCATGGATTTAACTACCGCTACGCCGTCTTCCTCCCCTTCCAGCAGATCACCAATCCTTAGCTCTGACAGCCCCTGAGCATCCTTTTGGCCTCCCAACGGATTTGTGGTACCGTTGAGGAGAACCGACGCGTTGAAAACCAGTCTCTCCGCTAGGACTTCTTCCCTGCTCCCCACCAGGTTCTTGACAGAGAAGGGGGAGCGCATAAAACTTTCCACTGTCTGCTTCCAGCGAGTACTGCCGCTTCCCCAGTGTTTTAGCAGCTGCACGTGTGCAGTGAAAGAGTCCACCCCCAGCGGGAGCTTTGCCGCCCGTTCCATGAGATCCTTTTTGAGTGGATTTCTCTCCGTGATGAAAAGCCCAACTCTCCTTGCCGCTAGACAGGTGATAAGAATCTCCGGGTCCCTGACTCCGATACCGCCGTCCAACCTTGGGGTGTACAGCAGCTCCCTGCTCCAGAGAGCGAACCCTTTCGCTGTTGCTACTCTGTTGCCCGAGGTAAAACTGTGAATCAACCGTGTGATCTCCAGCCAAATGTCTGCCGGCGGCGGGAAGATCTGCGCCTGGAAAGCCAAAATCGGCGTGATGTAGAAATTAACCACCGTCGCCCTTGCTGTAATTGTCAGGTACCTCAGCTGCCACTTGGTAAGTTTTTCCGAGATACGACTCCACGCCTTTTCCCAGGTCGGCCGACCCTGACCGGATGGCGTCACCCAAACCCCTAGCAGCCGCTCCGCTTCATCCGCTCCAGCCCATTCGAAGCTTCCTGTCCCCACTGCTCCAATATTGGCTCCCAACGGTAAGACAGCCGATTTTGCTTTATTTGTTGCCGACCCTGAAACTTTCTCGTACCGGTCCAGAATAACCTCCGCTTGTTCTATCTGCTCCTGTCCCTGCAGGATCAGTGTTGTATCGTCAGCATAACCAAGATAGCCAAGCTGGTGCCCGTCCTTCTCCAGCCCGAGCCCCTTCCTTTCCACCTCCAAGGCCAACGGCTCCACTGCACACAGGAAGAGGTAAGGAGCTAAGGGGCAGCCTTGACGTACCCCCGACACCACGTCTACCCCTTCACCAAGCCAGCCGTTAATCAGCAATTTCGTTGTCGTTCCTTCGTGCAGACCCTTTACCCAACCAACAAATCGCTCCGGAAACCCCATGGATCCCAACACCTGGAACAGGAAGTCCCTGGAGACTGAATCGAAAGCTTTCTGGAAATCCACCAGAAGCAGATACCGATCATCATTATCATTCTTCGCGCTCTCGATGATATCCGCTACCAAGGCCACTGCATCCGATAACCGCTTCCCCGGTATGAAGCCGTACTGTTCAGGTGAGATGACCATATGAAGTACTGTCTTCATCCGATCTGCCACCACCCGAGCTAGAACCTTGTATGCAAAATTCAGCAGCGTGATGGGCCGGTAGTTGTTTAACTGCTCCTTGTCCCCCTTTTTGTGAAGCAGTATCGTCACCGCCTCCTTGATTTCCGCTGGCAGCACCGCGGAACTTTCGAAGTCCTTCGCCATGGCCATAAAGCTCCCCCCCAGCAGGTCCCAATGCGCTTCAAACAGCTCTTTCGGAAGACCGTCACTGCCCGGTGATTTATTCCTCGCCATTGCTGCAAACGCTTTTTTCACCTCCTGCTCAGACCAATCCGCCGTAAGCGTTTCAGCTACAAACTTGTCCAGACGGCGGGATGGAGTAAAGCTCCAGTCAGTGTGGTCAGTACGACGATCTCTGCCGAAGATGTTCTTGAAGAAACCAGACGCCGCTGCCAAGATCTCCTTCTATCCGGTTATTGACACAGCTCCATCCTTTAGCCCCGAAATCTGCGTCCGTGCTTTCCGTGCTTGGATTTGCGCTTAGAGGTGCTTGGATGCGATCTCGCCTGTCAGCTTTGCCGTTGAGCCAGCGTGAAGGTGCAAACGGTCTTTCCGTGCCGACTGATACATCTTCAGCTGCACCTCCTTCGACCTCAGCAACTCCCGCGTCCTTGAACAGTTGGGATTTCTCATCATCTCCTGCGTCAAAACTGCAACCGTGTTAGTCAGGTGAGTCATTGTCGCCCGCACCCGTTTGCTCTCCTCTTTTACGTAAGCCCTGAGCCCAGCGCTCAGCCTTGCTACCAAAAGCTCGAAGCTGCTTCCGTCGTTAACCGGAGTTCGCCGGACCGTAGCTTCGATAATCTTCCTCACCCCGGGTCGGTTAACCATAGAGGCATGCAGCCGCCAAAGACCTGGACCTGTGCAGGCTTTTTCGTCCAGTCTGAAGGCGACCAGCACAGCACAACTGTGGTCTGCTACAGGCTCGTCAGGCTTGATGTGCGCAGCAACTGTCAGGTAAGGCAGTAAGGATTGCGAGACTAAAGCGCGATCTATCCGTGTGCTGACCCGCTTGGACTTAGAGTAAAAAGTGTATTCCCGGCGGCCAGGGTGAAGTATGCGAAATGCGTCAGAGAGCTGGAAGGTCCTAAAGCGCTGGAAAAACTTCTCGTTCTCACTTGATACCCCCTTACCAGACGATTTGTCCAGCTTGGTGTTCTCTACATGGTTAAAGTCCCCTATGATGAGCAGGTGCGCGGTAGCTGGGATGCTATCTATGAGAGGACCAAGGGAGTCCCTGAGGAAGACTGCTCTAGATTGCGGACACGATGGGAAGTAAGCTGCGACTAAGGTGAGTTCAGGACCGTGTCCCCTAACAGTGGTCTGAATGATTCTACCTGATGCGTGAGCTACTGTATCATGGAAGGTGATGGACGAGTCTCGGCTGAGGACGGCTACTCCGCCAGCTCTGGATCGTGGAGCTGTTGCTAAGACAGTGTAGGAGGAGAGTTTTTTCCAGTACTGGTGATCAGGTCCTATTCTGGTGTCTACTAGTACAGCTATGTCTCCTGCTTGACTAAACCAGCTATTAACTCGGCTCTGTTTAACGAAATTATGGAGTCCGTTAACGTTGAGGCTCGAGACGGTGAGGAGGTTTTTTGTACTCATGGTTCCACTGGCTTGCAGCCCCTGTTCATCATCCACAGGCTGATAAAGGAAACGGTACAACCAATGCTGACTCCTAAACACCAACAAGCCGCTGCAACCAGGTAACTCTCAGGGACTTTCAGAGGCCATACTCCTTGCGAATGATATCGAGGTGCAACTTGTCGAGCGATTCCTTCGTTGCAGAACCCGCTTTCGCAAGCTCTAGCAGGTGAGCAGTAGCGGAGATGTGATCCGCAGCAGCCATAAGGCTCTTCCCTTTTGCTTTTCCACATCCCGACTGTGTGCAGATCCAGTCTTCCCTGCTGCCGCCGGTAGAGACGAGAGCGATGGCTGGGTCGCGAAGAATCGGAAGGAAAAGCGATGACGCTTTCAGCGACGCAGCTGCGAAGATCCGACGCAAGGTTAGTACGTAAGTACGAGGAGCGAAGCAAGAAGCGGAGAAAAGGGTGGCTGCTAATTTTACCGTTGAGTCTGTGCACTTTGCCAAGGGTAAGGTTCCATTTACTAACGTTATTCTGACGCTCAGTGATAAAAGCATCATGATACTTATCATAATGCTTGCCGCCGCAGAGCGAACAGGATAAGGTCGGATAATGGACCAGCAACTTCTTCGCCCGGTCAGCAGGATCAGCGATCACATGAATCCACCGGCGGTTGCGGTTTTCCGGGTGAGCATAGACCAGTCCCTTCACGACGTCCGTGTCAGCACCAGTGACGGGATGAAGCACCCGATGCAGACAGGTACACCGCAGGAAAGCCGTGCGCTGAGTACTCTTGAGCAGATAGACAGCCATGCGATCATGAATCAGAACCAACTCAACTGCCGCGGAGACTCCCCTGATCATGAACTCAATGGCTTGCGGGTTCATCGCCTTTTCCCGAGCGAAAGCAGAGTCTTCAGTGTGGAGCCAATGGAGTGTGATAAGCTGGCCTTGGTTCTTGAGAGGCTGGTAGATAACTTCCTTCCTTCTCACCCATTCAGCATCTGACTCCTTTGCGAATGATACTTGCAGGCGGCAATAACGTGTCTTGGCAATGTAAGACGACTGAAGCTCCTGGAACTTGGTCGTCAAGGCAGCATCATCTGAAAGGTCCGTATACCATCCGTGTTTTATCAGTGCCTTAACAGCATCAATCACACAGGAAATCTCCTTGTGCAGCATAAACGGGATCAGCAAAATAGCGACGGAGCGCAAACCGGAACCAGCCTCCTTAACCACGTCGATGATCATCTCGTCGTCAGAGTCGTCATCGATGAAACCGTCTTCATCCGTAAGTCCGACCGAAGGGATGGTAGCCTTGTCATTGTCAGAAAGACCAGAGCCACCAGCCTCTGACATTGTTGCCTTGCCATTGTCGCTGATGACAGGAGCCTGAGCGCTGACTGAACCAACAGCCTCCGAGGAACCAGCGACAACATTGTCATCCTTGGCCAAAGCAGGAGGAGTAACATCAGCAGCAGGCGGATCCGTCGTCTGCTTGTTGCGAGAGCCCTTCGGATTCGCCATGGTGCAATGATGACGAGCAGGCAGGAAATAGGTGCACTGAGCACAAACAGAGGTCCGCAGCGGCCGATGATGAGCCTGAAGTCTGAGCACTTCATTGTTAAATAATAGCTGTGACTTGTCAGGGTCCAGCAATTCTTGCTGGTGATGTTGGAAACCCGAGGTTAGCACCTTGGGAGCAGCGCGATCAATAATGCAGATAGTGTTGTTAGCGCACACGGAGTATGAAACACCATTGTTAAAGAAACAGAGCCATTGATAGCGTTGCCTTGAGAATGCCTGACAAACCCCTGGGATGATCGTCTCGTAACCGGTTGAGCCAATGTCAGCATAAATGACAGGTCTCCCGAAAGCTGAGTTCAAGACGAATCTTAAGATTGAATCAGAAGGTTGTGCAGAACTGTGTAACGCGGACATTGAGCGGCTCGAAGCTGACGAAATCCATGGCGGCGAGCTAATCTCGAGAGTCATTGTCGTTTCATCCCCTTCCTCTATAAATGGTTTTACCAGTTGTGTTCGATGTGCACTTCAAGAAATATATAACTAGAAGAGAATTGCCACGTGGGTGATACCAGCTAGTATTTAGCGTGAATACAGCAGCAACTAAGGCAGGAATAAGAATAATGCACATTCACGTTTCTTGGTATTACACATCCATGCCCAGCATTGGCTGCACTACCAGTTGCGATCTAACCACATGCAGCCCGTCACTCCAAGTGATGCTACCAGAGAAGAACCTCGCTCTAGTTTCAGTTGGGGTTATCCACACCGAGTACCAAACACTTTGGTTTGGATATATAGTAAACTGGGAAGGAACCACTTTTACCTGTGCACCTTCCGGCACTTCAAGCGTGCAAGTGTACTTCGCAGCGCGTAACGCCACATTGGTAACCCGCCTGGTTACCTGAACAGTCTTGTTCAGCCGCGCGACGACGATATTCGGCTGGTTGAGCATATAAGGCTTCACTGGGTCCAACTGTTTTGGCCGAAAAATCCCCTTGGTAAGCCCGTAGCGAAGACCCGCGAGGAAATTTATGTACCCCTCGATTCCGACGTCGTAGACCAATCCGGGGCTGAGAACTCGCGAGGGAACCACGTGTCCAGATCCGAACACCCAGGGATTCGCGTCGACCCACGTGGACATTTGTATCGGCTGTCCCCATGCGTCTTTCACTCTCGCTGTGGTCATTAGTGCGGATTTCACTGCAGCCGGCGTCCAATCCGGATGCTTCTGCATCACCATCGCTGCGATCCCAGCCACACACGCCGCCGAAACCGACGTCCCGGATTGCATCGAGAACCCCGGGGAGTTTCCGTAGGCTGCCGCGGCGAGGATAGTAAGTCCCGGAGCAACTAAATCGGGCTTTAAGACGTCGTTGGTAATGGTGGGAAGGGCACGATAAGGGTAGCCTGGGCGATAGGGCGGTCCCGAGGAGGAGAAATACGCCATTATTGGCGATCGGACTTTTCTCGGCTGCTCCAACACGAGATGGGAGAGAGTAGCGGTGGGACTTGCTGTCTTCATGATGTAATCTCGTATAAGCACACCCTTGGGGTACCCAAAGGAAATCACCGGGAAATTCCCGCTCACGCTGCGCACGCTCTCATTGGAGTTCCTCGGTATAAGCACCATGCCTCTCGCCCCCGCGTCCTGCACCGTCCGCGCTTTCCTCTCCGGACTAATCCCGCCGATGAAACACAAGACGAGCCCGCCGCCCACTTTCTCGGCGTCGATCTTCCCCGGGCGGCACTGCCGCGCCTCCCAAAGGGAAGCGCCTTTGGCATGGGCCTCCTCGGAGTCAATGAGGGGGAGGTTGGCGGTGAGCACGCCGTCGCCGCCCGTCTGGGTGAGGCCGAAAAGGACAGTGCCGTTGCCGAGGGTGAGCGTGGCGCTCCACTCGCGATCCGTGGCGCTGGGGGGTGGGGAGGGAGGGGGGCAGGGGAGAGTTCTGTACTGTTAGGTCACATGAAAGAAGTAGTGTTTTGAGACATCTCAGAAGTTCTGTACTGTTACGTCAAGAATCATGGGTGGGTGCCACCTCCCAAAGAGAGGCGCCTGTTGCATGGGCCTCCTCGGAGTCAATCAGGGGGAGGTTGGCCGTGAGCACGCCGATGCCGCCTGTCTAAGTGAGCCCGAAGAGCGCAGTGCCGTTGTTGAGGGTGAGAGTAGCGCTTCATTCGCGATTGGTAGCGCTGAGAGGATGAGGGGCGGGTTAAAGGGAATGGATTGGGGGGAGGGAGGGGGAGGGAGCGGGAGGGAGCAGGAGGGAGAGGAACAAGGCCGGTGTGGACGAGGCCGAAGAGGACTGTGCCGTTGCCGAGGGTTGGTCGTGAGCACTCCACTCGCGATCGGTGGCAATAGAAGGGGGAAGGGAGGAGGATCAAATATTCCGTGCCTCCTTCGCTGTTGGTTCCCTTACCCCCTGTTGGTTCCCTTACCCACTGCTTCCCTCTTCCCCATCCCCCCCACTCCCATCCTTCCCTCCTCCCCCCCTCCCCGCTTTCACCGCCCATCCGCCTTTCCCCCTCCTGCACCGCCCCGTACCCCCCTTTTCCATTCTTCCATCTAATGTCTCACCTTGCTCCGACTGTGAGTATATAGGGGGCGACATTCGTGAGAGTGCGCCAATAGGTGGGCGTTGGGGGAGGCCCGTTGTTGCCTGCTGGCGCCACCACCAGCACTCCCGCCTGCAGAGCGAACGTGGAGAGGGAGAGAGAGAGAAAAAAACGAAATAAAGTCAGTGAACAAAATTAGTTGTAACATGAACGTACGACAAATTTGTATAAGAAAAGTTATGTATATACATTTATGAATGTTTAGGGAGGAGTACACCCACCCACCGCCCACCACCCACCTGAACCGCGCGTAACAAAAAGATGGAGTTGAAATAGTTGTCGTCCGTGCCGCCCACCGCTAGCGACAACACATCAACCCCGTCCTTCACCGCGTCTTCCACAGCAGCCATGACGTCAGCAAGGCTGCTCATGCCGCCCCAGATAACTTTGTACACCGCGATGCGCGCGCGAGGCGCCACGCCGCTGAGCGACCCGAGAGTTGCGTAGTTGACCTTCACTCCCGCGTTCCCTGCCGCGACGCTGTTTGGGGCGGGACACATTAGAGGAGGGAAGGTGAGTCGGGGGGAGGCGGGAATATGCGCGGGGGAAGGGGGAAGATGAGACGGGGGGAGGGAAAAAGTGGAAACGCGGGAGGGGATATTGGGGGAGGAGGAAATATGAGTGGGGGGAGCGAGAAAAAGGAGACGGGGGAGGGGGACAGAGGACCCCTTGCCCCGTGCCCCGCGGCCCTTACCCCTTGCCACGCGTTTTCACGCCCCGCGCCCCGCGCCCCAAGACTTACCCAGCGCAGAACGTGCCGTGTCCCATGGCGTCGCGCGGCGACCGGTACTTCCCCTTCGCCAACGCGCCTTCGCCGTACTCCTGTAGAAACCCGTTCATATATAACCCCTTGGCCTTGCCCATCCCATGCCCTTTGCCCATCCCGTGCCCCTTGCCCCGTGCCCCTTGCTCCGTGCCCCGCGCCCGGTTCCCCGCGCCCGGTGCCCCGCGCCCCGTGCCCCGCGCCCGGTGCCCCGCTCTCCGCGCACCAAGACTCACCCCGCGCAGAACGTGCCGTGTCCCATGGCGTCGCGCGGCGACCGGTACTCCCCCTTCGCCAACGCGCCCGCGCCGTACTCTTGTAGAAACCCGTCCATATAGTACCGCGCCCCGACGATCTTATTGTTACACCCGTTGAAGTCGCGCGTTACGTTACAAACCCCGCGCCAACCTGTCAAAAGTTGCGACCCGGAATATCCGCGACCCGAGAAAGACGGGTGCTGCGGCCATATCCCCGAGTCGACGAATCCGATCACCATGTTATCGCCAGCGTATCTCGCGCCGCCAAACGCGGCCCACGTGGTCCGGGGCAGCTGCAGGTATCCCGGGACGTGCGTCATCATTGGTCGAAGCGATCGCATTCGCGAAACGCGGTGCACGCCAGGATGCCGCTTTAATAGCTGGACCTGCTCTGACGTAAGTCGCGCCGCGAACGCGTTAGCTACGTAGTGGTAGCTATAGACTAAGTCCGAGCCGCTTAGTCCGACGTCTGCTAAAGTCTCCTCGTGCGTGGATCTCAAATGCTGCGCGTACGCCTTAACATGCGGGGATGACGGGTCCGGTCGATGCGCTTTGGCTCTCTCCCTCGGCTTGCTGCTTCCCCCGCTGCTTCCCCCGCTGCTGCCTTTCAAACCCCGACGAATGCTGCCACCCATTAGCGCGCCCGCTCGTAACCGTCTATCCTGTAGCCGTCTCTTGCGAAACCGCGCTCTTTGTAACCCTTCCCCTTGTAACCGTCTTTCGCGTACACCACGATGGTGTGTATGTCTCGATAGTGAGTGTCTCGCTTCTACACCTTGTTTTTCCCCCTGTAACAGCTTCCTCCTACCTCGCGAATCCTCTGTTCGCGAATCTGGTGCTGGTAACCCTTCCTCTCCTAATCCTGTTCCCTCCCCTAACACTGCCTCCTGTAACGGTTCCTCTTGTAACCGTCTTTCGTCAATCTGCATAGCCGAAATTCCTTCGACACCCTTCCCTCCCTTCCAGCTACCGCCCTTCCGATCTTTTATCGCATCCCTAACCGTCCTATCGCCCCCTTCCTTGTAACCATCCCTTCTCTCATTAACACCATCGCTACTATCACTATCTCGGTAATCCCCGTAGTAATCCCGATAGTCGTAATCACCAGCCTCCCCTCGTCTGCTTCTTTCATTTCCCAATTCTACACTCTCCTCTCCCTCCTCCGCCTCCTCCTCTCCCTCCTCCTCCTCCTCCTCCTCCTCCTCTGTAGCAGCTGCTGTAGCAGTCGCCTGTAGCCCGTCCACGCCGCCGTGATAGCTTATCACGGGCGGCAGCGCCTTCATGTACACCGTGTACAGCTGCCGGCTGTAGCTCACGGACCCCAGCGACACGTGGCGGGAAATCGAGGCGGCGGCGGAGGACGAAAAGGACGGCTGCGATTCCGTGTTTGTACGCGTTACAAGGGTCGCCGAAACAAGCAGAATCATCAACAGCGGTAACAGTGCTGTCTGGGATTTCCGTGCCATGGTGAAGTGCGGTGGCCCCTCGCGAGGTGTATTTTATCCCCGATATTGCCAACTCGTATGGGACCGTTGATGATAGTCTCGCAAGGT
Organism: Closterium sp. Yama58-4; assembly: GCA_947470075.1. Taxonomy (NCBI): domain Eukaryota; kingdom Viridiplantae; phylum Streptophyta; class Zygnematophyceae; order Desmidiales; family Closteriaceae; genus Closterium; species Closterium sp. Yama58-4. Next base: position 750,343 of record CANIUD010000027.1, read on the forward strand.
CCAGTTTATCCCCGATATTGTTGTGAGCATCTACGCCCATACATTAGGCGCTACGAATGGATACTGCGCAAACCCAAGAACTGTAAAGACAGGGAAGACGCTCGTTGACATTTCAGTGGTACCGACGGCTCGGTCGCACGGGAGCGAAAGTAAGCGACAGGACGACTCGGTCGAACGGAAGCGACAGTACGACAGGACGAATTGGGCGCAAGGAGGCGTCACAAACGGCAGCACGCGCCACGAACTAGAACAAGACAACTTGGATTGCGGAGCGAAATGCGGCAGCGCGTTTCAAAACTGTTGCGCCTAAGTGTGTTTAGCTGCTCGCAAGATCTCCAGGACTCTGGAAGCAGAAGTGACGCGAGCCAGTAAGCACTACGTATCAGAACGGCGAAACCCTAAAGCTACCTTGCAACTGAGCAATTCCGAAGTTTCGAACGAGAGGGAAGCGGCTCGGAGAGAGAGATGGGCATAACGGCTCAATGTTCCACCAACCCCACCGCAAGAGCTTCGGGGTCATGGTCCACGACACGACATGGCACACACGAGCTGCTGAGCTTGGGTGTCATGGTTATGCCGCGTGAGTTAGGGAACCGAAACGGGCCACTCACTCACACCGTCAAACACACATGCACTAGCCATCCCATGATATCATCAGTCCTTTGTATGCTATACTGTGAGTCCCCCGACTCTGCCAGTCCTCGGGTGAGGGGGGGAGACACAGCACCAAAGCACCGTACACCACCGAATGGTGGTAATTTCAGTTCTATCCACAGTGCGTTGTTGATGTTTGATGTTTACTGTATGCGACTCCAGAGCCTTCTCAAGCTGAGTGTACAGAGGGACCCCGTTTAGTTATACCGTTCTGAAACGCAACGCACCATGGTTTTTGAATCGAAATCATGTGAACGCTTGGCAGGTGTAAGCTGGACGAGGTGGTGGTGGGGACTCGGGAGAGGTAAAACGAAGCGCTGTGGTGCCCAAGAAGAAACCTGAAGTCAGCATGTTATCAGGTGCCTGCGAAAACGAGTCGCTGTTGCCGTTCCCAATGTGTTCATGTGCATGTCTTTCCCATGCCATGGTGCCATGGCAGGCCAAATGTTCCGCCGGGCCACGAACTGAGGCTCGGAGACGTGTTTCTGCACGAAAGTCGAGCTTCGGAAACCGTCGAAGCTTCTACATGGCACTTGACCAGTCTCGTTGGTGAGCGCGGTTTGCGGCGAATGAAACGCATGCATTTTCCGTCAACGTCAATTTTCTTGTCGGGGGCACCGCACGCGGTTCCAAAATTCTCCAACTACCGTTACCGTTTCGTTCGTGCTTTCGATCCCTCGCCCCAGGGAGAGAAGATAATCGATGAAAAATGTCGGTGCCGTGTGCGAACAAATGCGAGCGACACGACTTACTGGGATCTGTCTACACGTTCCACATTTCTGGGAACACACATGCCAACTTTCCGTGGTTTTGGCATGCCCGTCGCCCATCAGCGCACGATGCGTCATATGAGATGTTCCACAGCGTCGGTGCGCGTCGTGTGCGAAACTCGTTACGCTACACATAATGCAGTAGAGATCAATGTGAACAGAAAACTATAAATGAGTCAGAAATGAGAAACATTGTTAACGAAGTTGAGAGGATGTCAGGGAAGTTAAACAAATGGACACCTGCAACCTTGCAAGTTTCCAGGTCAGATAAGGTTATAAGTTATTGCCCTCTTAAATGCACAAGATAGTGCAATAAGGACAAGACTGTTACCTGCAGTTGGGCCCATCTCCCCCATCATATGCACCCCTGCAGTCACGAGCATTTTACCTCCTCAGCAGCTTCCTCCCGTACCACACATTGGGATCTATACGCGCAGTCAGGGATTTTGATACCCGCTTCCGAGAAACTTCGACGGCAGCACAAGATCAAACGGCCACGAGAGCATATCGCCAAACCGTAAATCCTGCTGATGACCCTCCCACAATCCACTAGGGCTACCCCCATCCTCCTCACCGCTCCCACTCCCACCATCCCTCCCTACCCCACCACCTCCTCCACTACCCCCTCCTCCTACCACAACCCCAACATTCCCCCCTTCCCCTTGACCATTCCCCCCTGACGAACTCCCCCCTGCCCCCCCCGCCCCCACACCACCCCTTCCACTCCCCCCAGCGCTATCCACTCCTCCCCATGCATTCTCCCCTCCAGCTGCCGCCCTCCCTCGCCCGGCCCTTCCAGCCATCCATCTCTTCACCTTCGCCAGCTCCTCTCTGCTCCTCGCGGCCTCCCTCTCCCTCGCCTTGGCAGCAGCTCTCGCCTCCCTCGCCTCATCTCTCAGCGCCTCCACCTCTTCAGCCAGCTGGATCAGAGTCTTCTGCTTCGCCTCAGCAAACGCTGCTGATTCTTCCGCGTGCCGTTTGTCGCCGTGTGCCGCATGCACCACCCGCATGCTCAGCTTTTCCGTTCGGGCCTTTGCTGCTCGTAGCTGAAGCGTCAGCTCCTCGTGCCGAGCCTCCAGGTCCGTTATCCGAGCCTCGGCTTCCCTCGCCCGAGCCTCGGCTTCTGCTGCCCGAGCCTCAGCTTGGGCGACTTGGCCAGCATCAGTCCCTGAAGACCGGAACATCCGAGCCTCAGCCTCCGCTTTCGACACCCGTGCCTCCGTTTCCGCTCTGGACGCCTGAGCCGTAGCCTCGGTAACCCGGCGCTCAGCCTCGGAAGCACGACGCTCAGCCTCGGAAATAACCTCACGGGCAGTTTCGGCATTGGCTCGGGCAGCAGCAGCTTCGGACTGGGACCTCTCAAGCTCGCTTTCTAGCCTTGCGGCTTTCTCCTCTGTCCGACGCAACCTCTCCTCCGTCACCCACAATTCCCTCTCCAGAAACTCAATCCGCGCCCGCAACTGCACCCGCTCTGCTTCCGCAGCTCCTGCTGCTGCTTCGGCTCGTGCAGCCTCGGCAGCTCCCGAAGCAGCTGCCTTGGCGGCCTCCTCCTGCTTCCGAGCCCGAGCCTCTGAGCCAGGCTTAGCAGGGCTGCTGAGAGGCGTAACTTCCTGTACCCCTGCCCCCACCCCTGCCCCTGCGCCTCCTGCTCCTCCACCTACCCCTGCTTTTTGCCGCAGTTCCTCCAGCTCGCGTTTGATATGGGACGCCTCCTCCTCCTGCTTCACCAGCATCGTCTGCAAGAAGCGGACGAGCGTCTTCAGCCCGCGGTTCTCCTTAGTCAGTTGCTCTATAAGTGGGCCGTTACTGTTCCCCTCCATCACCACCCCTGCCCCTCCGCTCACCAATCCCTGCTCCCACTTGCCCTTCTGTTCACTTCCCCCTCCGCCGCTTCCTCCGCTCACCCCTCCCTTCCCATCCGCTGCCCCTAGTAACGATTTCCCCCCACCACTGCCGCCTGAGAGATATTCGGGACACCAAGTAAGGCTGCTTCCGCTGCTGTTGCTGCTGCTGCTGCTCCTGCTGCTGCTGATGCTGCTGCTGCCCATGCTCCCGTGGGTGATAATACTGCTACCGCTCGTCGTGCTACAGCCGCTACAGCCGCTCAGCACGCTGCTGTTGCTCCCGCGAATCCCAATCGTGCGCTCCAGCGGCCGGCACGCCAGCTCCAGCAAACTACGAGTAACACCTTCCCCAGGGTTATTTACCCTGGAAATCCCAGCCTCGTATGCGCCCACTGGGGAGTATCCCGGTGCAGCTGAACCAGCAATCTTGTGGCCGCAAGGGGAACTTACGGTACTACCCATCTTATACGTGTATCCCCCATCTTCTGCCCTCTCCCCTCCGCTCTGCCGCCCCTTTTCCGCCTCTCGCCTCTCCCTTTCCCCCAAAATGCTCCGCAAGACACTTTCTTCCGCCCGCCTCCTCCCCTCCTCCGCCTTCCGCCGCCCCTCTTCCGCCTGCAGCCTCCCCTCCTCCGCCACCTTTTTCCCCGCCTCTGCAACCTCCTTCGCTGACTCAGCAGCCACTTTCGCTGACTCAGCAGCGTCTCTTGCTGACTGGGCTGCCGCCAAAGCTGCCTCCGCCGTCACAACATCCGCGTTAAGAGCTTCTATCCGCGCCTCTGCTTCTTTAAGCGACTTTCGCAACCGCTCGTTCTCCTGCCGTAGCAGCACTAGAAGAGAATCCATGGGGCCCTTATTACCCCCAGATGAACCTGCCCCAGATAAACCTCCCCCAGTAGCCCCTTCACCACAACCGCCGCCTGCTGCCGGGCTTCCCACCTCCGAGCCAACGACCGAACCGCCGCCGGGACTGCGTAGGTTGCCGAGCCTGGTTGCTCCGGGCCGAGCCAGCCTGGGGGAGGCGCTGCTAGCCGGGCTACTGCCGCCGAACCCGCCGCAGCTGCAGGTTTCACCCTCCTTCCTCTCCGCCCCGCCCCCCTGCGTTTTCACCTGCGACTCGGCTTGCCGTTGCCAGTGCCTGATCTCCCGGCAGGCAAGCTCCAGGTCTCTCCTCATCTGTTCGTTTCTCCTGACCACCACCGCAAGCTCCGCTTTCAGCGCCTGCGCCGCCTCCCCATCTCCCGTCGTTCCGCCCACACGGAGGTTGTCCGCGCCCGTTCCGCCGCCTCCGCTTCCGCCTCCGCGCGAGAGAGCCGCCGCGTCCAGCCGTTTCTGCAAGCCCTCGTTTCTCCCCTTAGCTTCCGCGAGCTCCCCCAAAAGCTCCGCGTTCTCCTCACGAGCTTCCGCCAGCTCCTTCTGAGTTTGCGCGCCTTTGGCGGCCAGCGCGCGGACCTGCTCCCGCTGTTCCGCGCATTCCTCAAGCGCTCTCCGCAGCTCCGCCTGCGCCGCCTGCGCCGCCTCCTCCAGCTGCCGGAGCTCCGCGTTTGCGCTCGCCAACTGGCGCACCTCCCCGCGTAACCTCCCATTCTCCAGCGCCAAGTCCGCCGCGCGCTCCTGCTCCTTCACCAGCCGCGCGCGCATCTCCTCCGCACTCGCGCGCAACTCCACCATCTGCGCATTTGTTGCTTTGAAACTCTCTTCCGCTTTCCGCCTCTCCGCCTCCGCTGCGCGCAGCCCGTCTTCCAACTCGCGGCTTTCCGCCAGTGCGGAGCCCAACCTTTCTCGGGAAAGCTCCGCCCCTCCGCGGAGGGCGTCGTTCTCCGCCCGGAGCATCCGCGCGTCGTCTTGCGCCGATTGCAGCTGCGCCTGCCACTGCTCCCGCTGCTGGCGCAACTCCGCCTGCCAGCGTTCCTGAAGCTCCCGCTCCTGCGCCTCAAGGTGGACTTTCCGCCGCGCTTCATTCTCCCGCCGCTCCGCTTCCACATCCCGCCGTTGCGCCTCTAGCTCCCGCCGCTGCCCCTCGAGCTTCCCCTCAAGTTCCCGCACGTCTTCCCAGGCGGACTGCAGCCCGCGGCGCAACTCCGCGCACTCGTCTTGCGCGGCGGAAGCTTCGTTCTGCGCTCGGCGAAGCTGCTCCTGCAGATCCTCCACTATCAAATCAACTCTTACCGCTTCCTTCGCCACAATACGCGTCTGCTCCATAGCAGACGCTACTGTGGATGAACTCGAGGAAGCCACTAACGAGGATGGAGTACCTGGCCGCTGCTCCGATTTAAGAATCCCGCTGTTGCTTATCGTTCTCCGATGGTAATCCAGGCCGGCTTTTCCATACTCGTCCGCAACTTCGCTAACCACCACGCTACTAGACCTCCCGACACCATCACGCTCCAAATCCTTCCACTTAACCTGCCGGCTAGCCCTCGCCTTATCGCTCAAATATGCTGCTGTCGTCGTTTTGTCGTTCAGAAGCGCGGGAAGAACCTCCTGGTGAATCACACTCGATAAAAGGTGCACCGACGCGCTTGTCTGCGTCCGCAACGGTAGTGACGCCGCGTCGCTCAACCTGTCGCTCAACCTGTCGCCTAACCTGTCGTTTAACCTGTCGCCGTACGTGTCGCTTAACCTGTCGCCGAGTCTGTCACCGACACGTGTTGCTTCTCTATCTCCGGACCGGGGTGTAGTCGGCCTGCTTCCATATCGGTCGCTTAGTCTGTCGGCTAGACTGTCGCCCAACCTGTCGCTTAACCTGTCGCCGTGCCTGTCGCCATAACGATCGCAGTCGTCGCCGGACGTAAAACTAGCGGCTGGATTGGGCGTTAGCGATTGAGATCGAGGCATTTGATTCGCCGTTGCCCAGTGCTGGTTGCGAAGGCGCTCTATGATGCCGTTTATGTCGTCCTCGTGCATTGGCTCGTCGTCTTCATCCAACGGCCGGCTGCCGCTGGATGCGGAAGATCCTGACCGTCGCATGGTGGGTGAAGGAGAATCTAATCTGGCGATGTGAAGGAAATGGTGCTAAGATTGTCACAGATCTAAGGAAAGCCTCGGACTAATAGAGGAGACGAAGCCAACGGAACGCATGTCGCGTGATATACAGCAATAAATATACATCTGCTAGGACGTAAGTTAACTACTGCTATTATGCGTTGCGTACACTCGAAACGGATGACGTAATGCCGAGGGCAGACAAAGGTCTGGGAGGGAAGCTAAGCGTGAACTAGAACGGGGCAACTGCAACACAAGTCCAAAGAACTAGAACCCTTGGTTGTGGGCTGTGTGGTGGTGTTATCTGGACCGCCATTGCTCTGCCTTGCATGGTTTGGAAAAAAACCGCCACACGGGTTCCAAAAAACTCGGATGCATCCTATAAACCGCTTTGATTATGGTCGGAAACTCTCAGACCGTGAAGAAACGTACTCAGCCGTACTCAACGAGGGGAAGCCATCTGCGAACTACGAGATTGAAGCGATAGATCCAACCCCAAGCAAGACATCTTGCCAAGCTGGGTTTCACTGTAGGTGCGGAGCGAAAGCGGGCAAAGGGAGGGGGGAAATGGGGATTGGGGGGGAAATAGGGACCGCGGGGAGTGGGAAACTGCTGGGCTTTGGGTGTGGGTGTGCGGGCGCGAGCCAAGCAAGGGGGAAGGAAAGCTTGGGAAAAGGGGGAGAAGTACAGTACAAGGGAGCGGGGAAAGGACCAGCGCGAGGAGGGGGAGAAAGCATGACTGAAAAACTACTCTTTCCGCAGGTCCGTCCAACGCGTCTGTGACTGTGACTGAAAATTTGGCGGAAACAAGGGGCCAGCCGAAGCGCCCCTGGGTTTCAGCCAGCATGGCGCGCAGCTCTGCTAAACAGATCAGAAAGTGACCTGTGATTTCGTTGGCTGGGAGACTGACACACGAAGCCACGACTCGGCTCTCCCGCTTTCGCAAAATTGCGGCGAACAAGGGCGAACGACCGTGCAGTCGCTGACGGGTTGATGTGTGACGGTTGACCGTCTGGCCGAAATGTGCCTGACGACCTCGATGTAACTACCCCGACACGTGGCAGCCCTTTCGTTTGTGGCTGATTGACATCCGCCATTCAAGACATCCGCTGTTGGTCGCAAGGGCCGTGTAACTCAAGGATCTCTAGAATACGCGATCCAAATACCGTAACATGAAGAACCTCACTAATTTGCTGACTGAAGCCACCAGTGCTAAAGAATCAATAATAATAACAGTAATAGTCAAGTACCATCAGTTAACCTCAGTTAGCAAGCCTATAACATAAGCACTACATCCACTACAGGTTAGCAAATGTAAGCCGCTCAACAAGGAGTTGAGAGCCTCTCAATTAGCTCCAACATCTCTCGAACCAAGGTTGGCTGTTTCAGCTCAGCCCACCAATTCAAGCCACGAGAGCAACCGGGAGACATCCTTATTCCAACTCACACCCACGGCTGCACTGAACACGACTGACATACAGAGCAGAAAACCCTGATCACTTCTCACAATAATCTCCACAGGACCATGCACCACACCTCCTTGCACCTAGCCCCACCCACCCCACCCCACCACACCGCACACCCCTCCCCACCCCATCCTAAAACACCCTCTTTATTTCCTCGGTTATTCCACATCCTCCATGCAATCCTCCCCGCCCTGACCTCGTCGTGGCTTGCCCCATACCTTGCCTCACGGCTTGCCCCATACCTTGCCTCACGGCTTGCCTCGAAACACAGCCTCACCACACCAGGTTACATTGCCACCACTCCTCACACCTCCCCCCCCCCACCCATACCAACTGCTTACCCCAACCTCACAGCGGCTTCAACACAGCGTCCCTCACTTGGACTTGATCTCAATTGGCTGCACGGCCAGCACGCTCCGCACCTCATGCCCATGCGCACCATCCCCCCTCGCCCCCTGCAGCAGCCCCACTATCCCTCACTTGGATTTGACCTCAATCGGCTGCACAAAGCACGCTCCGCACCTCATGCCCATGCGCACCATCCCCCCTCGCCCCCTGCAGCAGCCCCACTATCCCTCACTTGGATTTGATCTCAATCGGTTGCACGGCCAGCACGCTCCGCACCTCATGCACGCCGTCCTTCCACGTGATGCTCCCAAACGTGAAGTTCTTCTGAACCGCCTTGGGAATAATCGTCACGTTATACGCCGCCCGCTGCCCGGGCCTTAAAGTCAGCTTCGACGGACTCACCGACACGCTCACCCCGTCGGGCTTCACCAGGTAGAGTTTATACGTGGACGTTTTATACTCCACGTTCGTGACCCACCGCGTCACGTTGAGCGTCTTTTTCATCCTGCCTATCGCGATATTCGGCTGGTTCAGATCGTACGTCTCGATAGGAGACAGCGCCGCTGCCGGAAAAGCCGCCTCGGCCTTTTTCTCGTCCAATCCCGCGAGGAAATTAATGTAGTTTGTCGCCCGCACGTCGTAAACTAGACCCGGATTTAACGATTTCGAAGGGGTAATATGCCCTGAGCCGAATTGCCAGGGGGACGCATACGTCCAATCCCACGAGCGAATCCCCTTCCCCCACATGTCCTTCACCGAAGCAGTCGTCATCATAGCCGATTTCACCATTCCCGGAGTCCACCGGGGGTACTTCTGAATCAGCAGCGCCGCAACACCCGCAGCGACAGAAGCCGCAGCAGAGGTGCCGCTGTTGAGCTTGAAACCGGGGGAAGCGGCGTTACCGGTGTTGGTGGAAGAGAGGAGCGCGAGGCCGGGGGCGGTGATGTCGGGCTTGAGGATGGCGTTGGTGACGGTGGGGTTCTTGGGGGTGGACACCCAGGGGTCGAGAGGCGGACCCGAGGAGGAAAAGTAGGCCATCACTGGCGCGAGCGTGCCCTTGGGGAGGGTGTAGAGGATGGGGGATATAGAAACCGTCGGCCTGGGGGGGAGGAGGGGAGGAGGGATGTGTGCAGGGGGGTTGGAAGAGGAAGGGAGGGTGAGGAGGAGAAGTGGGCCATGACTAGCGCGAGCGTGCCCTTGGGAAGGGTGTAGAGGATGGGGGATATGGAGACTGTGGGCTTGGGGATGGGATGGGAGGGAGGGGAGGGAAAGGGGGATGGGGGGGGGAGGGAGTGAGGGAGTTGGTGGAAGAGAGGAGGGCGAGGCACGAGGGAGTTAGTCCAAGAGAGAGGAGGGCGAGACTGGGGGAGGGGAGGTGATGTCGGGTTGAAGGATGCCGTTGGTGACGGTGGGGTTGTTGGGGTAGGGGGATGCTAAAAGCCACCCCCGGGAACGTCCCGGTGGTGACTGACCTGATCCGGGACCACCAGCAGCACCGCTGGCAGCAGCACCCCCTTGCTACCCGCAGCAGCAGCACTGGCAGCAACAGCATGCCTGAACCGAACAAATGAGAAGCAGCTTACTTGGTAGCGTTTTTGAGATACTCCTTGATAGATAGCTTGAGATATGGTCATGCCAAAAGTCACCCCCGGAAGGTCCAGGTCAGCGACCGCTTGCGCTGCCGAGGACTCTGTACCGCCAGCAGCACCACCAGCAGCACCGCCAGCAGCACCGCCAGCAGCACCGCCAGCAGCACCGCCACCAGCACAGCACCAGCAGCAGCCCTGCTGCTGCTCACCTACTGTCCTACTTGCTGTCTTACTTGGTAGCGCTCTTGAGATAGTCCTTGATGGCTTGAGATATGGTCATGCCAAAAGTCACCCCTGGGAATGTCCCGGTCACGGACCGCACGTACTGCCGCGGGCTCTGCACCGCCAGCAGTGGCAGCAGCACCAACAGCAGCACCGCCTTGCTATCCCTGCTGTGGGCCTACATCATCACTCACTTGGTGGCGCTCTTGAGATAGTCCTTGATGGCTTGAGATATGGTCATGCCAAAAGTCACCCCTGGGAATGTCCCGGTCACGGACCGCACGCACTGCCGGGGGCTCTGCACTGCCAGCAGTGGCAGCAGCACCAACAGCAGCACCGCCTTGCTATCCCTGCTGTGGGCCTACATCATCACTTACTTGGTGGCGCTCTTGAGATAGTCCTTGATGGCTTGAGATATGGTCATGCCAAAAGTCACCCCTGGGAATGTCCCGGTCACGGACCGCACGTACTGCCGCGGGCTCTGCACCGCCAGCAGTGGCAGCAGCACCAACAGCAGCACCGCCTTGCTATCCCTGCTGTGGGCCTACATCATCACTCACTTGGTGGCGCTCTTGAGATAGTCCTTGATGGCTTGAGATATGGTCATGCCAAAAGTCACCCCTGGGAATGTCCCGGTCACGGACCGCACGCACTGCCGGGGGCTCTGCACCGCCAGCAGTGGCAGCAGCACCAACAGCAGCACCGCCTTGCTATCCCTGCTGTGGGCCTACATCATCACTTACTTGGTGGCGCTCTTGAGATAGTCCTTGATGGCTTGAGATATGGTCATGCCAAAAGTCACCCCTGGGAATGTCCCGGTCACGGACCGCACGTACTGCCGCGGGCTCTGCACCACCAGCAGCACCGCCTTGCCACCCGCCGTCTGCACCGCCAGCGCTTTTTCCTCCAATGACACACTGCCGTGCCAGCACAGCACGGCGGCTCCCATCACCTTGGCTGGGTCGAGCATGCCCATGCGGCACTGCTCCGCCTGAGGGGAGACAGGGAGGGGGCGGAGGGAGGGAGGGGGAGAGAGTCAGCGCCTTCTCCTCCAATTACACGCTGCCGTGCAAGCACAGCACCGCCGCCCCCATCACTTTGGCGGGGTCGAGCATGCCCATTCGTGCGGCACTGCTCCACCTAATTCAACTGAGAATCCCCAAAAGTGACTCCAATATAGCTGAGATTCTCTCAACTAACCCCATTCCATTCGTAGCGTACCCATGTCATGTGCACCCGAATTCCTCACCTCCTGAGTTTCTGCCTTGGCAGTGCCAGCATGCTTAGCATCCACAAGAGGGAGGTTGGTGGTGGTTCTGAGGTCCCCCCCTTGCTCGCCCCAAAAACCCACTGAACCGCACTGAACCGTCCCCTCACCTCCTGAGTTTCTGCCTTGGCAGTGCCAGCATGCTTAGCGTCCACAAGAGGGAGGTTGGTGGTGGTTCTGAGGTCCCCCCCTTGCAGTGTGATACCCGTGTACCACTTCCCGTTGCCCAGGGTGACCTTGGCCTGCCACTCCCTTGGAACGTTGCTGGGAGGGGGGAAAGGAGAGGAGCAGAGAGGACGAGAGGACGAGAGGAGCAGAGAGGACGAGAGGACGAGAGGACGAGAGGACGAGAGGACGAGAGGACGAGAGGACGAGAGGACGAGAGGAGCAGAGAGGACGAGAGGACGAGAGGACGAGAGGACGAGAGGACGAGAGGACGAGAGGACGAGAGGACGAGAGGACGAGAGGACGAGAGGACGAGAGGACGAGAGGACGAGAGGACGAGAGGACGAGAGGACGAGAGGACGAGAGGACGAGAGGACGAGTGGACGAGAGGACGAGTGGACGAGAGGACGAGAGGACGAGAGGACGAGAGGACGAGTGGACGAGAGGACGAGTGGACGAGTGGACGAGAGGACGAGAGGACGAGTGGACGAGTGGACGAGAGGACGAGAGGACGAGTGGACGAGAGGACGAGTGGACGAGTGGACGAGAGGACGAGAGGACGAGTGGACGAGTGGACGAGAGGACGAGAGGACGAGTGGACGAGAGGACGAGAGGACGAGAGGACGAGAGGACGAGAGGACGAGAGGACGAGAGGACGAGAGGACGAGAGGACGAGAGGACGAGAGGACGAGAGGACGAGAGGACGAGAGGACGAGTGGACGAGAGGACGAGAGGACGAGAGGACGAGTGGACGAGAGGACGAGAGGACGAGTGGACGAGAGGACGAGAGGACGAGAGGACGAGAGGACGAGTGGACGAGAGGACGAGTGGACGAGTGGACGAGAGGACGAGAGGACGAGTGGACGAGTGGACGAGAGGACGAGAGGACGAGTGGACGAGAGGACGAGAGGACGAGAGGACGAGAGGACGAGAGGACGAGAGGACGAGAGGACGAGAGGAAGAGAGGACGAGAGGACGAGAGGACGAGAGGACGAGAGGACGAGTGGACGAGAGGACGAGAGGACGAGTGGACGAGAGGACGAGAGGACGAGAGGACGAGAGGACGAGAGGACGAGAGGACGAGAGGACGAGTGGACGAGAGGACGAGTGGACGAGTGGACGAGAGGACGAGAGGACGAGTGGACGAGTGGACGAGAGGACGAGAGGACGAGTGGACGAGAGGACGAGTGGACGAGTGGACGAGAGGACGAGAGGACGAGTGGACGAGTGGACGAGAGGACGAGTGGACGAGTGGACGAGAGGACGAGAGGACGAGAGGACGAGAGGACGAGAGGACGAGAGGACGAGAGGACGAGGACGAGAGGACGAGAGGACGAGAGGACGAGAGGACGAGTGGACGAGAGGACGAGAGGACGAGAGGACGAGTGGACGAGAGGACGAGAGGACGAGTGGACGAGAGGACGAGAGGACGAGAGGACGAGAGGACGAGTGGACGAGAGGACGAGTGGACGAGTGGACGAGAGGACGAGAGGACGAGTGGACGAGTGGACGAGAGGACGAGAGGACGAGTGGACGAGAGGACGAGAGGACGAGAGGACGAGAGGACGAGAGGACGAGAGGACGAGAGGACGAGAGGACGAGAGGAAGAGAGGACGAGAGGACGAGAGGACGAGAGGACGAGAGGACGAGTGGACGAGAGGACGAGAGGACGAGTGGACGAGAGGACGAGAGGACGAGAGGACGAGAGGACGAGAGGACGAGAGGACGAGTGGACGAGAGGACGAGAGGACGAGAGGACGAGTGGACGAGAGGACGAGTGGACGAGAGGACGAGAGGACGAGAGGACGAGAGGACGAGAGGACGAGTGGACGAGAGGACGAGTGGACGAGTGGACGAGAGGACGAGAGGACGAGAGGACGAGTGGACGAGTGGACGAGAGGACGAGTGGACGAGAGGACGAGTGGACGAGTGGACGAGAGGACGAGAGGACGAGTGGACGAGTGGACGAGAGGACGAGAGGACGAGAGGACGAGAGGACGAGAGGACGAGAGGACGAGAGGACGAGAGGACGAGAGGACGAGAGGACGAGAGGACGAGAGGACGAGAGGACGAGAGGACGAGAGGACGAGTGGACGAGAGGACGAGAGGACGAGAGGACGAGTGGACGAGAGGACGAGAGGACGAGAGGAGCAGAGAGGACGAGAGGACGAGAGGACGAGAGGACGAGTGGACGAGAGGACGAGTGGACGAGTGGACGAGAGGACGAGAGGACGAGTGGACGAGAGGACGAGAGGACGAGAGGACGAGAGGACGAGAGGACGAGAGGACGAGAGGACGAGTGGACGAGAGGACGAGAGGACGAGAGGACGAGTGGACGAGAGGACGAGAGGACGAGTGGACGAGAGGACGAGAGGACGAGAGGACGAGAGGACGAGTGGACGAGAGGACGAGTGGACGAGTGGACGAGAGGACGAGAGGACGAGTGGACGAGTGGACGAGAGGACGAGAGGACGAGTGGACGAGAGGACGAGAGGACGAGAGGACGAGAGGACGAGAGGACGAGAGGACGAGAGGACGAGAGGACGAGAGGAAGAGAGGACGAGAGGACGAGAGGACGAGAGGACGAGAGGACGAGTGGACGAGAGGACGAGAGGACGAGTGGACGAGAGGACGAGAGGACGAGAGGACGAGAGGACGAGAGGACGAGAGGACGAGAGGACGAGTGGACGAGAGGACGAGTGGACGAGTGGACGAGAGGACGAGAGGACGAGTGGACGAGTGGACGAGAGGACGAGAGGACGAGTGGACGAGAGGACGAGTGGACGAGTGGACGAGAGGACGAGAGGACGAGTGGACGAGTGGACGAGAGGACGAGAGGACGAGTGGACGAGAGGACGAGAGGACGAGAGGACGAGAGGACGAGAGGACGAGAGGACGAGAGGACGAGAGGACGAGAGGACGAGAGGACGAGAGGACGAGAGGACGAGTGGACGAGAGGACGAGAGGACGAGAGGACGAGTGGACGAGAGGACGAGAGGACGAGTGGACGAGAGGACGAGAGGACGAGAGGACGAGAGGACGAGTGGACGAGAGGACGAGTGGACGAGTGGACGAGAGGACGAGAGGACGAGTGGACGAGTGGACGAGAGGACGAGAGGACGAGTGGACGAGAGGACGAGAGGACGAGAGGACGAGAGGACGAGAGGACGAGAGGACGAGAGGACGAGAGGACGAGAGGAAGAGAGGACGAGAGGACGAGAGGACGAGAGGACGAGAGGACGAGTGGACGAGAGGACGAGAGGACGAGTGGACGAGAGGACGAGAGGACGAGAGGACGAGAGGACGAGAGGACGAGAGGACGAGTGGACGAGAGGACGAGAGGACGAGAGGACGAGTGGACGAGAGGACGAGTGGACGAGAGGACGAGAGGACGAGAGGACGAGTGGACGAGAGGACGAGAGGACGAGTGGACGAGAGGACGAGAGGACGAGAGGACGAGAGGACGAGAGGACGAGTGGACGAGAGGACGAGAGGACGAGAGGACGAGTGGACGAGAGGACGAGCAGAGGGAAACATGAAACGAAGGTTGGCGGGGTCTCCCTCTCCCTTGCTGTGTGATGCCTGTTTACCGCCCACTTCCCGTTGCCTCCCACTTTCTCATTAGCTTTGCCTGTTTACCGCTTCCCGTTGCCAAGCGTTAGCTTTGCCTCCCACTTTCTCGAAGTACCACTGGTGTGCGGGAGAGAGGGGAGGGGAGACGGGACACAGGAAGGGCAAGAGCAGAGGGAAACAGAGTGGGAGGACGGAGGAGGAGCAGTGGGGATGCAAGACGACATTAGAGTCGACTCAGAAGTCATCAGAGCAGGAGGTTGGTAGGGGAGCAGTGGGGATGAGCCTATTTTTGAGCAGCGGTGGGGAGGAGCAGTGGGGATGCGTCAACTCAACTCTATTTTTTATGCAGGACGACACATTACCAAGTGTGCTTTGATCTAATTCGAAACACAATACTCAACCTGGCAACCCGGTTAATCACCTGGCAACCTCGTTAACAACCTGGCAGCAACAGTATTTACCTGACACCCAGGCTATTCACCTGGCAGCAACAGTATTCACCTGGCAACCTGGTTATTCACCTGGCAGCAACAGTGAAGATGTAGGGAGAGACGTTAGCAAGTGTGCGCTGCTGCTTTACTCCGGGTGCCATGCCTTCATTCCCTGCTGCTGCCACCACAAACACGCCCGCCTGGGTTTGGTTTACGGGAAGATTATAAGGGAGAATGGAGGGGGTGTGAAGAAGCGACGGCGATGGGGGGTAGAGGTATGCGCGATTCTGCTGTGCCCCCGGTGGCATGCCGTCGTTCCCTGCTGCTGCCACCACAAACACTCCCGCCTGGGTGTGGAGAAGGGAGGGAAACACGGGGAATAAGAGGTGAGTAGAGGTGAGGCGAATGTGATGAGGGATGGATGGAGGTAAGGAGAGCTGTGCTGCTCTGCTCTGCTTTACTCCGGATGCCATGCCTTCATTCCCTGCTGCTGCCACCACAAACACGCCTGCCTGGCGTTGAGATGGGAGGGAGGGGTCGAAGCAAGGGAGTGAAAACAGGGAGGACAGGGAGTGTGAGGTAGAGGTGGTGAGGAGGGGTAGAGGCACGGGTGCTAGTATACCCTCTCGGGAAGAGACACCCAACCAGCACGGTGTGGGGTGGGGAGAGACAGGGTGGGGAGGAGGGAGAGGGGGCCCTACCTGGACTGTCCAGCCCTACCTGCCTGCTCAACCGCAGCCATCACATCCCCCACGCTGCTCTCCCCGGCCCACGCCCTTACCAGCACGGGATGGGAGGTGGTGGGGAGGCGCGGAAAGAGGGGGCGGGGGATGACGAGGAGGAGAGGGGAGGGGGGAAGGGGAGGGGGGGGGGAAGGGGGGAAGGGGAGGGGGGAGGGGAGGGGGGGAAGGGGAGGGGGGGAAGAGAGGTGGGGGTGGGGGATGGCGAGGAGGAGAGGGGGGGGGGGAAGGGGAGGGGGAGGGGAGGGGAGGGGGGAAGGGGAGGGGGGGGAGAGAGGTGGGGGTGGGGGAGGAGGCCCCTACCCGAACAGCCCTTAGGAGGAGTTGAAATAGTCATCATCGACAGCACCTGCCCAGGAGGAACTCCCAATGGGGAGCACAGCAGCAGCACATCGACTACATCCCGCACTGCCTGCTCAACAGCAGCCATCACATCACATCCCCCACGCTGCTCTCCCCACCCCACACCGCCTTGTACACCGCCACTCGCGCCCTCTGAGGGGCCTCACACACAGCGCAGCCTAGACTCCCCCCACCACAGCCCTACCTGGACAGGACAGCCCTGAGCGGGTAAAGCGGGAAGAGAAGAGAGCCTTACCTGAACAGCCCTGAGCGCAGCCTAGACTCCCCCCACCACAGCTCTACCTGGACAGCCCTGAGTGGGTAAAGCGGGAAGAGAGCCCTACCTGAACAGCCCTGAGCAGGAAGGCAGAGTTGAAGTAATCATCATCAGTACTCCCGATGGGCAGCAGCAGAATATCAACGCCGTCCCGTACCGCCTGCTCAACAGCAGCCATCACATCCCCCACGCTGCTCTCCCCACCCCACACTGCCTTGTACACCGCTATTCTCGCCCGAGGCGCCGTGCCGCTCATCCGGCCAATCACGCGGCTCCGCGGGCTCATTCTAACCGGTATATTGCTGTTGCTGGCCGCAGCGCCGGCACACCAAGTGCCGTGCCCTGTGCTGTCTCTAGGGGAGGCGTATTCCCCCTTGGGATACCCCTTGTTTGCCTTGAGGTAAGCAGCAGAAAAGAATTGCGCGGCGACGATTTTGTTGTTGCAGGAAGTGGCTTTAAAGTCTTTGGTCGCCGCGCATTTGCCCCGCCAGGTCTTTTTCGGGCGGGTGTATCCCCGCCCGGAAAACGCGGGGTGCTCCGGCCAAATACCTGAGTCCACCACGCCTATGATCACGTTTTCCCCCGCCCGGTTCGCCCCGCCGAGACCTTTCCAGACCGCAGAAGAGAGGTTGAGAAAGGCGGGTGTTATTGTAGTGAGGGGAGCGAGAGATCTCGACCGTTCAATTCTATCGACGGCTGGATGTCGCTTAAGCCGATGCAGCTGAGAGGGAGTGAGTGAGACGCAAAACGCGTTACTTAAGTAAGTGTAGGAGTAAAGAAGGTCGGAAGGGGGGAGGCCGATGCTGGCAATGGTGTGGGAATGGAGGGAGGCGAGTTGCTGCGTGTATGCTAGCACGTGGGATGCTTTAGGATCAGGCCTGGGGGGGATTGGTGTGGGATTTTGTTCTGTGGTCCCCACTGCTGCCACGTCAGCATCGGCGTCGGCGGCGGCGGCGGCAGTGGCAGTGGCTTCAAAGCCGGGAACGCCGCCGGTGTAACTGACAACGGGTGGTAACCCTCTCATGTATACAGTGTACACTTGGTTACTGTAGCTCCTCCTGCCGTCACTGCTGCTGCTGCGCCCACTGCCCCCATTGCTTTCACTGCCCCCTCTGCTTTCACTGCCCCCTCTGCTTTCACTGCCCCCGCCAGTCATTATTCGGAAATCCTCTTGCTGCTGCTTTAGTCGCAAGGCGGCATCTGACGAAGCTTCCTTTGGAGCAACGGAAGCTACCGTGGTGAGATGGGGCGAGTACGACGCTGACGTGGCAGGCGAGTCCGAGAACGGGTCCGATGCTGACGTGGCAACGGGGACGTCCAGCTGTTCATGGAATCTCGCGTGGTGCAGCCAAAGGGGGAGCGAGTCGGCGTTGGTCAAATCGCTGGCGCCGCGCACACGTGGCGCGTGAGCTGACGCAATAGCGGAAGGGGCGAGGCGAAGATACGGGGTACAGTGGGCGGGGGGATGGGCATGGGGGGGGAGGGCGAGGGGGGCATGGGGAGGGAGGGCGAGGGGGCCATGGAGGGGAAGGGAGGAGAGAATAGTAAAGGGAGAAAAGGGGAGATGAAATCAGTCAAAGTGGAGCAACTGGCTTATTACTGCGCAATTCATGGCTGAGTAAGGTGGAGCGGGGTGGAGGTCGGTGGAACGAGAATGGAGAAGGGGAAGGGGAAGCAGCGTGACGCGCAGCACGAAGAGGAGCGGAAGGATGAGGACGGTTGAAGCGGAGAAGGAGATTAGTTTTGAGAATTCTCAAAACTAATCTCAAACAAGACGGTTGAAGCCGAGAAGGAGAGCACAAGCAAGAGACGAGCACAAGAGAAATCAGCAACACGACGTACACACGCACGCACATGATGTTACGGGGAGGGGAGGTGCAAGCAATCGCTTGTGATGTGGCGAAAATTTAACACTACAAAGGATCATCGCGCGACTCACCGGAAGCGACGAGAAGGGCGACGAGCGACAGAAGCAGGCGAGCTGTGCGATCCATGTCCCGCGACCAGTTCGCGAAACCTGAGTTTCGCTCTCTAAGCGATGGAGTTCCGCTCTCAGGTACAGCCCGTGCGACGAAATCTGTAGTGTCTTTTCAAGACGTGGAACGAGAAATCAGTTGCGATACGCCCGTGGTCCGCGCGAAGAGTCTCTGTTACGGTGCGGTTATTGCGACGCGATTTTTTTTTTTAAGGTGTTCCGCGTGAGACTGCTGGAACATAACGCGTTTGCGAGCATTATTTAGTCGACTCAAAAATCGCCCATGGCGAGGAAGCATAATAGAAAACTGGCGACAATATTCTGCCTCGCAAGTTCTAGAGACGATGCGACACAATCCCATGCCGCTTTTCTAGCCGGTTAGCATGAGCGAAAACATCCATTTCTCCCATGATTCCTAGGCCGGTTCGCGGAAAGCACGAAAAATATGCGAGAAATTAAGATAACTATAGTGTAGAAGGTCCCCTGTAAATTTATGGCTGAAGATGTGTCTAATAAGCAGTCACGATAACCGTTCACATGCACTAAGCGAAATGGAGATTATATGGTGTATGACGAAGCTAGATAAGGCACTGCGCCAGATATCTCAGTCTTCACGAACAAAGAAGAGAGTGCTATCACGACAAACAGAACAGACGAAAGGGCTATTACGAGCAAAGAGTGGCTAAAAAGGTGAGTGGATTGTGCTGAAGGTAGCAGTAGGGAGAACGAGCAACTGAGACAGGCGGTGGGATGAAACCCTAAAAACATAATAATGTCAGAAGGAAAGAATGTTGTATGTTTCTATGATCCCGAGAATTGTCGATCAATCAGCACTTGCATATGAGGGTTCGTGTGTGTCTGTCCGTGTGTGTGTTTGCTGCTCTACTAGCGCACACCGAAAGCAGAGCAGTACAAGACCGACCAAAGAAAGGGAGCAGGCTGGCTGGGCAGATGGGATGGGCGACGGGAGAGTCCCTTGCGCATTCCGCCACGGCTGTTTAGGCAGAATTTAGTTTGCAGCGCTGCCCGCGTCTCGTTGATGTGCCCGAACACCAGCAGAACCAGGGTCCCTGCTTGCCCGAACACCAGCCCCCCCGCCAAGGTAGGGGCTGGGGCAGCAAAATGGCAGCCCTTGGTGGCCGCCGCCAGCAGCCGCTTGCTGTAGGCAAACCGCAAACCGCGACAACACTGACTGGCGTCGTTTTTCGTTACAGTACTGCGGACTCCCACGACCTTCCCAAGTTCCCACCAATCAGTGAATGTGCTTGTAGCGAGTTTGCCAATCAGTTTGGTTGGTGGAGAGAGCATTTGGAACTTTGCAGGCTCCCAGGTGTGAGGTTTGGCAGTTTCCCGAGTGTCCTACACGTCGACACTCGCGTGGCCCAGGGCGAGGCGCAGAGGTTCGTGAAAGCCCTGGCGAAACAGCCGGCTTTCCTCTGATAGGTAACTGTCGCCGAGACAGATAGGGCTCCGCTATCCCAGTTCTCGTTCCAGAATAGGGCTTCTCAACTTACTACAACGTTTCTAAACTTATTTGAAGGTTTCTCCACTTTGCAGTGTTTCTCAACTTTCCACACGGGTTTCCAGCGAGCATCTCCACGGTTGTGTGATAAGCGAGATAGTCTAGAAACTCTGATAAACGAGAAAGTCTAGGAGACAAGTGAAACGATCGGTCCAGGTTTTGTGCCAAGGCAGAGTAGAGCATTCTGAAATCACTCATTTGAAATGAATCAAGAGCCCACTGGTACTTGGATTAGAGTACATATCAGAGCAGCTATCTGTCCTACAGCCTTTGGCAAGCGTACAATACACGAATTTGCCAAAACACGAACATGTTACTACCCTTGTCCCACGGCTTTAAGCCACGGCGGGAAGCTCGCCAGTGTTGAATGCAGAAAACCGGCAGTCAGTCGCCATCACGGAAGAAGTCTCGTAGTCAGAAACCTTTCCGTCAAGGAAGCCCTTGCCCTCCGCTCCGTCAGCCGAAACGGGGTGGTGCAGAACGGCAGCCAGACGAGAGAAGTCCGTCGTACGCTTCTCCCTGCCCGAACGGTACGTCTGGCCCATGACACCGTGCACGTCAGCAGTAGGTGCCACGTCAGTGAACATCACGTTGATGTGCGTCTCGGCGTCATCGGGGGTTTGAAGAAGCGGGTGAGCGACGCGGAGCCTCAGATCCAGCTCCATCTGATCGCCGATCTTGACCGTGTACGCGTCCACATCGTACGGTCCAACCTTCTCGATCTTGTTGAAGGTGAGAGTGAGATCTGCGATCTTCTTGCTCTCGCCGACCTTCATTCTCGGCAGAACCTTGTTGTCTACGACGACAGACTTCACGAAACCGTCGCCACGAGCCTGCTCCTTGCCGTCGCGAGCGGTCATGACGAAGCTGTGCGACGCACCGTCGCGCGACCGCCACATGATCGCGAGCTGGCGAATCCACGTGCGAACCGCCTTGCCGTTAACGACGAGCGCGGCGCCGTCGGTGCGGTCATCGTAATACCCGCGCATGCCCATGTTGATGTGCAACTGACGGTCCGTGTACAGGCAGAAAGATTTCTCGGGCAGCCCGTTGAACTCGAAGCGCGTTCCGTGCGCGCCGAGGAAATGCGGGTCGTCCTTGGTGGTCGGGCAGGCCTTGCCGATGCGGATCTTCTTTCCGCCGCCCTTCACGGGCTCGATGCCGTCGATTGCGGGGAGCAGAATGCACTTGCCGCACGGCTTTCCGGAGCACGCGTCTGAGCTGGCGCCGGAGGATCTGGTGTCGCAACAGAGAAAAGAGAGGGAACAGGGAGACATACGAGAGGAAACGAGACGGGAGGCAGCTGTGAGAACATGATCAAAGAAATGTTCGAAAAAATAAAGCCTTGAAAAAAGTCGAATAGTCAAACCCAGGGACGGGACGGTAGATCACAAGTGGAAATGCAAATACGTAAGGGGGAATGGGGATCGGGAAAAGAGAGTAGCTTGGGATTGGAGTGGAAGGAGGGAAACACTGCTTCTTAAAAGGATAGCCAAGGGTCAAGATGGGGAGAGGGGAGGATAAGCGTAGGGACGCACGGAATGTGGACCCAGTAGCGGCAGTTGAAGGAGTTGGTGCCAGTGGTGTTGGAGCATTTGTTGCAGCACGCCTTGGCGTGAATGCTGCCTGCCGCACAGTAGGGCGACGAGGACGAGGGCGGAGAGTTCACGCACGCGCCGTACTCGGGGATCTGCGGAAGGAATCGGGGGAAAACGCGGAGGGGAGGACGTGGAAGATATGAGCGCGCGTGGAAACGGGTCCTTGGGAAATGAGCGGGAGGGTGCCGGAGCGAGAGGGAGAAAGCGAATAGGAGTCAAAGGGTGAGGGCCCAGGGAAGTAACGCAAAAAAGGAAGCAACGCGGCGGTGCGGTACGAAAGGCGCAAATGACAAAGAGCCGAATTGAAAGAGGAACTAACCGTCCAGTAGTCGAACGAGCCGGAATTATAATCGCAGCCGCCCTTGGTACAGAGGCCCTTGAGATAGTCCGGATACGGCTTTCCAGCTGGCTTTGTAGCTGGCTTTGTAGCTGAGCTTGCAGCCGCCATTGCCAGAACGGCAACAAGAATCGCGAGTCGGGACGCCATGGCGACGCTGTTTCTGAGAGACCCGCACTGACTGAGAAGACAACTTCTGGTACTCTACAACAAGCTGGTAAAGAAGTTCTATGAAAGAATGAACAGCAGCTGGAGATCTCTATTGTGTCCTTTTGATGTGCTGAGCCAAGAGCACAATTTCGCAAGGCCAGGGCAGCGATCAGGAGGATAGTTCGACTGTGGGATTTGTGCAGCTGTGTGGGATGGGACTGGGCAGGATGGATGGGAGGGACCAGGCACACGACGACCACATGAACAACATTTTCCGGGCAGCTTGGAGTGAAAATCATGGTGCCTTAGGGATTTTGGCGATGTCGCCCTTAGGAAGTCCTATTTAGTTGGAATGGCAATCCTACAGTGATGAAGCAGTGACGGGCTGTATAGTTCGCTTCACTGTACCTAATTCGTAATATATTACCGTAACCCCTGTGTTGGGAATCTGACCTCAACTTGTAAAGAGTCTATGTACAAAGCTACAATAGCAATTACCCTGGCTCACAAGCTGCCCATGTGAATGTTGAATGTCTCCTGAACACTGTCTGGGCTTCCGGAACCAAAAGGCTGGAGCAAGCCAACTTCAACGCACGAAGCGCCAAAATCAGTGATACACCTGAACTTCATCTGCGCCTTGCAAGAAAGAAAGTGCAATAGCTTTTCGGAGCAGATAGTGACCTGGAAAAACACCTGAGCGTAGCTTGGAGCACAACCGACAAACAAATTAAGGGACGGGTTCCTACTTGCGGTTCGTCACTGAAACTGACTTCGCTTTAGAAAGGCTGGCTGTTGAACCTTCAATTCAAGAAAATATCATTTTATAAGTAGCAAAGCATACTAAGTTTCAAGAAATTTTAGTCAGCCTTTAAACCCATCTGCTGATGATGTCTCCTTGTATTTCAATCAAATCCTCTTAGGGCCAAACACGACTTTGAAGGCTTCAAAGATCTGAATTTCACATCTCAATGTTGTAGCACACAGCAAACAATACAAACCCCAACTAAAGCCCACTCTAAATTCCCTAATCCCATGGAAACAGGCAAATAGAAAGCTGAAGCAGGAGCGAGAGGAGAGGTCTATTCCTCCAAGCAGCAGTCCACCCCATGCTTGGGGCAGCAGCAGTCTATCCCATGCCGGAGCCCCAGTGACCGAAGTCAGGAAAAGCCTGCAGCAGCAGCCAGCAGCAGTGGTGGTGGTACGGGCGGCCTCGGGGGGGAAAGGGACTCAGAGATCAGTCATGAATCGGCTCTTCAAGCATTGTAGCAGCAGCATGTGCGAGGCTCGGTGCAATGCCATGCGCAGCAGCGGGCAGGCAGCAGCAGCAGCAGCAGCAGCATATTTGCAACAAATGGACAAGGCAGAAACCGCTTTCCACCAACCCCTTCTGATCCCGTTCCCCCCCCCCACTTCTAGTCCCCCCTCCCCCTTAAACCCCTATCATTTCCCTCTGTTAACCCCTATCGCTTCTTCCCAAAAACTACGGTATACCTCCATCCTAGGGGAAACCAAGCCACATGTTGCACATCCTGCACATGAGCTACGGTATAGCCACATGTTGCACATTCCTGCCTGCCCGTCCTTTCCATCCGGCCAACGAAAACCCTCAACCCTGGGGCCAGTACAACGCTCCCAGACGTCTAACCACCAGCACTATGGACTCCTCTCCAGCACCTGTTCTCTTAGTCGCCTAGAAAAGGGCCTCCAGCATCTCCGTTCCCCAGCTGCGGCCTCCAGGATCTCCGTTCCCCAGCTGCGGCCTCCAGCACCTCCATTCTCCAGCTGCACTTCTGGAAACTTTTTCCATTCCAAGCGTTCCCGTTATTTCTCAAAACATATATTATAATAGCTTACTGATGCACACTATTGGAGGGTACCACTGCCATTGCCCACCATGCACACAGGCAGAAGCTGCCACTCCAGCAACACCTGCCATTCACCCATGCACCAGCTGCTCTGTGTCAACAGCTGCTTCACATCACACAGAGCAGCTCGCCCTACCTTTTGACTTACCCCCACCCAGCACCTTCAACTTGCCCCTCCACATCCCCTCCCCTTCATCCTCCCCTGCCTTCTCCCTTCCCCCATCTTTCTTCTTTTCTTTCCCATCACCTTCCCTCCCTTCCATTCCCCCTCCTCCCTTTGCAATCTGCCACGCATCTCCCCGCTCCCATGCTCGTTGCCCCCATCACCTTCGCTCCCCCCATCTTCCTTCCCACCCCAAGGGTTCGATCCAACAGTTGCGCTCGTCCGAAGCCCCACTTTTTCCAGCCGGGAAGATAGAGAATTTCGTCGCAACCTGCCCCGAATTTGCCCAGCGGTTTCACTCCCTCTTGCCCCACCAGCCTCACTCCTAGACCCTTGAAGTGACAACCTCCTTCCTCTCCTCCCAGCACCGTCCTCCTCTTCCTCCTCCATCAACTCACTCCCCCCTCCCTCTCCCCCCCCTTTGCCCCAACCTTTCCCAAACAGCTTAAGCCACATCTTTCCAAGTGACCCTTCCCCTCCCTTCTGATTGCTGCTACTACTGCTGCTGCTGCTCACCAAACTGCTAATGCCAGCAGCAACAGGGGTGGAACTACCAGCAGCAGCAGCAGAAGCAGCAGCAACAGCAGCAGCAGCAGCAGCAGTGGATGTAGCAGCAGAGAACCCGCTAGCAGTGCTACTTGCAGGGCTCGCGTCACCTCCCCCCCAACCGCTCTGCACCGGCCAGAACCCTCCCGATTTCACTGTGTTCAGCGGACTCTTAGGCCCAAACGCTTTAAACACCTTGGAAGTACGCCTAGGCTTAGAAGAGGGGGGCACGGGTGGGACTTGGGAGCGGGAGGGGGAAGTGGTGAAGATGGGTTGCGAGCGGGAGGGGGAAGTGGTAGACACGGGTGAGGCGGAGGGAGAGTACTGATAGTCAGGGAAAGCAGGGCGGCTGGAACGATCAGGAGCAGGCGAGGTGGGGGGGAAGGTGGTAGCAGGAAAGTCAGTCGGTCCTGCTGCTGCTCTTGCAGGTGATACTCCTCCTCCTCCTCCTGCTGCTGCTGCTCCTCCCTTTGCTCCCATTGCTCCTGCTGTTGCTTGTCCATACTGAGGGGATCGCAGCATTACCTCCGAACGACCCTCTAGACTGGAAGCGCAGGAGCGGGTTGGCGAGGTTAAATGCACTGAAGCACCGGGCGAGGCCAGACACGTTGAATCTGCACCGCCAGCTGCTGCTGCTTCCGCACCTCCTCCCAAACCTCCTGCCGCAGCAAGCCGGTCGCAGTCCGTGAAGGTTCGGCGGAGGACAGGAACGGCAACAGAACTCGCAGGAGAACGAGGCGACGCAGACGGCTCGGACACAATACTCGCAGATGCGCCAAACCGGTCAGTTACGCGGTTACCACCGTACCCAGCAGCCGGAAGACCGCTGTCACTCCCAGGCCCGGGTTTCCATTCGGAGCTGGTGCTTGCTGGTAGAGTCCATTTCTGAGGCGCCTCAAAAACTGCTATGTCCCCACCAGTGGCTACACCAGTGGCTATGTCCCCACCGCTACCAGCACCGAGAAACCTGCGGCTGCTGCTGGCACTGCCGCTTCTGCCACTGTCGCCGCGCGGGTAACCAGGAGAGTAACCAGGAGCACTAGGGTTACCACCAGCGATCCTACCAGCAGCACCAAGAGCAGTAGTGTTGCTGTTGCTGCTGCCTTGCTCTGGAGCTGCGCCCGCTCCCTCAAGCTCCTCGATCTCTTGCGCTAGGCTGCTACGTCTGGTGCTTGCAGGTGCCAAATCCGGAAAAGCAACTCTGTCTGGAGAAGATGAGCTTATAACGGGGACAGACTGTACTGACCCGCTTTCCTTCTCCAAATCCGCGAGCTCTCGAGCCAGAGGGCTCGACCGTGGGGGGAGGTTCGAATCCCGCAGAGGGCTGCTCCTGTGTGGCCCATCCACTGGGGTGTGACTATAAGAGTTGTTTCGTGAAGCGTGACTATACGAGCCCTCCATATCCGGAAAGGAATGCGAGGAAACCGCAGCAGTGGCAGCGGAAGGAGAAGCAGAGGAGCCCAATCGGGACAGCCGAGACGGCGTGATGGCACCAGAAGGAGACATGCCAGGAGACATGCCAGGTGACATGCCAGGAGAAACGCCAGAAACCGCACCCTTCCTGCCTTGACTGCTCATCGTCCTTCTCCCTTGCACCGCTTCCCACCCCTCTCCACCCCCTCCTCCGCCACTTCCTCGGTCGCCCTCCTCCCCCTCCTCCCCTTCGTCCAACCCACTGGATCGCACGTTCCAGCTATGGCTGTGCACAAACGCGCGCTCCCCCCTCTTCGCCGCAGCCACTGCAGCCGATACACTCCTCCGCCCAAACCCCACCCCAGGACCCCCTCCCTCCTCCCCACCCCCATTCCCATCTCCTCCCCCCCCATGCCCTTCCCGCAACGCCCCCTTCCCCCCGTCCTCGTCCTCCCCTTCTTGCATGGCGGCTGCGAGCTGGGCGAGGGCCTGGGGGGGTAACGTCACGCTCATGTTCCACCCGCTGCCGCTGCTGCCCGCGATGCCAGCTGTCGGCCTCTCATTGATCGACAGCCGCTTCCCCGAGCCTGAGCCGCGAAGGGCAGCAGGGGAGCCGAAGGAGGGCGCGATGGGGGGGGTGGAGGAGCCTCGGGGGGGGTATCCCGGTGAGGGGCGGGCAGGTGCAACTGGGGACTGTTCGACTGCAGTAGGCCGAGATTGCAGCTCTGCTCCTCCTCCTCCTCCTCCACTGCCGTCCCTGCTGCTATCAACGGCATTTGCCTTGGCCGACCGGTTGCTTCTATCTGCTGGTCTAACGGGTTGACCCAGGTCAAGGGACGGGCCTACCGGCCGGATGGGTTGACCGAGGTCAAAGCAGGGGTCAACGGCGCACCCTGACACATCTGCCCCCACTCCCACCAGCACCTCCCCCACCTCCTGCAGGAGCCTCTGTCTCGGCGTGAGACGACTGCCCGCACTCCCCCTCCCCCCGCTCCCCTCGACACTGTTCCGCCCAGTACCTCCTCCTTTCCGCCTGCCTCTTCCCCGCCCGATTCCCGGATCCGACGCGGGGAGACGCTGCCACGTGGCACCCTTCAGCGCTTGCCCCGTCACCAGGGTAGCACCATCAATCCATCCTGAGTCATCATCATCATCATTCTCCCTGCCGTCCCTGTCGTCCTTGCCGTCCCTGCTGTTCCTGCCCTCAGCATCGCTCCCCCCTGCTGCTTGCTGCTGCTCTCTCGTCTGTTGATCCTGGCCGTTTGATCTGCGTCTTGACCCTGTTCCTGTTCCTGTGCCGGCCGTTGGCCTTCCTTCCGCTTCCCCGTTTGCGGAACACCGCCTATAGTCACAATCGTTAGGATCAACCCCACCATCCTCCCCCCTTAGCTCTGCACTGTCCTCCCCACCACCACCACCACCACCATCACCATCATTCTCGTAATCATCCCACCCCCCTTCCTCACGCTCCTCCCCCTCGTCGCTCTCCTCCCCATCCTGACTCTCACCTGCGGGAAACGAGTCCTCCGACTTGGTCCGGTACGCGAACGGCGCGTCGTGGTAGATCGTCAGCGGCGGCGGCTGCGCGCCTTCCTCGATCTTTCCTCTGTGCGAGCGGAAGGTCGACGCGAACGACTTGCGGATGTTGTCGCGCGTCGCGTCGGGCAGCGGCGCGCCCGAGTGCAGGTCGCACTTGCGCGCGGAGTAGAGGAACGCCGTGCGCACGCGCCCCAGCAGCCCGCGCGCCTGGTCCTTGGTGAGCGGGTCGTAGCCCAGACAGAAGAATACGATGCCGTCCTTTGCCATCAGAAACAGCACGAACAGCCGCCCGTGGCCCTGGGAACGGGGGGTGGGAAGGGAGGCGAGGCGGAGGGATGGGGGAGAGGGAGAGGGAAAAGAGTGGGTGGGGGAGGGGAGGGAGGGGGATGGTAGAAGGAAGAGGGAAGCATTTCGTTCCCCTCATTTTCTTTCGGGTGAGCTTTGCGCGGATAATACGGAACGACGAGCCACAGCAACCCGCGCGCCTGATCCTTGGTGAGCGGGTCGTAGCCCAGACAGAAGAACACGATTCAGTCCTTCGCCATCAGAAACAGCACGAACAGCCGCCCGTGGCCCTGGGGACGGGGGGTGGGGGGAAGGGGGTAAAAGGGTGGTAGGTAGGAGGGAACGGAGAAAGAGGAAAAGAGTTGAGGACCGTGAGAAAGGGGTTGGAAAAGGTTGTCCGATATTCGCTCAAGGTCTTGGCAAACGTTGCGTTTGAGATTCCTGATTACAGTGACAGAACTTTATAACAACTTGTGAGGCGCCTCAAAATGTTTTATGATTTCCCGTAATTCGCTCGAGGTCCCAGTAACCGTTGCGCTTGAGGTTCCTGCTGACAGCTGCCAAAAAAAAAAAAAAAAAAAAAAAAAAAGAGGGTGATAATGCTACAGGTTCCTGTTAACCGTGACAAAATGGCTCTGCGATATTGTTAGTCTAGGTTATGGCTCGTGCAGTGAAACGATAGCAGTTCTTGGCTACGGCGATCAGAATGCAGCTATATAGAAAAAAGCTTCAGTTTGATCAAGCTACAGGAGAGCAAAAAAAAAAAAAAAAAAAACTCCAGCAGAGAGTTGGCCATGGCGTGGCGGCTCATTTCATACGGTATCATTTCTACAGTAGCACACTGGCGGAGACAAATTGTGGCTATTTCAGGACAAGGGAAAAAAATGTGACAAATTTCCGCCATAAAACATGGAGCCATGCCGTTCATTTTCCCAAGGTTCATTGTAATCCCAGAATTTTTATCTTACCATGGAGATTTGCGACGCATGTTCCGGGAGAGCGGGTAATGCGGCGGATATCGCTTCTCGGTACGCGTCCCTGTCTCGGCCGTAGTCCGCGAGAATATTACCCTTGCTCGTCGCTATCCCAGCATACGCCACCAACTCTACTTCCTCCATCCCTTACGAAACGGCTTAACTTTAGAAAGTATCCGTATATTGTGAACGTGGATTGGAGCCTCTGCGATCGTGCAACGAGAGTTGCAGATGGGCTAAGCTAGGACGCAATACGGGGGCAGTCAATGCAGAAATGTCAGAGACGGTGCAATAGTGGCCATAAATGCCGTCACCAAGCCCGCGAGTTCTTCCGCTTAACTAGATAAGAGGCAACGTTTCGCCGATCTTCAAGCGATGACTGCTGACTGGGAACCGCTGCCACTAAGATATGATCCTACTGCGAAAATCATGTAATAAAGACGTGCTAAGTGTGCCTTGGGAATATCAGGCAGGCTGTCAGGTGGTACAGTAGATAAAAACATCCGTGTTTTGTCGTTACCTACGGTAAAGTACGTTTCTGTACGGTGCATCGGTTTCAGAAGCCTTACAGAGAGAAAATGTCAAGAGGTGCGTTTCTGCCTAGGCTCAAAAAGCAAGCGAGGTCGGCGTAAGTAGGTGGGGGATGCTACACAGGGGGGGATGCTTTGCGCTACACAGGGGGTCTGGCTAGATGTATCTAGCTGGGGGGGTGAATGAAAGCTCGGCGCGCAGATGCACAGAGCCGGATTCTGGTCAGCTTGCGGCACATTCCGAGGCCAATCCACATTCCGAGGTGATGTGCGGGCAGCGAGGCCCGTTGGATGTTGGAGGAAAGTGACCCTAGGGGGAATCGGTCAAGGTGCGCTAGTTCTGTATCTTCTGGTGAGGTGTACATGGAGCATCCTGTATCATGACATCAAGTATTGGAAAAAAAAAAACTTTTAACAGATAAATAATACACCCACACCCCCCCTCCCAACACTCTCTCTCTCTCTGTCATAGAACAATACAAAGCATAAAAACCTAGAGAAAATGACCCTTATGGTAGTTCCCTCTGCTTGTGAGGAGTTATTGTACACAATATTGCAATAGCAAGCAGCTATTATGATCGTGAGGTATACTCATACCTCGTCGTCAGTCAGGTACGCATCTAAGCCATTCATTTTCTGATGGAGCACTCTCAACCTAAGAATATCCCCAGAAAAAGTTGAACGCGGCGTGCCTATAAAGATACGTGCATTAGCACATATATGCTTCTCGGCAAGAGCCCTCAGTATCCCATCCTCCTCTGAGTCCAAGTCCTGGAAATTCCTCACCTATCGCCACGTACTCATCCACCGTAATAGCAGTCTCGTTATTACCATAAGCTGGCGCGAGGCACTCCCTCATTCTAGGCACATCCACGATATTGTCCCATCGCCAGCAGAACGTCGCGAAAGCTACGCCGCAACTCTCGTTCGGAATGACCAGCGTGCGCTGCAGAAGCGCCGCGGCGATTAGATAGTTCCGCAAGCATCGCTCCTGATTGGATAGTCTCCCATACACGCACAGAGCCAGAAGATACCGGTTTTTACGCGGATTCCAGGATTCGATCTTCGGCTCGTTCAAGTCGATCTGCTGCGCCGACGGGTACGGGGATTTGATTTTCCTCGGCTTCGGCTTGTCGCCGTTGGTTTCCTTCACTCCAGCTGCCCCTATAACGGGGATACTGGCTCCGTTACTGGGCCCGCTTTGCATCAATTGCACGATCTCCGCCAAAGCCCGTCTTACGGTGTGAGATTCCCTGGGTACTACGTTTCTCCCTGCGTCCCCTGATGAGCTGAGTTTCCTGCTAGCCCTAACGCTGTGAACTTCGTCGCGGCGAAAGACATTTTGATTAATGCTGCTTCTCTTTCGTATCTGAGCAGCAGGCTTTCCACGAAACTTCCCAGTCGTAAACTGCGTCAGCAAATCTTTCCAGTTATCGTTTATTCTCTCGGGATGAAGGTATTTTTGCCATGATGTATGTGGTAGCGACAACGCATGCCCCTTTTCTAGAGTGGTGGTTTCAGATGCAGCGAAGGCGCAGTCTAGGGTACAAATGAGCAGCGACACGTAAAATAAGACGATACTGATACTTGCAGTGTTTGCGGAAGATGAAAGAAATGAGACTCGAATCCTGCTCGCCATCGGGCATTCACTCAGAGACGAGAAAAAAGAGAATCTCGTCGTGAACATTCGCTCGTGCTGTGGCTCACATTAGCAGCATTCAACAGTTTGGCACAGCAGGGCCGCGTTTTATGCTTTCGCAAAGAGCGTCGTCTCTAGTCTATCCGCTTGGTCGCTTACCAAAACGATAAGGTCAAGCAGATGTGTGTGAGGGCTCATGGTGGTCAGGTCAGTGCTGCCTGCTAACCCAGTTATCGTGTCGCGATGTGTGACGGATTTCGTCCACTTCACAACTGCCGCGCCGCATCTTGTTGTGTGTAATGCCCTGAAGCTGTCGTGCATCGGTGGCACTTCGCCACACTCAGTGCAGCTGGCGGACTCACGACGGGTAGCAGCTGTCTCAGGTTTGTTGCACATTCCACCAATCATGAAGCTGCAGAGATGTGCTGCGAAAAAATCATGTTTTGCGAAAGGGCAACAAATCCACAAAATAGTGGCGGAGTATGGGAATGGTGGTGACGGGTGGCAGTGTGGCTGGGATGCATTCTCGTTATTAAACATCGAGCCCATTCGCCTAAGAACTTCTTGATGTAAGTATAAGAAACAAATTTCCACTAATTTGGGCCAACAACACTTGAGAGCTTTCTAGCACAGGTAATTGAAAAAACTCCGGAAGGCAGCGGAGCGGATCATAAGCTAACCATGAGACATCTCAAAATGTGGAAACCGATGTAGCTATGGTGCCCCTCATCTCCGCACCATTGAGCTTGATGGACGAGTAAAACGCTGTCGGGTTTGAAAAGAACCCTGCGTCGATCAACAACTTAACTTTGTTCACCGGCTCGTACGCAACAGTGAGCGCTGCGTTGTCTGAAACGGTGCACGTGTAGGAGGTACGGGTTGCAAGCTTGAACGAGCATGGGAAATCAGCCACAAGGGCGAGGCTGCTGTTGGCGTAGTACCCAGGGGTGGTGAATGTCGGGGTTGGGAGTAAAGGAACTCCGTCCATGCGAAACACAAAGGACGCATTCTGAAAGGTAGCCGTGCTGAAAGTGAAGGTAGAGTGGGATAAGACACGCGAATGAAACGGCATTAGTGAGATTTAGATGTAGAGTCTTATCAGCTGAAGCCTTCAGTTGAGAGTGTTGGATGAAAGGTCAGGAGTGATGATGGGTATGGATTAGCTGAAAAAAGATATGCTACTTTGGACTGAAAGGAAAGCTGAGGTTGGAATGGCAGCGCTTACATGTTGACATCCACGCTAAAACTGCCAGTAGGACTAGTGGAAGTCGTAGAGGTGGTTGTAGTGGTTCTGAGAACAGGGGGATGAGAAAGACGCTTGTATGTGAGGCAACATTACAAATTTGGAAGTATCAATATGTGTATTTTAATGAAATTGAGGCGAATCAAAAGTCATCTTGCTGCAGAACAGTCCGTTTCTGCACCCTCAGCATAACAGTCGCTATGCCCATAGCATGGCATAACTCGGGTTTGGGGGAAAGTGCACTTACGTGTTACTGCCGGCGGTAGTATTGGTCGTGGTGGTAGAAGATGACACTTTCGTGAGCGTTGACGTCGCTTGGTCTGCAGTGGCAAGTAATGGGATGGAAAGATAACAAATAAGAAGGTTGAAAACTGCTCGGAGAAACGAACTTGGGCGATGCGGTTGGTTTGGCTTGAGCAGCTAAACGGACGACGCGGAATTTTATGGGTTGGTCCAAAGCCAAACGGTCGACTTGAAGCGCTATCAGACTGCCTCACAGCGCGAATCGGACTGTCCCACAGCGTGTATTCATACTGCGTGTATCGGACTGTCCCACAGCGTGTATTCATACTGCGTGTATCGGACTGTCTTACAGCGCGAGGTGATGCCTGTCTGGAGCAGGTGACGCGCGGCAGACGCGCAGGAGACGAGCGAGAGCAGCGCTGGGGAGGGAGAGCGATCGAATGGGGCCCGGGGGACGAGAGGGAGGGAGGTGGGGCAACGTAGAATAGCGCTAATTGATTATTCGGCTACAGGAGGGCCGCGCCTCAGATGTTCGAAATTTTGTGAGAGAAGGGGAGTGCAGAAGCCGCGCGAGAGAGAGCGCAGCTTTTGGGAAAAGAAAAGAAAAGAAAGGGCTCGGAGTGACATTTGGTGCGACGTTGCATGCGACGACCCCCGGGGTGAATTGCGATTTCGCCTGCAGTTGCTGGATGCGGAGGGGAAAAATTGCGCACGAACTTTAGATTTTTCCGTTCATCGACCGCATTTCGAGAAAAAGTCGACCGAAATACCCGCGACAGCTCAGCCGCAAAATGTCCAGTGCTCAAGGATTATCAAGAGATTTCTGGGTAATTCGCAAACCTGTTGACCGTAAAACCCAGCGCCGGTTCAGCAGGAAGAGGAAAGAAAAGGAGGAAGGTCATCAGCGTCTTCAAGACTGAAGGCGATAGGCAGAAAAATGCGTTCAGAGCAGAGATTCCGCGTTTAAAGGACGAAAGAAAAAAAAAGTGTAACTACTAAATCTAATCACTCACCAGCAAGGGCGACAGCAAGTCGCAGGGGGGGTGACGTCCTGGCCATGATGGTGCTTGCAGACTGACTAGCTACCGCTGGTAGTACGACTGTTGAGTTCGAAGGGATGTCGAGGATGAAGAGACAGGGGCGACACAGAGCTCTAAGGCACAGCTAGGGATTCTGTATTTTGTCTGGGAGTGTGAGGCTGAGAAGAGGTTTGTGAATGAAGAGAACGTGAAAAATCGCGTCTTTGTAGTGCATGCACGCCAGTGGTTGCAATTCCGAATGGAAAGAAAAACGGGAATGCGTCCATATGCTGCGGCGTAGCAGGTTCGAGTGTTGGTGTGATGCGTGAAATGGGGGCGTCGGGCGACATTCGCGTAGAAACGCAGGGAGAAGAGCAATTCCCGCGCGAACGCAAGTAGACCTGGGAAGATTTGTCCTACGCAGTAGATAATATGCTGTGCTGCTCGGTTCCGGGTCGCGAATCTCAGGTGCTTCCCGGATTGCTGCTGTCTATTCGCGACGAAACAACAGCAGAGTTTTCGCTGTGCCCCTGGGACCAGTTGTGGCCCTGTTCTGTTGCCGCACCACTTGATGCGGCGGCGGACAGGGCAGCACCGCATCACTTGGTGCGGCATCAGTCTTCCGCGAAGCAACAGACCCCTGGCTAGGTGCAACGCAGCCTCCTGCCACCCTCCGCGCAACTGCAGGCGTTTAGTGTTTTCGGGCCGAGTTGCACCAAAATACCCAGTCAAAATCGGGTAAAGACGAGCACCACCAAAACACAACCACAGGGTTACCACGCACCCATAAACAGAGCCAAAATTACAGCGCCCTTAACTAGGTTTCGTAGTGGCGGCTGAAAGACATGCTGCAAAATTAGGGGAATTCGCTATCTCGGTCGGTAGGGGCTTGTAAAATTTATATCTGCTCCGCACCACGTGATGCGGTGCCTGGATCCCCCCTCAGACCCTGAACCAGGCCCGCACCACTTTCGCACCCATTTTGCCTGGGAGTGGGGGATTGTGAGTCAGTCACTGGTTCACCGTTCTTTTGCCCAATGCAGGGCGGACTGCACTGCACTGCACTCACTAGGTTCGGGAAGGGGTTCAGTTTCCCGAGCCTGGAATCGAGGAATAGACCCTCAAAAACGAGGCTTCCGGGATCACCGGTAGAAGGCCGTAAGAAGCATCAAATGATGCGGTGCGGAGGGGGCCGCACCAAGTGGTGCGGCAACAGAACAGGGCCTGTGTAATGCCGGCATGTTCGGCAGATTCAACAGTGAGTTCACACTTGGCCATATTGGCCGTCCGGCGTCCCAAGCGCCGGGCGTTGCGCTGGGAAAATGTGCTCCGCCTTAGAAATACTGCATGAGCTAGTATATGGAGGATTCTTCAGAGAATGCATCTTTTGTCAACACCAACGTGTTGGAATGCTCAACTGTTTGGATAATTCAAATTTTTGAAAAAAAAAATTGAGACAAAATGCTCCTTGATGCTTTATTTATTTCAAATCGCTTCGATATAAGCATCTGCACATGATGCCAGACCTTGCACCTCTCGCATGCGAAAGATATCCTTGGAATAGGACGAGTACGGAGTGCCAATAAAATGCTTTGCTCTGGCACATATGTGCTTCTCGGCAAGAGCTCTTGCAATGCCATTGGTGTTCGATCCACCCTCCATGTCCCTCTCAGCTTCATGAAATGCCTGCAACCGGCAGATAAAATTAAAAGGAAATCTTGTAGAAACAATGAAGGGACAAAACTCTCCCAACACAAGCACACGAACGTGTAAGGAGGAGCAAAAGATTTACAAGTACAGCTATATTTACCTTAACCCACGGGAAGCGCTGGTACTCATCGGAGCTTGCGCCGAAAGCTGGCAGACGCACCACAATGAGGGGGCTGCCGGGCGCCATGCCTGGAGAAGAGATCACAGTATAGCAACAGATCATGTTAAGGTTGGATACCGAGTCACAGACAGAAAAGAGGTGGTGTTTGAAACCAAGCCAGCACAGCCTGCCGCTTCATCACAATGGGGGTGCAAGGAGACATGCTAGAAGCAGACAGAAGCTCACCCATGTGGAGCCTGTCCAGCAGCTCCTCCTCGCACTGAATCTGTTTTTTGAGAATTCTCAAAAAAACATAATTCTTAAAAAACAAACTTCTCAAAAAACAGAATTGCTCCTAAAAAAAAAAAAACAAACAAATTTCTAAAAAAAAAAAAAAAAGAATTATAAAAAAAACAGAAGCACACCCATGTGGAGCCTGTCCAGCAGCTCCTCCTCGTACTGGCTAGCAGACACAAGCCCATAAAACACCTCTCACAAGAAGCCTATAAAATGCCTGTCAAAGCCACCAACACCGACACCCACACCCACACCCACACCCACACCCACACCCACACCCACACCCACATCATAAGCTCACCCATGAGAAGCCTCTCCAGCAGCTCCACCTCGTACTGGCTGGCGTCCGTGGCGAGGTAGACAGCTGTCACGCTGCGATTGGCCAGACGCCTCATGATGAACCGCCCCACGGCTACGATGGGCAGGAAGGCGGGATGGCTCTTGGTCTGGTGCGCGTGGTGGTACACCCGAGAGAAGTCAGACCTGAGGGAGTAAGGTGGGTTGGAAGGTGAGGGGAGGTGGATGGGAAGGAGGGTTAGTGCCTCATCATGAGCCGCCCACTGCCACGATGGGCAGGAAGGCGGGATGGCTCTTGGTCTGCTGCGCGTGGTGGTACACCCGAGAGAAGTCAGACCTGAGGGAGTAAGGTTGGTTGGAAGGAGAGGGGAGGTGGATGGGAAGGAGGGTTAGTGCCTCATCATGAGCCGCCCCACGGCTACGATGGGCAGCAAGGCGGGATGGCTCTTGGTCTGCTGCGCGTGGTGGTACACCCGAGAGAAGTCAGACCTGTAGGGTCAGGGAGGCGGGGGAGATCAGACAAAGAGCGTGTGCAGGGAGAACATGTCAAAGGGCACACCGGCGAGGGATAGCCCGTTGAGATCACCGAGGGAGAGAGACACGAGGGAGCTAAGGGAGTGGAGTGAGGAAGAGAAGTGAGGGAGTGGAGCGAGAAAGAGGAGTGAGGAAGCGCAATGCTTACCTCCTGAGGTGCACGGCTGCATAGTCCCCTCTCAGAAACGTGTTTTGAGGCGCCTCAAAAGTCACATTCTCACCTCCTCAGGTGCACGGCCGCATAGTCCCCGCCCAGAAACGTGTCAATGAATCCAGTGACGAAGCCCTCCACTGGTGGCGGTGGCATCCACAGATCCACACAGGAAAGGCGGAAGGGCGGGTGCGGGGAGAGCATGTCAAAGGGCAGACCGGCGAGGGACAGCCCGTTGAGGTCACCGAGAGAAAGCACTGGCGTGGCGGCGTAGGCGAGTGAAGTGGAAGGAGAGGAGGGAGAGGAGGCGGTAGCAGGTGGGGAGGAAGGTGAGAGTGTGGCGTTGGTGCTGTGATTGCCGGCCATGCCGCGCGGCTGGAGAATCAAAGCAGAAGAGGGAAGTGCAGATGCGGGTGCTGGCTCCTGCATGCCGTGCTGTGCAGCATCTGTGGTGCCTGTGGCGTCTGTGTCGCCTGTGCTTGTGAGCACGTGCAGCAGCTCGTCTAGGTGGTGGGAATGCAGAGGGGGGTACTCCAGGTGCGAGGTGAAGGAGATGTCTCGAAGCGCCTTGAACACCTGGTTTGGGGGGGCGACGAAGGAGGGTGGGATTGAAGGAGTTGTGACAGCTATTGGGATTGAAGGAGTTGTGACAGCTATTGGGATTGAAGGAGTTGTGACAGCTATTGGGATTGAAGGAGTTGTGACAGCTATTGGGATTGAAGGAGTTGTGACAGCTATTGGGATTGAAGGAGTTGTGACAGCTATTGGGATTGAAGGAGTTGTGACAGCTATTGGGATTGAAGGAGTTGTGACAGCTATTGGGATTGAAGGAGTTGTGACAGCTATTGGGATTGAAGGAGTTGTGACAGCTATTGGGATTGAAGGAGTTGTGACAGCTATTGGGATTGAAGGAGTTGTGACAGCTATTGGGATTGAAGGAGTTGTGACAGCTATTGGGATTGAAGGAGTTGTGACAGCTATTGGGATTGAAGGAGTTGTGACAGCTATTGGGATTGAAGGAGTTGTGACAGCTATTGGGATTGAAGGAGTTGTGACAGCTATTGGGATTGAAGGAGTTGTGACAGCTATTGGGATTGAAGGAGTTGTGACAGCTATTGGGATTGAAGGAGTTGTGACAGCTATTGGGATTGAAGGAGTTGTGACAGCTATTGGGATTGAAGGAGTTGTGACAGCTATTGGGATTGAAGGAGTTGTGACAGCTATTGGGATTGAAGGAGTTGTGACAGCTATTGGGATTGAAGGAGTTGTGACAGCTATTGGGATTGAAGGAGTTGTGACAGCTATTGGGATTGAAGGAGTTGTGACAGCTATTGGGATTGAAGGAGTTGTGACAGCTATTGGGATTGAAGGAGTTGTGACAGCTATTGGGATTGAAGGAGTTGTGACAGCTATTGGGATTGAAGGAGTTGTGACAGCTATTGGGATTGAAGGAGTTGTGACAGCTATTGGGATTGAAGGAGTTGTGACAGCTATTGGGATTGAAGGAGTTGTGACAGCTATTGGGATTGAAGGAGTTGTGACAGCTATTGGGATTGAAGGAGTTGTGACAGCTATTGGGATTGAAGGAGTTGTGACAGCTATTGGGATTGAAGGAGTTGTGACAGCTATTGGGATTGAAGGAGTTGTGACAGCTATTGGGATTGAAGGAGTTGTGACAGCTATTGGGATTGAAGGAGTTGTGACAGCTATTGGGATTGAAGGAGTTGTGACAGCTATTGGGATTGAAGGAGTTGTGACAGCTATTGGGATTGAAGGAGTTGTGACAGCTATTGGGATTGAAGGAGTTGTGACAGCTATTGGGATTGAAGGAGTTGTGACAGCTATTGGGATTGAAGGAGTTGTGACAGCTATTGGGATTGAAGGAGTTGTGACAGCTATT
Source organism: Closterium sp. Yama58-4 (assembly GCA_947470075.1). Classification (NCBI taxonomy): domain Eukaryota; kingdom Viridiplantae; phylum Streptophyta; class Zygnematophyceae; order Desmidiales; family Closteriaceae; genus Closterium; species Closterium sp. Yama58-4. Next base: position 789,046 of record CANIUD010000027.1, read on the forward strand.
GGGATTGAAGGAGTTGTGACAGCTATTGGGATTGAAGGAGTTGTGCTCCCTGATTGTGCACACGTGCAGGAGGTCACTAATGAGAATTCTCAAAAGTAAACTTCACGTGCAGGAGGTGACTTTTGAGAATTCTCAAAAAGTAAAATTCACGTGCAGGAGGTGATGGAGGTGGTGGGAGTGCAGAGGGGGGTACTCCAGGTGTGAGGCAAACGGAATGCCTGGTAGCGCCTTGAACATCTTGTTGGGGGGGAGGGGGGAGAAAGAGGAAAAGGGGAAGGGAAAGGTGACAAGGACGATTGCATGAGAGGGAAGGAGATGCGAGATGCAAGCGTGATAGATGGATAGATGTAAGCATGACATCCGGTCCACACCACAGTGAGGTTGCGCCCATTCAGTGCCTCGCGGGAAAGCATGACACAGGTACTGTTTCTCACATGCACACACAGGCTGATACACACATGCACTCACCATTTGCGGGTGGCTCAGGCACGTGTGCGGCACAACACATGCGATCCGGTCCACTGTCAGGTTGCGCCCCTCCAAAGCCTCATACTCGTCCTGGCTGATGGATGTGCATGTATTGAAGGTGACTAACACACAACTGCACTCACCATCTGCGGGTGGGAGAGGCAGGTGTGTGGCACAACACACGCTATGCGGTCCACAGTGAGCTTGCGCCCCTCCAGTGCCTCGTACTCGTCCTGGCTGATCACACTCGGCACCTCTCCACTGCCCGCGTGCCAGCTCCACTCACTACTACAACTGCTGCTGCTGCTGCTGCTGCTGCTGCTGCTGCCGCCACCGCCACAGCCATTGCCGGACGTGCCACCACCACCAGTAGCAGCAGCAGCTGCAGCAGCACCAGCAGCACCACCAGCAGCGGCAGCGGCAGCGCCAGCAGCCCCAGCAGCGCCAGCAGCAGCAACAGCAGCAACAGCAGCAGCAGGAAGGGCTGAGGGGTAGCGGGGCATGAGGCAGGAGCGCATGTGAGGCACGTTCACAATGACGCCCCACTGCCAGCGATACTCCGCCACCACTGAGATCGCATACCCATGTCGTGGGATGATCAAAGTTCGGTTGAGAAGCGCTGCAAGGGCCAGATACATGTGCACGCACGCTTCCTGGTCGAGGGAGTGGGAGGAGATGGGGGGAGCGAGAAGAGGGATCTAACATGGATGCTAAAATCACAATGAACCCCCACTGCCAGCGATACTCCGCCACCACTGAGATGGCAAAGCCGTGGCGTTGAACGTGGGATGATGAGCGTGCGGTTCAACGGCGCTGCCAGGGCCAGGTACATGTGCATGCACGCTTCCTGGGAGGGGAGGAGGGGGCATGGGAGGGAGGGGGCGGGGGAAAAAGGGAAAGGGAAAAAGGGTTTGGAGGTTAAAACGGGTGCAAGAAAAAGGATGGAGACAAACGAGGGGATGGTGTGGAGGAAAGGGTTAGGGCGCGTCAGATCCGTTACAATGTGATTTGGCTGGAATTTGGTCGACAATTTGGTCGACTAAATCTTTCGCCAAAGTCGACAACAGGGTCGACTTCAAAAGCGACCAATATCCGGCCACATTTACAGGGCCGAAAAATCTGACACATTTGGTGGCCGATTTGCAGGCCGCTTTGCAAATGTGTCAGATTTGCAGTTCGCCAGGGTGGCCGGATTGTGCGACAGATTCGCAGATGCAGTACTTGTGTGACACGACACGTTGCGTCGCATGAGTCGGCGACGTCGCGTAGTGACTGTAGCGATCTCAGGTCGACAAATTGGTCGACTTTTGAGTCGACTGCATGTCGGAACTTTGTCGAATGCTGAACCGGCCATCAATTTTTTTACAAATGGCCGGATTTGGCGAAGTGTGCGAAAATATGAGCGAACGTCGCAAATATGTTACTTTCGCTAATTCCGGCCGGCCGGATTTTTTCAACAACGGATCTGACGCACCCTTAGGAGACGCCTGGTCAGACCGCCACACCTGGTTGGAGAGGCGGCAATAGGTGCAGAGTGCCAGCAGGTAACGCCCCTTCACAGGCCTCCACGCCTCTATCACCCTCCTTTCGCCCCTCGCACTTCCCCCTGTGCCTTTTAAGGCGCCTCAAAGGTCTCACCTGGTTGGAGAGTCGCCCATACGTGCAGAGTGCGAGCAGATACCGCCCCTTTACAGGCCTCCACGCCTCTATCACCCTCCTCTCGCCCCTCGCAGGCCCCCCTGTGCCTGCCCCTCCCCCTTCTTCACACGTCATGCCTGATGCCTCTAGCACCCTTCTCCTAATCACACTGCCTCTGCTGCTCCACTTCTGACCAACTCGTTCTAACCTCGCCTCTAGGTCTTCTTCCCTCATTCCTATCCCTACCCCTCTCCCCTCTGCATCATTCCCTCCTTCGGCTGTAGATCGGCCCCTTAACTCTACCACCTTTTTCCCTGGTAACCACCTGCTCCAGCTCAGTTCGCCTCTCTTCGCCAGTCCTGCCAGTTTTCTTCGCCAAGGCCAAAAAACTTGCCCACTCAACCACTGCTTTCTCAAGATGGCGGAAAATCCATTTTCCAGCTTCCGAATGGTACTGTCTGTCAGCTGCTGACCGTCAGGTGTTTCGCCAGAAGCTCTTTCAGGAGAATTCTCAAAATCTGTGGTACGAAGCGCTCCAGGAGTGACGAATCTCGCCAGAGCGGCCGGATTCGCCAGTGTATCGAGATCGAACACGTGTTCATCTCTGACTGCGCCCACACCGCATGAGAGGAGACTCGAGCACCACAGGAAGCCCAGCAGAAGCACGCTGAAGGAGAGCGTCGGATCTCTATAAATGCGGAGCCTCGGCAGCCTCTGCGCAGCGTTCTCTGGCTGAAGGGTTACTGCAGGCACCATCTTGGCAATCGGCTGTCCGATTACTGTAGTTGCTCAGGAGGCAGTATCCAATATAAAAAGACCCGATAATCTCTTTAGGCCACCCACGAGTGAGCAGAGGAATGGTCAGCAGGAGCGAGCGCCTGGTATAAATGGTTGAACTCCGCCAGAATGGATTATGCTGGCGCGGCGCTGACCTCTGCTTAAATTTTGGACATTATATGCTTGCACGAATCCGCAATACATCGAGCAGTGGGAAAGACCGATTCTGGAAGCTCTTAAAAGTGAATCACGAATCGCGGCAAGTAGTGGTAGCGGCGATCATGTGCTCGGGCCCTACTATTCCAGCGACAATCTCCCTTTAGGATCGTCCCGTTTCGCTCCACATGCGTCGCGACGCGAAACGGGACGATGGCCAAAGCCGAAGGCCGAAGCCGAAGTCCGAGGGCCGTGGAAAAAGGCGGGTCAGGGCGGTTCGAAAGGCGCCATTCGCGCTGGAACGCCAGCGGAAAGGTCGGGCCGGAGGTGCCAGAAAGGCGGCGGCAGGGAGGGAGGGAGAAGTTGCAAGAAAGGTGCGTCGCTGCTCATAATCTCCGTCGATAGGCGGCGGGAAGTGGTCAGCATGCAGAGAATGTCACAAAATACAGGCACCCGCGAAGCACGGTCGGTCGCTAGTGACGAGTAGAACGGATCGTTGTCAGGCGAATCTCGACCGTCCGTCATTCCCTCGAATCGCCGCCTGGCGAAGCGTGAGAAGGAGCTAGTTGCCAGAGTCAGAATCTGACAGAATCTGCTAAGATTGAATCGGTAGTTTGCACCTGAAAGCTAAGTTGATCGTCTGAATGTTCAATGGTTTTTGTTGATTGTTCACACGGCATAGTCAATCCCGATGGTCATCTGTTCGCGTTTGTGGACGGATGTTCCGTCTCGATCCAAGTACTGTATAACATGGAGATTCGAGTTTGCCTTCTACGACGGAAATTTGTTTTGCCCTCTATTCCCCCCGTTCTTCTGCATTCCCTAATAAATATCATGTGCACAATAAGGAGCAAGTGGATACTTAGAACAAATGCAGATATTCTACTAGCAAGAGACCTCACTTGAGCATCTAAAGTTGTAACTTAGCGCTGTTGGAAGCTCACAATGCATGCCTCAACACAGACATTTTCCATGTCAAGCAGCAGTACAAAATAGTTATTTCGAACTGTCGTTTCGAAGGGCTCTCATTTAAAAACCCCGTTTCAATAAGCTGTTGTGGAAGGCAGCAAATCTGTTACGGTGGAAGGACACTCTAGAGGTCGGTGAGTGAGGTGAGCACAGGGAAGCCAGGTTCAGCAGGCAGGGCACCATTGCCAGGGCGCGAGAGCAGCACCGCCTGAAGACCTGTGGGTGGGTGGGTGCGACAGTGGGGTGGAGGGCAGGCAGGGAGAAAGAGAGGGGATTGTGAGAATATATATATATATATATTTTTTTATATATGTTTATATATATTTATATATTTATTTGTATATATATATATTTTTTCACGTATGGATAAATTTGACCGATTTTTGCCTACATTCACGTGGGTACCTGCTTGTTTGAATCATCCACCTGCTGCTGGCTTGCTTGGCAGCCTGTGCCTCCTCCAGAATGTTGGTGCAGAATGAGATATGTGACGGGGAGTCAACGGGTAGCGAGAGACAGCACAGCTGCCTGCTCACTATTCGTCTGCATGCATACATGCTCATCCCTGCCTGCCTGCTAGCTTGGCAGCCTGTGCCTCCTCCAGAATGTCGGTGCAGAAGGTGATGTGTGCAGGGGAGATCACAGGAGCACTGCTAAGGATAGGCACTGCCCGATTGCATGCCCTGTGTTGACCTGCCTGCCTACTTGCTCCTCCCTGCCCTACCTGCTTGCTTGGAAGCCTGAGCCTCCTCCAGGATATTGGTGCAGAAGGTGATGCGTGACGGGGAGACAACTGAGAACGAGAGAAACAGCACAACTGCCTGCCTCGTGCTGTTGACCTGCCTGACCCATGCCCATCCCTGCCCTACCTGCTTGCTTGGCAGCCTGTGCCTCCTCAAGAATGTCGGTGCAGAAGGTGATGTGTGCAGGGGAGTCAGCACCCAGAGATAGCGCGATCTCCGAGTAGCTGCACGCCTCCCTCTTGTGGCTGCTCGGAGGGTGTGTGAGGGAGGGTGGGCGAGAGGGAAGAGGTGAGGGAGAGTGGGTGAGAGAGGGTAGGTGAGGGAGGGTAGGTGAGAGGGAAGAGGTGTGAAAATTTGTGAGGAAGAAGGAGAGATGCGAGCAAACAGGTGCAAGCGAGGCACAGATGATAGAGTCGTTCAAACCCTGTGAAAAGAACAAACCAGGGATCGGTATGTGCATAAGACGACTTTTGAGGCGCCTCAAAGATGATAGAGTCGTTCAAACCCTGTGAAAAGAACAAACCAGGGATCGGTATGTGCATAAGACGACTTTTGAGGCGCCTCAAAGATGATAGAGTCGTTCAAACCCTGTGAAAAGAACAAACCAGGGATCGGTATGTGCATAAGACGACTTTTGAGGCGCCTCAAAACATGATGATAGAGACGTTCAAACCCTGTGAAAAGAACAAACCCGGGATCGGTATGTGCATAAGGGCTTCAGCTGGATGTGCGAATCGACCCTGTGGCAGTATCAAAGAAGCCACTAATGAAGCGGCACAGGTCCCCCATACTGTCACATATGAGCATGAGCTAGAGGCGACATATGAGGAGTGTGCATAAGAGCATCAAATCGACGTAATATAAATACCGACCTTGTGGTGGTATCAAAGAAGCCACTAATGAAGCGGCGCAGGTCCCCCATGCTGTCACATATGAGCATGAGCTAGAGGCGACATATGAGGTGTGTGCATAAGAGCATCAAATCGACGTAATATAAATACCGACCCTGTGGTGGTATCGAAGAAGCCACTAATGAAGCGGCGCAGGTCGCCCACATTGGAATAGCCGAAGATGAGGCGCTGCGCCTCCCTGCTGCCACTCGAATAGATGTAGATCTGAAGGAGTGGGGAAGACAGGGAGGGAATGGGGAGTCTAGTTTTGAGGCGCCTCAGAACTGTGCCTCCCTGCTGCCACTTGAATAGATGTAGATCTGAAGGAGTGGGGAAGACAGGGAGGGAAGGGGAAGATAGCTGTGGAGCGAGGAAGAGAGGGAGAAGTGGATTACGAAGAGCTTGGAAAAAGAAGACGCCAGCAGGACTAACGCCAGACTACAGACACGTGAAGATGACCTTTTGCACCTCCTTCTGCGCCATTCCCAAACGCCGCTTTGGATGGGAACGAGTCACAGCAAAGCTTGATTACATGCGCTGCTCGAAACCAGATGACACCTGCCTTGCACCCAGCCGACTAAGATGAGAATCACTTCCTGACTCAGCCCCCTTGCAGCCAACCTGCAGCAGATAAGTCACCACTGTTGGTGTTGACTCTTCCAGACAGCACCCACCTTGCTCCCAGCAGCGTGCCACTGGGTGAGCGCAGTCAACACATCACTAAAAAACTCCCCCTTGAGCTCGCCCTTCTCGTACCCGCCCCTCCAAACTTGGTGACAGTGAAAAGTTACCTCTGCTTGTGTTGACTCTTCCAGACAGCACCCACCTTGCTCCCAGCAGCGTGCCACTGGGTGAGCGCAGTCAACACATCGCTGAAAAACTCCCCCTTCAATTCGCCCTTCTCGTACCCGCCCCGCCAGATGTGCCCCTGCAGCTGCTTCAGCGCCGTCACCTTCCTGTCCGCCGCTATCATCGCCGCCACGTTCCTCGCCAGTGCTGCCACCACGGCTTCTTTCCCAGCTTCAAAGGGCGGCACGGGCTCAGCACCAGCAACAGAAGACTTGAGGTCTTGGTCGATTTGGGTGCGCAGCAGCATGATGTCTGCCTGCGTCTCGGGGGTGTCGAAGGTGGCGAGTAGATGCTGCCCCACATGTGACTTGGCATACGGGAAGAGGACCTGCGGTGGGAAGGGCAGAGAGGTAGAGGTCGCTATCAGTGCTTTGACCCTGCCCCTGCGTTCCTATGGAGCCCCAAGTAGGAGGCATGGCGTAGCGTGCCAGCAGCTATTTTTTGAGAATTCTAAAAAAATCCCTGCAAGTAGGAGGCATGGCGTAGCGTGCCAGCAGCTGTGTTTAGCAAACAGCTGCTGCCACGCTACGCCATGCCTCCTACTTGGGGCTCCATTGGTCTATCCAAGGACCTGGGGTGGGAAGGGCAGAGAGGTAGAGGTCGGTATCAGTGCTTTGACCCTGCCGCCACGTTTCTCTCCAGTGCCCCCACCACAGCATGTCGGCTTGCGTCTCGGGGGTGTCGAAGCTGTCCCTCAAGTGCTGCCCCACGTGGTCCTTGGCATATGGGAAGAGGATCTGGTGGCATGGCAGGTGGTGAGAGGGGAGAGAGGATACAAGAACAGGATGCAGTATGAGAGGAGGTAGTCGATTTGGGTGCGCAGCAGCAGCAGCATGTCGGCTTGCGCCTCAGGGTAATCGAAGGTGGCGAGCAGGTGCTGGCTCATGTGGGCCTTGGCATAGGGGAAGAGCACCTGGTGATGGGGGGATAAGGGGAATGAAGTATTGGCTAGGAGAGGTCTGGTGATGTCAGGCCGTTGGCTTGGAGAGGTTTGGTCTCAATTTGCTTTCTTGCTGGGACAGCGTAGCCTTGTAAGGGAGACAGCGTTCTAGAAGAGGATCAGACGCGCTGGCAGGCACTAGAAATATACCAAACGCAAACGGAAAGAGATCTGCAGGCGGCAGGTAGCGTAGCGCTAAATCTGCGTTTCAGCTACTAGAGAGGCTCTGGGCTCTAAGGCTGGGCTCGAAGGATTTACGGTTGGGAATTTTGGATCTGGAGTCTAAGGCTTGGTGTTTCAGGTTTGGGGTTTAAGGTATGCGGTTTAGCAAGCGGGCAAGACATACCTGAGAGACAAAGGAGATGGGCGTGGTGGTGCCCTCTATGTCCAGCACTATGAACTTCTGCAGATTGGGGTAGGAAGAGAGGGGGGGGGAGGTGGGGGAAGGGGGGAGAGAATTGAGCCACAGGTGAGAAGGGGGGTAGGCGTAGATGAGATGGGTGTGGTGCGGTGGTGCCCTCTATGTCCAGCACTATGAACTTGTTCAGATTGGGGTAGGAGGAGAGGGATTGTTGTGGGGAGTGGAGTGGGGGGGGCGGAGAGCAGAAGGGCGGGCATGGCTGCAAAACTGGGAAGGAGATGGGTGTGGTGTGTTGGTGCCCTCTATGTCCAATACTAAGAACTTGTGCCTTTTGAGTCGACTCAAAAGTCAACTGGGAAGGAGATGGGCGTGGTGTGGTGGTGCCTTCTATGTCCAATACTATGAGCTTGTGCTGATTGGGGTAGGAGGGGAGAGGAGGGGGGAAGGCAGACAGAGAAGGGCATGTATGGTGGTTGGGGAGGTGTTTTGAGATGGGGGTGGTGGTGCCTTTCATACACCTGGTGGTTGGGGAGGAGGAAATGGGGGTGGTGGTGCCTCAAACCCTGAGCACCACGGTTTCTGCATTTCCTCCTCAGGCACCGCCCCCACTAGGAATTTCTGCAGAGTGGGGGTGGAGGGCAAGGGTGGCAGTGGTGCTTCCTCATAGCTGTGTCAAACAGGCAGTGGTAACACTCCCATCAACTTTTGAGACGTCTCGAAAGTCAAACATGCAGTGGTAACACTCCCATCAACTTTTGAGACAGTCTCGAAAGTCAAACATGCAGTGGTAACACTCCCATCAACTTTTGAGACGTCTCGAAAATCAAACATGCAGTGGTAACACTCCCATCAACTTTTGAGACGTCTCAAAAGTCAAACATGCAGTGGTAACACTCCCATCAACTTTTGAGACGTCTCGAAAGTCAAACATGCAGTGGTAACACTCCCATCAACTTTTGAGACGTCTCAAAAGTCAAACATGCAGTGGTAACACTCCCATCAACTTTTGAGACGTCTCGAAAGTCAAACATGCAGTGGTAACACTCCCTTCAACTTTTGAGACGTCTCGAAAGTCAAACATGCAGTGGTAACACTCCCATCAACTTTTGAGACGTCTCAAAAGTCAAACATGCAGTGGTAACACTCCCATCAACTTTTGAGACGTCTCGAAAGTCAAACATGCAGTGGTAACACTCCCATCAACTTTTGAGACGTCTCGAAAGTCAAACATGCAGTGGTAACACTCCCATCAACTTTTGAGACGTCTCAAAAGTCAAACATGCAGTGGTAACACTCCCATCAACTTTTGAGACGTCTCAAAAGTCAAACATGCAGTGGTAACACTCCCATCAACTTTTGAGACGTCTCAAAAGTCAAACATGCAGTGGTAACACTCCCATCAACTTTTGAGACGTCTCAAAAGTCAAACATGCAGTGGTAACACTCCCATCAACTTTTGAGACGTCTCAAAAGTCAAACATGCAGTGGTAACACTCCCATCAACTTTTGAGACGTCTCGAAAGTCAAACATGCAGTGGTAACACTCCCATCAACTTTTGAGACGTCTCAAAAGTCAAACATGCAGTGGTAACACTCCCATCAACTTTTGAGACGTCTCGAAAGTCAAACATGCAGTGGTAACACTCCCATCAACTTTTGAGACGTCTCGAAAGTCAAACATGCAGTGGTAACACTCCCATCAACTTTTGAGACGTCTCAAAAGTCAAACATGCAGTGGTAACACTCCCATCAACTTTTGAGACGTCTCGAAAGTCAAACATGCAGTGGTAACACTCCCATCAACTTTTGAGACGTCTCGAAAGTCAAACATGCAGTGGTAACACTCCCATCAACTTTTGAGACGTCTCAAAAGTCAAACATGCAGTGGTAACACTCCCATCAACTTTTGAGACGTCTCAAAAGTCAAACATGCAGTGGTAACACTCCCATCAACTTTTGAGACGTCTCAAAAGTCAAACATGCAGTGGTAACACTCCCATCAACTTTTGAGACGTCTCAAAAGTCAAACATGCAGTGGTAACACTCCCATCAACTTTTGAGACGTCTCAAAAGTCAAACATGCAGTGGTAACACTCCCATCAACTTTTGAGACGTCTCGAAAGTCAAACATGCAGTGGTAACACTCCCATCAACTTTTGAGACGTCTCAAAAGTCAAACATGCAGTGGTAACACTCCCATCAACTTTTGAGACGTCTCGAAAGTCAAACATGCAGTGGTAACACTCCCATCAACTTTTGAGACGTCTCGAAAGTCAAACATGCAGTGGTAACACTCCCATCAACTTTTGAGACGTCTCAAAAGTCAAACATGCAGTGGTAACACTCCCATCAACTTTTGAGACGTCTCGAAAGTCAAACATGCAGTGGTAACACTCCCATCAACTTTTGAGACGTCTCGAAAGTCAAACATGCAGTGGTAACACTCCCATCAACTTTTGAGACGTCTCAAAAGTCAAACATGCAGTGGTAACACTCCCATCAACTTTTGAGACGTCTCAAAAGTCAAACATGCAGTGGTAACACTCCCATCAACTTTTGAGACGTCTCAAAAGTCAAACATGCAGTGGTAACACTCCCATCAACTTTTGAGACGTCTCAAAAGTCAAACATGCAGTGGTAACACTCCCATCAACTTTTGAGACGTCTCAAAAGTCAAACATGCAGTGGTAACACTCCCATCAACTTTTGAGACGTCTCAAAAGTCAAACATGCAGTGGTAACACTCCCATCAACTTTTGAGACGTCTCAAAAGTCAAACATGCAGTGGTAACACTCCCATCAACTTTTGAGACGTCTCAAAAGTCAAACATGCAGTGGTAACACTCCCATCAACTTTTGAGACGTCTCAAAAGTCAAACATGCAGTGGTAACACTCCCATCAACTTTTGAGACGTCTCAAAAGTCAAACATGCAGTGGTAACACTCCCATCAACTTTTGAGACGTCTCAAAAGTCAAACATGCAGTGGTAACACTCCCATCAACTTTTGAGACGTCTCAAAAGTCAAACATGCAGTGGTAACACTCCCATCAACTTTTGAGACGTCTCAAAAGTCAAACATGCAGTGGTAACACTCCCATCAACTTTTGAGACGTCTCAAAAGTCAAACATGCAGTGGTAACACTCCCATCAACCCATCAATCCAACCACCCACTGCGTGTATCTTACTGAAAACGCTTTGCCGCCGGCCGTAGCAGCAGGAGCAGCAGCAGCGGGCAGGTGCAGCAGAAGAAGCAGCAGCGGGCAGGTGCAGCAGAAGCAGCAGCATTGGCAGGTGCAGCAGAAGCAGCAGCAGCGGGCAGGTGCAGCAGAAGCAGAAGCAGCAGCAGCGGGCAGGTGCAGCAGAAGCAGCAGGAGCGGGCAGGTGCAGCGGGTCACAGGGGTTGATCCCCATGTGGCGCATCGTGCTAGCCAAGTCAAACAGGTAGTGGTAGCTCTCCCATCTACCCATCAACCCACCGGCTTACCAGAAAGGTCTTGCCACCAGTGGTAGCAGGCACAGCAGCAGCGCCAGAGATTTGCAGGTGCAGAGGGTCATAGGGGTTGATCCCCATCTGGTGCATGCGGATAGCTGCGTCAAAAAGGTAGTGGTAGCACTTCCCATCAACCCATCAACCCATCAACCCATCAACCCATCAACCCATCAATTCAACCCACTGCCCGTGTCTTACCGGAAAGGTCTTGCCACCAGCACTAGCAGCAGGAGCGGCAGCAGCAGAAGCAGCGGGCAGGTGCAGAGGGTCACATGGGTTGATCCCCATCTGGTGCATGCGGATAGATGTGTGAAACAGGTAGTGGTAGCACCCCGTCAACCCATCAACCCACTGCATGTGTCTCACCGGAAAGGTTTTGCCACCAGCAGCAGGAGCTGCAGCAGGAACAGCAGCGGCACCAGCAGCAGCTGGCAGGTGCAGCGGGTCGCACGGGTTGATCCCCATCTGGTGCATGCGGATAGCAGCGTCAAACAGGTAGTGGTAACACTCCGCCTGTGTCTTGGCCTGGATCCAGTTGTCCCCCCAGATGTACACGCCGTGGTTTCGCACCAACACTGCCGTTGCCTTGGGATAGGCCGCGATCTGCAAGTGAAACAGACGAACGGAGGAGCACAGAGGGATAAACTCAGCAGGTACAGGTAGTGGTAGCACTCCGCCTGTGTCTTGGCTTGGATCCAGTTGTCGCCCCAGATGTACACGCCATGGTTGCGCACTAACACTGCTGTTGCCTTGGGATAGGCTGCGATCTGTGTGGGTGGCGGATGGTGGGATGGACAAATGCGGCAGGGGAGAGGGAGAGGGGTTGGGCAAATGGGGATCATCAGGTAAGGGTCTTTGCTTAATCTAGTTATCCTCCCAGCATGACCCTTGAGAATATTCATATTTCTGAAGAACGTATCTGAAAAGACTATGGAGGAAGACAGGAAAAGACGAAAGGACGAGAGGAAAAAGGTAGAAGTAAGGTAGTAAGAGGATTGAAGGAAGAAACGAGGATGGTATGAGAAAAAGGAGTGGGGGTTTAGGTTGGAAGTGAAGAAAGGTGAGGTGAGGCGAGGAAAGGCGAGGCAAGGGGTTTACAGTGGCAGCGAGGGAGTCAGTAAGCTCGTTTTCTCTGGCGGCATTCTCAATGATTAGCACCACCAGCTTCGTGCAAGGCAAGGGCGTAATCTCAACAGCACTTTCACCAGGGGCGAGGGACCTACAGCACAAGCAAAGGGCTTACAGCGGCAGCGAGAGAGTCTGTGAGCTCATATTCCCGCGCGGTGTTCTCAATGATGGGCACCACCAGCTCGTCGTAATAGCCATGGCCCACGATGCCCTTTATCATCTCCATGTGAGATATCTGGGTGGAGGGGGGAAAAGGGAGTGGGGCGGAGGGGGAGGATGTGAGTGCGAGTTAGCACCTATTGCAGTACCCATGGCCCACGATGCCTTTTATCATCTCCATTTGAGATATCTGGGAGGAGGGGGAGAGAGAGGGAGAGAAAGAGTGAGGGAGAGAGGGGGGGAGAAAGAGAGAGGGAGAGAGAGGGGGAGAAAGAGTGAGGGAGAGAGAGGGGGAGAAAGAGAGAGGGAGAGAGAGGGGGAGAAAGAGTGAGGGAGAGAGAGGGGCTGAGGGGGTGGGAGTGCAAGAGAAAGGGTTCCTGGTAAGGAGCACTAGTTGTTGCGAAATGTGATCGTTACCCAGCCAGCTCAGTTGAGCCAGCCATCGAATGGAGCTAAGTCAATAAATACAGCAAAAGAGAATCAACGCGGTCAACCGAGAGTCAACTCACAATGGTGCCTAAGTTAACTCATCAATTCAGTCACTTCAGTCAGCTCAGTCACTTCAGTCAGCTCAGTCACTTCAGTCCCAACTTGGCATCAAGCCTGTCACCACAGTCAACGCAGTCAACTTGGTCAGTGCTGCAGTCCACGTATGCAGTCAACAACGTGAACTCACACGGAACTCCTTGGCGCCAGGGACGAGCATGGTGGCCATGGAAGTCGCCATGCCGTGGCTGTGAATGAAGCGATTATAGTGGTGCCTGAGTCAACTCAGTCAACGCATGTAGTCAAAAGAGTCAACTCACACGGAACTCCTTAGCGCCAGGGACGAGCATGGTGGCCATGGCAGTCTCCATGCCGTGGCTGTGGATCACCGCCCCCGCGCCGCGCATCTCAAAGCACTGTTGCACGGGGGAGTATCGGCGCACACGGGAGGAGATAAGGGGAAACGGAAGGGGAGGGTCCGGAGGAGGGAGCGAGGGGATGGGGGAGAAGAATGGAAGCCGGGCTGAGGAAAACGGAATGGGGGGGCGGAAAAGTGGGTAAGAGTGGGTCAGGGTGGGTTGAGGAGGGTGCAAGAACGGAATAGTGGTTCTCGTAAGACGTTGGTCTGAGTCAAAGGCGCGCTTTAGAACCCAGGAGACAATGAAAACGCTCGCCTTGAGAAAGAGCGGGCCGCACTCGCTGCACTTGGGCGGCTTGTGCGGGGCAGGCTTGACCTTAGGCTCCACGAGAATGGTCCCATCAGGCGCCATCACGTACATGTCCTCTGGGAGCATGCGCTCCTTCTGCACGCCTGTGGGGGAGGGAGAGGCCAGAGGCGGGGAATGAGAGGCAGGTCTCACTCTGGGCTTCACACTTCCTGAACCATCCGGCGCCTGCACTGCACGCACGTACATGTCCTCTGGGAGCATTCGCTCCTTCTGCACGCCTGTGGGGAAGGGAGAGGCCAGAGGCGGGGAACGAGAGGCAGGTCTCACTCTGGGCTTCACACTCCCGGAACCATCCGGGGCCATCACATACATGTCCTCTGGCAGCATTCGCTCCTTCTGCACGCCTGTGGTGTGGGGGAGAGGAGCCAATGAATGCATGGATAGTAGGGCGGGAGAGAAGGATAGGAGAAGGCGGGCTCAACTGTTGGTTCCACCAGCACTGTGGCATCCACCAGCACTGTGCCATCCACCAGCACTATGCCATCCACCAGCACTGTGCCATCCACCAGCACTGTGCCATCCACCAGCACTGTGCCATCCGGGGCCAGCACATACATGTTTTCTGGCAGCATGCGCTCCATCTGCACGCCTGAGAGGGTGCATGCATGTGCATATGGGGCATGATGGATGGTAAGGGCTGAGGGAAGGAGCATGGGATTCGCACCGGCACAGGGCACGGGGAAGAGACCATGGGGCATGGGGAAGAGACCATGGGGCATGGGGCATGGGGGATGGGGCATGGGGCATGGCGCATGGGGCATGGATGGATGGAAGGGTGCGTGCATGGGCGCATGGGTGCATGAATGCATGGGTGCATGAATGCATGGGTGCATGAATGCATGCATTGGTGTACGAGTGCTACCCACCAGAGGGAGCTACCCACTCCACCCACCAGAGGGAGCTACCCACTCCACCCATCAGAGGGAGCTACCCACTCCACCCACCAGAGGGAGCTACCCACTCCACCCACCAGAGGGAGCTACCCACTCCACCCACCAGAGGGAGCTACCCACTCCACCCACCAGAGGGAGCTACCCACTCCACCCACCAGAGGGAGCTACCCACTCCACCCACCAGAGGGAGCTACCCACTCCACCCACCAGAGGGAGCCATGACGATGGTGCGCTCTTGGTTGGTCTTCCCCGGCTCATTTGCCTTGATGCTGATGCTGCCCCCTGCATGCACGCACGCAACCACACACACAAGCCACATGTTTCACACACGTTCCCCAGCCGTTATCAGACGTGCACAGACAGACATGCATGTGGATAGCATGTACATACACGCACACATTGACATGTCATGGATTCAAGAATTTTCAAAATTATCCTGCATGGCATGTACATGCACACATTGGCATGTCATGTCATGCACGCAATCGCATCCAGGCAGGGAGAGGCTTTTGAGAATTCTCAAAAGAGAGGAGCACACGGGAATCGTGTTTGCAGCAAAACCGGATACGGAGTATCCAAGCAGTATGAATGAGTCTGTGTGTTTGGTGTGGTGTGGAGTATGGTACGATGAAGCTGGGTAGGGTAGAATTGACCAAATGATTCATCCATTGATACTCATACGGATGGACATGTGCTTTAATCAATGCTGGTTAAAGGATGGCCAATGCTGCTTAACGCTGGTCAACGCTGGTCAATGCCGACCATTACAGTCACTGCTGGCCAATACTGATCTGTGCTGACCCACGTTGGTCAATAACGGTCAGTGCTGGTCAGTGCTGACCCATGCTGGAGCCAGGTCATTCGAACGGCACTGGTTGAAGCTACAAAGACGGCACAGGCTGAAGCTACAAAGATGGCACTGGTTGAAGCTACAAAGACGGCACTGAATCGCGACTGCTCGAAGCTCTGTTCAGCATTGACCGAGCCAACGTCCCGCGATTTGAACAGTCGCCATTGGTGGTCGTGAAGTGGCGCTTAGGAATGTAGCGAATGAGGAGCTTATAGAGGATCTAAGGAATGCGGGTTTTCAGGATAGAGGGATCTGAGAGGAGAGCACGGAGACTGTGCGAATGCAGAAGGTATGGGGGTTATGATTCAAGTGCGCCCGATCGAAGGAGTGTAATTCGCGCGCACCTGTTCCCGAGACCCATCCAAGGGTGTAGAAGTGACGGCACAGCTCCGCGACAAGATCGCGGGCTTCCCGCACCGCGTCGCTCTCCTGATACCCCGCCGCCATTGTCGCAAAGCGTCGCACGGCAGCTCTGCCGCAAACTGTTCGAGACGGTGAGAAGAGCGCAAAATGCGGCGGGCGGGGAGAAGAAAGAGGCGAGCGGGAGATGGGGGAGACTCGTTGAAGAGTGCAACGACGGATGGCGATGCAGGAAGATGGGATGAGAGCAACTGCCGCCATGAAGGTGAGAGAAGCACTTGGATGGGGAATTTAAGATAAAATGTATTTATTTATTCAATGTTTCCGTTTGGTAATCAAACAGGTGCCGTGGTGTAGTTGGTTATCACGTCAGTCTAACACACTGAAGGTCTCCGGTTCAAGTCCGGGCGGCTTCATTGAGTTTTAGCCCATTGAGGGGAACCCATACAATTTATTGTTAGGTGTAAAATTTCCAGATGGGAGTAGGTACCATATACAAAAGAAGATGCAGCCAAACAGGGAGTTCGGTGAGACCTACAATTCATGGAAGGGTGAAAACTGGTCACTGCAGTTTCCCTAGCCAGCCCTTCACAATTGAAGGCTAGCCCTAAACGAGCCCAAGAACTAGTCAGTGCAAGACCATGAATAAGGATATTTCACGTGTTCAGTGAGCTAGAAACGGCAGGCCTAGTAATCTTCAACGCATTCAGCATCAAAGTACACTTTCTTCATTTCGGTGAGGATAACCCTGATTGAGATGATGGAGGAGAAGGAGCTAGAAACGGCAGGCCTAGTAATCTTCAACGCATTCAGCATCAAAGTACACTATCTTCATTTCGGTGAGGATAACCCTGATTGAGATGATGGAGGAGAAGCAAGGCTGTCTTGAGCAAGTTCACATAAATACCGTATCATCCTATTTTTGTCACTTTCTATGCATTCCCTCTTGTCAGATGTTGAAGTTTCCGTATCATAATTTCAATGTAACAAGTTGTATGACAGCTTCAAAATGTATGAAGGATGCAGCAAGTACCGTAGGTATGAAGCTACAAATTGTTATTTATGATTTCGTCCAGTAACAAATATTTTTTTGCGATATATAATCTATCATTGATAGTACGCTAGTAAAGGGCATCCTCTCTGAAGTGCGTATGCTTCCTCCAGTTTCTTCCAAATCTTGATCTTGCCACTGATCCCACCCGGCACTTCACCACAGCCAGCTTCGATCATCCCAAGGTCCCCCATAATTCAGCGTCTTCCCCACGGCCAGTATCCTTTCCTGATAACGTGAAATATCTGACTGGTCGCATGGTCGGTCCGTCGCTTCGAGGTCTGCAGATTGCGCGCGTCTCGCGACCATCGCGGCTTGAGTTAGGCGTAAGGATGAAGCCGATCGTAAAGGTCGGGGTTTTGGTGCTGTGCGTGGTGACGTTGCTGACGGCGGAATGTCAGGCACAGTTGTCGAATCCGGTTACCAGAGACTCTCACGTGATCAATGAAGGGAATAAATTCCTATCTCGTCACGCGACAGCCGACAGCGATGCTATTCCAGCTGTGTAAGGAAATCCGTGAACAGCTTCATCTTCTCGTAACCATGCGGTTATCCCTCGTTTGAGTACGAATTCAGAATCCTTTTCCAGCGATTCCGCTTGTCAGAAATGCATTATTCTTAAATTAGAAATTCCACCCTCTTCTGCCTGTTTCTTAGCGTTCTTTACCACCATCCCTGTGGCCATGTTCATAAATCGTTGTGATCTGTCGGACAAACGACCGAACACACGAGCAGCGACGAGGAGGCGATGGGGAACAGCCGGTGTCCCGTGAATCTGGAGCTTCGATGGCAAGCGGAGGTCAGCAGCAGCATCTACTCCACTCCCCTCGTCGCCGATATTAATAGGTCAGTACGTGACTGATGTAGGTATATTTGTTTTGTCTCTGTTCGATATCGTTGATAACAGCGATTCAGACCTTCTAGCGATTTTTAAACGCTGTGATCAGGACAGTCGTACGAGATCGTTATGCTGATTGAGCTTATCTGACATTCATGGTTCTCGCGAATCGGTCTACCTTCATTCACGATAGATTCCGCTGAAAGACTTCGTTCATACCGCCTCCTCATTTCCATCGCGCTGGCACTGCATTCCCCTCACACTCGGGGTCCGGCAAGGCGAAACGTCGTGTTGTCAAACCTCTTTTCTCACTGCGATCTGCCTGCCCTCACATTCCTCGTCTCCCTTGCTCTGATCGCTGTCGCTCGCAGGGACGGCAAGATGGAGGTGGTGGTGCCGTCCTTCGTGCACTACCTGGAGGTGCTGGACGGTTATGATGGTGACCGGCTGCATGGTACGCGATGGTAAAGGATGCTTCTGTATGGACGTCTTCACATATAGATATGGCTGTTGCATCTGCGAGCAAGAGGTGGAGCCGTCCTTGGTGCATTACCTCAAGGTGCTGGACGGTTATGATGGTGACCGGCTGCATGGTACGTGATGGCTGTGGTGGTGCTGCTGGTCAAGAGTGGTAGTTGTGGAGGTGGTAGTGCCGTCCTTCGTGCATTACCTGGGGGTGCTGGACGGTTATGATGGCGATCGGCTACATGGTGAGTGGTGGTGGTGGTGATGGTGGTTGTCGTCGTCACAAGTGGTAGTGGTGGAGGGGGTGGTGGTGCCGTCCTTCATGCACTACCTGTAGGTGCTGAGCCGCTACGAGATGGGGACTGGCTGCATGGTGAGTGGCAGTGTGGTGGTCATATTCTTGCTCGTCTGGGTTCGCCACGTAGGGATGTGGTTTGCACTTACAAGCAACAAGGGTGTGGTGATGCCGTCCTTTATGTATTACTTCAACGTGCTCCATGGCTACATTCCAATTCACCCACTTGCGCCTCTGTTTCAGGCTGGCCGGCGTTCTACCGCTCCAGCACGCACACGAGCCCCCTGCTGTACGACATCGACAAGGACGGCGTGAGGGAGATCATCCTCGCGGATTACAACGGCGAAATCCTCTCCTTCACGTGAGTTGCTAGGTCGCTTCCTCTCAGAGATGCGTGGGATGGGCGGCAGGCAGTACGGATGGGACAGTCACAGTGTCAGTGCGTGCATACCCCCCTGTACGACGTTAACAAGGATGCGTTAGGGAGGTCTTACTTGCATACTACAATGGCGAGAAATTCTCCTTCACATAAGTCGCTAAGTCTCTTCTTCTCATAGATGCGTGGGAGGCAGGCAGTGCCGAGGAGTTGCGCGCAGATGCTTGCTTGCACACCCTGTTGTACGGCATCAACAAAGACGGTGGGAGGGAGGGAGACCATCGTTGCGGTTTACAACACTTTGATCATCTCCCTTAACGTTGAGCCCACCCAATCCAAGGCATGCCTTTTACTCTCCCTATTCCCGGTCATACCTACTCACTACACCCCTTGACTTGTATCATCGTCTTCTTGCAGGCCTGGTGGCGAGGAGCTGACTCATTATAAGTTGAGTGTGCCAAGCCTGTTTCTCAGAATTCCCTACTTAATTTGCTCTTGCTTGCAGGCCTGGTGGCGAGGAGCTGACTCGTTATAAGATGAGTGTGCCGCGGCTGCGCATCCGCAAGGAGTGGTATGTGGGGCTGGACCCAGACCACGTGGACCATGCTCACCCTGACATCCACGCTCCCATCGACGACGGTAAGTTATGGGTGAGACATTCTCGTTATGAGTACTGCACACGGCACAGGGAGTGGTATGTGGGGCTGGACCCAGACCACGTGGACCATGCTCACCCTGACATCCACGCTCCCATCGACGACGGTAAGTTATGGGTGAGACATTCTCGTTATGAGTACTGCACACGGCACAGGGAGTGGTATGTGGGGCTGGACCCAGACCACGTGGACCATGCTCACCCTGACATCCACGCTCCCATCGACGACGGTAAGTTATGGGTGAGACATTCTCGTTATGAGTACTGCACACGGCACAGGGAGTGGTATGTGGGGCTGGACCCAGACCACGTGGACCATGCTCACCCTGACATCCATGCTCCCATTGACGATGGTGAGCCGTTATAGGCTGGGCTTACAACTTAGTGAGACATCCTTGTTGTAAGATACTGCACGTGTGAGGCTGGACCCAGACCACGTGGACCATGCACACCCCGAAATCCACGCTCCCATAAACGATGGTGAGGTATATCCTCGTTAAAAGCAGCTGCATTCTCAGTACTGGTATGCTTGGCTTGACTGACCCAGAGTCCCGCCCCCTTCACCATGCGTCACACGGCAGCCAAGAACGAGTCCAGCCAGCATCAGGAGAGCGATCTGCCAAACCTGACCAAGCCTCACGCTGCTGATGGCCTTGCCAAAGACGGTTCTGGTGGTGGTCCTTCTGTCGTCACAGCTGTTTTTTCTCCCTCCGCACTGACCCTCTCTCCCTCCCCCTCCCTCCGCTTCTGCATCTTCCCCCTTCCCTCCGTATGTTTCATGCAGCAGCAGCAGCAGCAGCAGCCAAGAACGCGTCCAACCAGCACCAGTAGAGCGATCTGCTGAACCTGCCCAAGCCACACACTGCTGAAGCCCATGCTGAGCGCGGCGCTGATGGTGGTTCTCCCATTCTCACTGATATTTTCTCTCCCTCCGCACCCACCACCCCCCCCTCTCGAACGGTCCTTATTAAAGTCAACATGCTACACCAGGTAAGGCAACCCCCCCTCTCTCTCTCTCTCCCCCTCCCTCTCTCCTCCTTCCCCGGTCCTCCCTCTCCTCCCAGTGCTTCACCTAGCGGCCAGGAACGCGTCCAGGCAGCACCGGGGGGGCGACCTTCTGAACCTGCCCACGGCCGCACGCTTCGCTGATGGTGGTTCTCCCATTCTCGCTGATTTATCCTTGCCCTCTGCACCCACCCTCCCCCTCTCCCACTGTGCTTCACCCGGCAGCCAAGAACGCGTCCAGCCAGCACCAGGGGGGCGACCTTCTGAACCTGCCCACGGCACACGCCGCTGACGCCCATGCTGAGCGCGGCGCTGGTGGCTCTGACACCCACGCACCAGGAACACCAGGGCAGGCCCAGGGACAGCAGGCACAGGCGCAGGGTCAGCAGACACAGGGGCAGTATAAGACTCAGCCACTGCAGCAGCAGCCGCAGCAGGAAGTGCATCACGAGCACCATCCGGAGCAGCATCCGGACAAGCATACAGAGCAGCAGCACGCAGCAGGAGGGGGCGGATTGCCTCATGGGAGTGACCTGCAGCAGCCAGGCATCCCCCACGCAGCAGCAGACACGGCGTTTGGCACAGCCACCGCTGCTAGGACGCTCGCAGAACAGCAGCACCCTCAGGCGCAGGCAGAGCAGCAGCACCCTCAGGCGCAAGCACAGGTTAAGGTAGAGAATCCTCAGGAGGACCCCGGCCTGCCCCCTGTTGTAACTGCTGCTGCTGGAGGTGCTAGTAGCGGGGGGATTGACATGCCTCCGCTTGTAGAGCCTCTGCACGGCGCAGGCGCTGCTGCTGCGGGTGCTGCTGGGGGTGCTGGTGCTGCTGCTGGAGCGGGAGGGCGCGGGGCGGCGTTGGCAGATCTGGATTGTGGGAAGGACGGGTTGTGCGGCAAGGAGGCGCATGCTGCAGCAGAGGCCAAGGCAGCCGCTGCTTCTGCTGCTGCTGTGGCTGCCGCCATGAGTGGGGGAATCGCAGCAGCTGCGGCAGGGGGGCAGCAGGGACAGCAGCAGCAGGGGCAGGGGCAGCAGCAGGTGGAAGGTTCTGGAAAGATCCAAGCAACTGAAGCAGATTTACAGAAGATCCAGTCATGGGAGAAGTGGTACCAGGATGTGACGGCCAAGGGGGGAGGGGCGATGGGGAAGAGGGAGCAGGCGCTGTGGACGCATTACCAGGACTGGAAGAGTAAACTGCTGCTCCCAGGGGAAAACATGCCTGGTGCTGCTGCTGGTGGTGCTGGTGGTGCTGCTGCTGGTGGTGGAGGGGTGCATGGGGCGCGGAGGCGGTTGCTGCAGGTGCATGAGGAGAAGGCAGGGGTGGGGAGGGGTGGAGACGTGGGGGCAGCACGCAGGAGGCTACTGCAGGTGCACGGGGACCATCATGCCGGCGACCACGAGGATGTGAGTCCCGGGGAGGTTCGGGTGGTAGAAATAGGGAAGAAGGGGGTGTGTTTAGGGGGGGAGAGGGGGTCGGGGCAGCACGCCGGAGGCTGCTGCAGGTGCACGGGGACCACCACGCAGGCGACCACGAGGATGTGAGTCCTTGGTGGGCGGTGGGGGGTGGTGTGGTTGAAGTAGGGGAGAAGGGGATGTGTTTAGGGGGGGAATGCTGCTGCTGGTGCATGGGGACTACCATGCTGTTGACCACGAAGGTGTGAGTCCTACTGCTGCTGCTTGTTGCGCATTGTCACACATTCCTTCTCTTCTTCTTCTCATTCTCAGTGTCCCACAGCAGAGCCTGATAGTAAGCTGGATGAGGAGGGGGCGGAGTCATGGGACGTGTTCAAGGATGATGGTGACTGCTGGCAGTGGGAGGGGGACAGGGAGTTGAAAAGGACTGGACTGCTCCGCGTTGTCACCCACGCCTTCCCCCCCCCCCAACCCCCCCGTGTGTGCCTGTTCTTCTCCTCTCTCTGTGCGTTTCTCTCAGTTCCCCACAGCAGAGCCCGACAGTGAGCTGGATCAGGAGGGGGCACAACCAGGTTGACTCGGTTCCCCACCCGGTTCCGATCCGGTTCCCCGCCCGGTTTCGGTCGAGTTGATCCATCGGATTCGGTCCGTCCGGTTCCCCATCCGGTTGATCCGGTTCCCCACCCGGTTCTGGTCCGGTTGATCTGGTTCCCCATATGGTTCCGATTTGGTTCCCCACCCGGTTTTTGCGTGTTCAACGATGATGATGACTACAGGCAGTGGGAGGGGGACGGGGATGATTGGGAAGAACTTGACTGTTTGGCACCGTCATTCCCCCCTTCTCTCCTTCCGACAGTGAGCTGGACGAGGAGGGCGCGGAGTCATGGGATGTGTTCAAGGACGATGATGATGACTACATGCAGTGGGAGGGGGATGGGGAGTAGGGCAGGACTGGACTGTTCCGCATTGCCACCCACCCCTTCTCTGTTCCTCCGTGTGTGCCTGCTCTTCTCTCTCTGTGTTGTTCTCCCGCAGTTCCCAACTGCAGAGCCCGACAGTGAGCTGGACGAGGAGGGCGCGGAGTCATGGGATGTGTTCAAGGATGACGATGATGACTACCGGCAGTGGGAGGGGGACGGGGATGACTGGGCGGGGAACAACGAGGGCGAGGGGGAGGCGGCAGGGGAGGGGGAGGAGCTGGGGGGAGAGGAGCACGAGGGTCACGGCGGGTGGGGGCACCATGAGGAGAAACACAAGGAGGAGCACGGAGGAGAGAAGGAAGAGGCGGAGGATGATGATTGGGGGGGACCGCGGGCGGAGAAGGAGGATGGGGACGAGTATCAGTACGACTATGACGACTACGTGAATGAGAACATGTGGGAGGACGAGGACTGGACGGAGGCGGAGCATGAGGCGGATAAGGAGTACATCCTTGTTGACTCACATATCCTCTGCACGCCGGTACAGATCATTGTTCTGGACTGGAGACTTTGTAATTGTTGGTGGGCATTGGCTTGCATCACATGCTCAGGTACTGGATGGAACCAATCCGATCCAATGACAATGGAATGGGCAAATGCAGAGCCCTGAAGTGGATAAGGCGTTTCATTGCTGCAACGTTTCGCTCTCTCTTCAATCTCCATGTCTCCCTCGC
This sequence comes from Closterium sp. Yama58-4, assembly GCA_947470075.1. Lineage (NCBI taxonomy): Eukaryota > Viridiplantae > Streptophyta > Zygnematophyceae > Desmidiales > Closteriaceae > Closterium > Closterium sp. Yama58-4. The sequence goes on from CANIUD010000027.1 coordinate 812,682, forward strand.
TCATCTCTCCATGCTTCCCCTCAATGCGTGCCTGCTTCCCCTCCATGCGTGCCTGCTTCCCCTCCATGCGTCCCCTTCCCCTCCATGCGTGCCTGCTTCCCCGTTCTCCCTCGCACCAGGTGATAGCGGACATTGACAACGACGGCCATGATGAGCTGGTGGTGGCGGCGTCTCACTTTTTTGACCGAGAGTGAGTGCGGTCCGGGCAGCTTGCAGTCCCTTGACTCCATGCCATGTCTTGCCCCATATGTCATGTCATTGCTTGCGTTCTGTCTCTCTCATTTGCCATCATGCCATCTCATTTGACTTTTGAGAATTCTTCAAAGTCAAACCAACATAGTTGACATCTCTTGCCTCTCTTGCTGGTAGAGAGACATCTCTTCAGGTGCCCCAAAGTCGTCCTTTGAGACGTCTCAAAACAAACACGTGGCTACTCTTGTTCGTAGAGAGACATCTCTTCAGGTGCCCCAAAGTCGTCCTTTGAGACGTCTCAAAACCAACACGTGGCTACTCTTGTTCGTAGAGAGGCGTCTCTTCAGGTGCCCCAAAGTCGTCCCTCCAAGCCATGCTATGTCATGCTGTGTCTCATGACATCACATGTTGTAAGCCATATCATTCTGTGTCATGCCATGCGGTGCCTGCTGCGTAAAATAATAATGTTCTTTCTCACAGATTTGTGTGTAAAGTAATGATATTCTTTTTTTTTTCCCTGCCATTTATACCTCATGTCCATCCTATGGTTTCTTCCCATGTCAGGTACTACGAGGACCCGGCACACAAGCACGAGTTGGAGGAGGGGGTGGACATGAGCAAGTACATCGGGGGGGCCATTGTGGTGTTCGACCTGCACACGCAGCAGCTCAAGTGGTCGCAGCACCTCGACCTCACCACCGATAGCACGCAGTTCCGCGCCTACATCTACTCGGCTCCCACCGTGGTGGATTTGGATGGGGATGGGTTTTTGGAGATAATTGTTGGGACGTCTGTCGGCTTCATCTACTGCCTTGACGCCTTTGGTACGTGGCTTCTAGTGTGGGTTGGGTTCTGGTGTTAGTTTTGGTGTGCTTTGGGTTTGAGAGTGATTTCTCTCTGCTTAGGCAGCAGCACCTCGATCTCACCACCGACAGCACGCAGTTCCGCGCCTACATTTACTCGGCTCCCACCGTGGTGGATTTGGATGGAGATGGGTTCCTGGAAATCATCGTTGGGACGTCTGTCGGCTTCATCTATTGCCTCGACGCCTTCGGTACGGTCTCGTGTGGGTTCTGGTGTGGTTTTGGGGGTTTGGGAGCGTCTCTGCCCGCTTAGGCAGCAGCACCTCGACCTCACCACCGACAGCACGTAGTTCCGTGCCTACATCTACTCGGCTCCCACCGTGGTGGATTTGGATGGGGATGGATTTTTGGAGATTATTGTTGGGACGTCTGTCGGCTTCATCTACTGCCTTGACGCCTTTGGTACGTGGCTTCTAGTGTGGGTTGGGTTCTGGTGTTGGTTTTGGTGTGCTTTGGGTTTGAGAGTGGTTTCTCTCTGCTTAGGCAGCAGCACCTCGACCTCACCACCGACAGCACGCAGTTCCGCGCCTACATTTACCCGGCTCCCACCGTGGTGGATCTGGATGGGGATGGGTTCCTGGAAATCATCGTTGGGACGTCCGTGGGCTTCATCTACTGCCTCAACACTTTTGGTACGTGCGGTGTGCCGTCTAGGTGGGCGCTGCTTGTTTTGTGTTCCCTTTGCTCCTGGGGTGGCCTCTGCTCCCACTGTTATGGACCTGGATGGAGATGGGTTCCTGGAATGGAGATCATTGTGGGCTCGTCCATCAGCTTCATCCGCTGCCTCGACGCCTTTGGTACGCTCCTTCAATCTGTGGTTGAATGGCCAGTTGTTGCCTTGCGTATTCGGTTCCCCTCTCCCACCTTCTTTTCTCTCTTTCTCATTCACTCCATCTGGCTCCACTCCCACCCACTCAGACCACTCCGGCTTTGAGTACTCGCGTATTTCTCCCCTCCCACTTTCTCCCCTCCCACTTTCTCTTCTCCCTCTTTCTCCACTCCCTTTTTCCATTCTGCTCTCCTGCCCCTCCAATTCCCCCCCTGCAGCCTCCACTCCCCCGGGCTATGTGAAGCCCGGCTTCCCTTTGCAGATGGGCGAGGTGCAGAGGCAGGTGGTGGCGGCAGACGTGAACCACGATGGCAGGCTCGAGGTCATTGCAGCCGACACACGCGGCAACGTGGCCGCCTTCACGTCCCTCCTCCTCCTCGTCTCCCCTTCCCTTCACCATTTCTAGCCAGACTCACCCTGTTCCCCCCTCTTTCTCTCCCCTCCTTACTCCCCCCCTCCTCCTTTCCCCCACCAACCCAGGCAAGGTGAAGCCTGGCTTTCCTCTCCAGATGGGCGAGGTGCAGGGGCAGGTGGTGGCAGCAGACGTGAACCACGATGGCAAGCTTGAGATCATTGCAGCCGACACACGCGGCAACGTGGCTGCATTCACCTCGGAGGGCAAGGAGGTGTGGGAGCGGCACCTGGCGTCGCTGATCGCGCAGGGGGCGAGCGTGGGCGATGTGAATGGAGACGGGTTCACGGAGGTGGTGATAGGGTCTTCATCGGGGCACATTTATGTGTTGGATGGCAGGACAGGTGAGAGGATGGCAGGACAGGTGAGGGGATGGCAGGACAGGTGAGGGGATGGCAGGACAGGTGAGGGGATGGCAGGACAGGTGAGAACTAACCACAGGATAGATAGTGATTTGAGACGTCTCAAAACACTTCTTCAATCACGCGGATAGATAGTGGCAGCTTAGCAGTTCCAAGGAGAACTTGGAGGTACGTTTGGCTTGCGTGGTACGTTTGGCTTGCGTGGTAGTGGTTGGAAGCCACCTTCACCTCGGAGGGCAAGGAGGTGTGGGAGCAGCACCTGGCGTCGCTGATCGTGTAGGGGCGAGCGTGGGCGACGTGAATGGAGACGGGTTCACTGAAGTTGTGATTGGGTCCTCGTCAGGGCATATCTACGTGCTGGATGGCAGGACAGGTGAGGATTCACCACAGGATAGAGGTAACCTGGCGTTTACTAGGCCCTCGTGAGGTTGGGTGAGGTGGGGTGGGGTAGAGAGGAGAGTGGCGGCATTCACAGCGGAGGGCAAAAAGGTGTGGGAGAGGCATCTGGCTTCTCGAACAACACCTGCTTTCATCCCCCCTGCCCCTCACCACTCTTTTCCCTTTCCCCTTCCTCCAGGCAAGGACGTGGGCGCCTTCCCCTTCTGCATACACGGGCGAATCATGGCGCCGATTCTCCTGGTGGATCTGCACTGCACAGGCATGGTTGGGTGGGCAGGACAGGGCACCACGCGTTCTAACTCCTTTCCCCCTCTCCTCCCCCTGCCCCGCCCCTCCTCCCCCTGCCCCGCCCCTCCTCCCCCTTCCCCGCCCCTCCTCCCCCTGCCCCGCCCCTCCTCCCCCTGCTCCGCCCCTCCTTCTTCCCTCTCTAGGCAAGGAGTGGGCGCCTTCCCGTTCCGCACGCACGGGCGCATCATGGCGCCGATTCTGCTGGTGGACCTGCACAAGCACACCAGGCCAGGCAGCAAGGGGCAGCACACATTCCTTACTCCTTGCATCCCTATCTTCCTACCGCTCCCCTCCTCCCCCTTCCCTTGTCAGGCAAGGACGTGGGTGCCTTCCCCTTCCGCACGCACGGGCGCATCATGGCGCCGATTCTGCTGGTTGACCTGCACAAGCACGCGGGCGGCAAGGGGCAGCACGCGGGGGCGTCTTCAGGGCTGCATCTGGTGGTGGTGTCGTTTGATGGGTTCCTGTACGCCGTGGATGGACGGACAGGATGCGCCGACACGTTTGACATCGGGGAAACCTCGTGAGTGCCATACTTGTTGTGGGTGGGTGGTAGGAAAATGTGTTTTGAGACGTCTCAAAACATCAATACTTGTTGTGGGTGGGTGGTAGGAAAATGTGTTTTGAGACGTCTCAAAACATACTTCTTGTGGGTGGGTGGGTGGTAGGAAAATGTGTTTTGAGTCGTCTCAAAACATACTTGTTGTGGGTGGGTGGTAGGAAAATGTGTTTTGAGACGTCTCAAAACATCAATACTTGTTGTGGGTGGGTGGTAGGAAAATGTGTTTTGAGACGTCTCAAAACATCAATACTTGTTGTGGGTGGGTGGTAGGAAAATGTGTTTTGAGACGTCTCAAAACATCAATACTTGTTGTGGGTGGGTGGTAGGAAAATGTGTTTTGAGACGTCTCAAAACATCAATACTTGTTGTGGGTGGGTGGGTGGTAGGAAAATGTGTTTTGAGTCGTCTCATAACATACTTGTTGTGGGTGGGTGGTAGGAAAATGTGTTTTGAGACGTCTCAAAACATCAATACTTGTTGTGGGTGGGTGGTAGGAAAATGTGTTTTGAGACGTCTCAAAACATCAATACTTGTTGTGGGTGGGTGGGTGGTAGGAAAATGTGTTTTGAGACGTCTCAAAACATCAATACTTGTTGTGGGTGGGTGGTAGGAAAAAAAGGGGGCATGGGGAAGCAAGGCTAAGGGCTTGGTCTTGAGGCACGTTTTCAAGCGCCTCACAGGTCATGAGACGTCGCAGGACTTGTTCGGGGCGAAATCCAACAGAAGGGCAAGGAACAGCATGGATAGGGGCAGCATGGATACGGGCGGCATGGATAGTGCAGCAGAGAACATGGATGGAGGGGTATGACTTGGACTTGGTGGGTGTCCCTCAAGAAACCCACCTCTCCCCTGCCCCCTCAATCCCACCCCACAAATACCCCACCCGACCTCCTTTCCCACACTACAGGTACAGCATGGTGCTGGCGGAGAACGTGGATGGGGGCGACGACAGGGACCTGGTGGTTTCCTCAACCTCTCTCTCCTGCTCTCTTGTCCTTCTCTGTCCCCCCTGCCCCTTTTTTTCCTTTAACCCAACGCAACAGGTACAGCATGGTCCTGGCGGAGAACGTGGATGGGGGAGACGACCTGGACCTGGTGGTTTCCACCATGAACGGCGCTGTCTACTGCTTCCAGACGTCCGTGCAGTACCACCCGTTGAAGGTGAGACAGTTCAGTAGGTACCACCCGCTCTCAAGGTGAGACAGTTCAGTAGGTACCACCCGCTCTCAAGGTGAGACAGAACCCACTTGGAAGGCACGTTGAGGCTCAGTGGTTGTGGCATTCACATGTGTGGTCAGCACTGGTGGTTTCCTGCTGTGTACTGCTTCCAGACGTCCGTGCAGTACCACCCTCTCAAGGCTTGTTCTTCCCACGCTACGGCCACAAGGGAATCTACGTGCTGCCATACCCCCGCCACTACCGCCACACACCCACCTCATTTCCTGGCCTCTTTCTCAGGGCTTCCCACCCTACTTCCCACCTCCCCATGCACCAGCCACCTCTTAATCATACAGAGCACTTGCTCTTCCTTTATTTCCCTGTTCTAACTCTTACTCAGTATGGCTTTCCCGCCTATCTTGTCTCCCATCCCACCAGACGTGGCCGTCCCAGAACCAGGGGCGCAATGTGTCGTGAGTCGACTCAAAAATAGACCTCTATCTTGTCTCCCATCCCACCAGGCATGGCCGTCCCAGAACCAGGGTCGCAATGTGTTCTTCCCACGCTACGGCCACGAGGGCATCTACATGCTGCCGCACTCCCGCCAGTACCACCACGCATCCCCCTCATGCCTTGCCTGCCCTCTCTCCTTCCTTCCCACCCCACTTCCCCACCTCCCCGTCCACCAGCTGCCGACGAATCACACACAGCATATGCTCTTCCAATTATCCCCTGTACTCACTCTTTCCCACTGTCTCTCCATCCCCCTGCCAACCCAAATTACTGTGTATCAACCAGGCATGGCCGTCCCAGAACCAGGGTCGCAATGTGTTCTTCCCACGCTACGGCCACGAGGGCATCTACATGCTGCCGCACTCCCGCCAGTACCACCACGCATCCCCCTCATGCCTTGCCTGCCCTCTCTCCTTCCTTCCCACCCCACTTCCCCACCTCCCCGTCCACCAGCTGCCGACGAATCACACACAGCATATGCTCTTCCAATTATCCCCTGTACTCACTCTTTCCCACTGTCTCTCCATCCCCCTGCCAACCCAAATTACTGTGAATCAACCAGGCATGGCCGTCCCAGAACCAGGGGCGCAATGTGTTCTTCCCACGCTACGGCCACGAGGGCATCTACATGCTGCCGCACTCCCGCCAGTACCGTGACATCGGCAAGGACTCCTTCCGCGTTAGCTTTGAGATTGTGGACGCGCGGAATCCCCTGGGTCACGGCGGGGCGTATGGCACTCAGATCGGACCGTATAAGGTCAAGGTGAGAGCAAGCCATCAGTTTGTGTAAGTCACTGTCAGTCTCTGTCAATCGGCCACGAGGGCATCTATATGGTGCCGCACTCGCGCCAGTATCACTCCCGCCAGTACCGTGACATCGGCAAGGACTCCTTCCGCGTTAGCTTCGAGATTGTGGATGCATGGAATCCCCTGGGTCACGGCGGGGCGTATGGCACTCAGATCGGACCGTATAAGGTCAAGGTGAGGCTTCTGCCTAGAGTCTAGGCATGATGGGTCTGCCCTTTCAATCTGCGCTCCTGCCAGTACCGTGACATTGGCAAGGACTTCTTTTGAGTCAGCTACAAAATTGTGGATGCACGCAACCCGCTTGAGCATGGAGGGGCGTATGGCGCTCGGATTGGGCCGTACAAGGTCAAGGTGAGTGAGACTTGTGGTAGACTCTAATCCATCCGGGTCAATTTCACATCAAGTTCAAGGTGAGACTTGTGAGATCGTGGATGCGCGCAAAACCTGCTAGCAATTCCCACACCACACCCACCCCATTTCTCAGGTGTGGCTGTTTGTTGACGCAAAGACTTTTGAGGCGCCTCAAAAGTCTAGCAATCCCCACACCACACCCACCCCATTTCTCAGGTGTGGCTGTTTGACGACGCAAAGAGGGAGCTGACCCATGAAGAAACCTTCCAGCACGCGGGCGTGCACACGCTCGTCATTCCCACGCCCAAGCGCCGCACCCACGCCACCTTTTTTATTGAGATGGAGGACGAGCGCCGCCTGCACTTCCACGATGAGTTCGCCCTTTCCTTCCACGTCCACTTCTACCGCCTCCTCAAGTGGATCCTCGCTCTCCCGCTGCTCATCATGGCGGCGGCTCTTGTGGCGCGGTCTGCGCCTGATTCGGGCCCAAACCTGCCATCCTTCTCCCCTGCCAGTCGCCATCTCGCTTGAGTGAATAGGTAGTGGATTTTTCTAGGCGATCATACTGAATGTAGAATGTTGGTTCTTTTCAGCGCTGAGGAGGACGAGAGCCGCCTGCACTGCCATGATGAATTCGCCCTCTCCTTCCACGTCCACTTCTACCGCCTCCTCAAGTGGATCCTCGCTCTCCCACTGCTCATCATGGCGGCGGCGCTGGTCGCTCGCTCCGCGCCAGATTCCGGACCGGACCTCCCGTCCTCCTCCCCTGCCAGTCGCCATCCGGCTTCTTGTGAAAAAGTTTATGCAAATTACCGTGTGTGATTTTTTTCCGTCACGAATGAATAGAGGACGAGCACTGTCTCCACTACTAGTCGCCACCTGGCTTGACCTGTTGTGTCGTGTGCTTCTAATATTCATAACTGGTTGCATGGTGAGGGGGGGGGGGGGGGGAGGGGGGGAGGGGGTGTCAACAGGACTAGGCAAGAATGGTGCATTGAATGAAACAGTTGGGTACAAGTAGCAAACCCTAGTTGGGGTTGTACCCCATATTGGCTACCCCACTACAGCCTACCAACATATAACACATTACAATTTAACACACCCCCATAGGCAAAGTGGGGGAGAACAAAGGGTCACAAGACCAGTCCAGCAAAGCAACGCAAGCCTAGGGTGGATCACAACGTCACCACACTCCGAGCACAAGCAAAGGCCACACGGTCAGTTCACATGCAGTGCTAGATAGTACAAGACAAGCAACACAGTGATCAAAACCTAGCAAGCAAGCAACAAGATATATATAAAGTACAGTACAAAGAAAGTCAAGCAGTAAGCAAATGAGGGAATGTGGACACAAGGCCTAAAGAAGTACAGTGCCGCTGATGATCACTAGGCGGGAGCGCCTTGGTGAAGATATCAGCAGTGTTGGCCTTCGAGTCCACGTACACAAGCCGAAGCTGACCGCGCTGCTGCAGCTCTCGAGCAAGAAAGTAGCGAAGAGCAATGTGCTTCGTCCTGTGCTCCAGTCTGTGCTCCTGACACAAGGCAAGGGCCGCCTTGTTGTCGCCGTACAGAACTGGAGGAGAACTAGGCCGCTCTCCCAAGTCAGTCAGCAGGTAGGTGAGCCAGCGTAACTCCTGTGCAGCCATGGCCGTGGCGTAGATCTCAGCCTCACAACTAGAGCTGAGAACAGAAGAAGAGCGGGTGGACCGCCACGAGACAGAACCAGAGCCAAGGCTGAAGGTGTAACCCTGCGACGACCGCTGCGTAGCCAGGTCGTCCACCCAAGAAGCGTCCGAGTGACCAGTGAGGACAACTCTGTCGCGTCCTCCAAGCACCAGCCCCATGCCTGATGTACTGCACAAGTAACGCAGCACCCTCTTAGCAGCCTCCCAGTGCTCTCGCCTGTGTCTCCCAGGCGCAACGTAACGAGCAAGGATGCTAAGAGGGTACGCGAGGTCAGGTCGCGTGCAAGTCATCAGGTACATGAGGCAGCCTACAAGCTCTGGGTACGGGCCACTCGGCTCTACGGACTCGTCCGAAGGTGGAGCTGAGAGCGAGTGGCTGGTAGCCAGAGGTGTGGCCTGTGGTGAGGAGAACTGGAAGCCGAAGCGCTGAAGGACCTGCTGCACCATGTGTGACTGAGTCAGGGTAATGGTGCGGCGTGCTCTGTCCCGGGTGATCTGCAAGCCAAGGTAGCTACGCAGCTCTCCCAGGTCAGTGCAGGTGTGTCTCTTCTGCAGCTCCGACTTCACACGAGCGAGTGCCTCAGTGTCAGCAGTAGCAAAGACCAAGTCGTCGACGTACACGAGGATGTAGAACGGCGGCAGCGACGTGTCTGTGCGCAGGAACAGTGACGGGTCAGCAGTGGAAGGAGCAAACCCAAGGGCCGCAAGTGTAGTCCTCAGTGTGTCGTGCCACTCGCGTGGCGCCTGGCGGAGACCGTAGACTGGCCGCCGGAGGCTCCACTGGGTACCAGGAGGAAACGACCCAGTAAAGCCAGGTGGGCGGCGCAGCCAGATCTCCTCGTGCAGGCTGCCCTGCAGGAACGCTGTGCTGAAGTCAAGAGAGTGAAGCTCGTAGTCATGCTGAGCAGCAACGTGCAGCAGAACCCGAAGAGTGGTCATCTTCGGGGTGGGGGAGAAGGTCTGGAAGAAGTCAACCCCCTGACGCTGACTGAAGCCTCTAGCAACGTAACGAGCCTTGAAGACAGGTGGAGAACCTGGCGGCCGCTTCACCCTGAAAATCCACATGCCATCGACGATGTTCGCCCCAGGAGGGGGAACCTCGTCGATGTAGGTGCCTGTGGATTTCCAGGATGCCATCTCTGCATCCATGGCTGTCTGCCACTGAGAGGAGTAGGGACCCGAGATCGCCTCTGCGTAAGAGCGCGGAGTGGGGATGTCTAGTGCATCCGGGTCTCCCTCAGGGGCAAGCAACCAGGCCACGAGATGAGGTACAGCAGCCGCAAGAGAGTCAAAGTCCTCCTGCCTGTCCTCAAGGACGTCCGTGCCAAGAGCACACTCACCCCCGACGGACGGAGGACAGACAGACTCAGACTCAGCAACAAGACTGGCGGCGTAGTCTAGACGACAGGCAGCAGCAAAGTCGACAAGCTCAGCGACCAGGGCAGACGCAGCAGCAGACTCAAACGACGGGTCAGTGACAACAGTGGCGAGAAGACGCGTAACAGTAGGGTGGGCAGCACGAACACTGTCAGACTCAGGGTCGGGAACGTCAGGAAGAGAAGACGCAGGAGGAGACGGTAGGGGGACACGCTGTGGACCAGTGGAAGGACGAAGTGCCATAATGTGCGTGCCAGGAACAGGAGGAGGACGCGGACGCGCGACACGACGGCCAGTGGGACCAGTGCGAGCAGTGCGAGCAGTGCGAGCAGCGCGAACAGGCGAGGCAGGACGAGACGCAGGCTCACGACGCTCCGTAAGCGAGTCCGGCTGTGCAGTGTAAGGCACAGGAGCAGGGAGGGGGGAGCCAGGCTGGAGGGGAAGGCCAGTGGAAGACGGGAGGGAAAGAACCTGGCGAAGTACCGTGTCAGGCGGTGGCAAAGCCGACGGCGACGGTGGAGCGAAGAACAGGCGCGACGGCGGAGCTCCGCCAGCACCTCCAGCACCCGCAGCACCAGAAGCACCAGGACCAGCACCCCCCGCCGCAGCACCCCCAGAGCCGGCGACGTCAGCACCAGAGGCCCCAGCAGCGGCAGACCTCCCCTCGCCAGCACCTCCAGAACCAGCAGGACCAACGTCTCCAAGACCGTCAGCTCCAGTGTCGTCAGCTCCAGCAGCTCCAGCACCTCCAGGAAGAGCACCCCCAGCGCCGGCAGCTCCAACTCCGCTAGTACCGCCAGCCCCAGAGGCCCCAGCTCCAGCAGCTCCAGCCTCAGTGCTCCCAGTTCAACCAGCCCCGGCAGCTCCAGTACCCCCAGTACGAGCACCTCCAGGACGAGCAGCTCCAGCACCCCCAACTCCAGCAGGGCCACGAGGACGGCGAAAGCGCCGGACGTACCAGTCACGAAGCTGCTGGGTCGTCTGGGGACGCTGCTGCTGCTGGGAGCTCTGGCCCGAGCCGGTGCCTCCACTCCGACCTCCACCGCCGCCACTACCTCCGCTCCGACCGCCACCGCCGCCACCGCCACCGCCGCTACCGCCACCGCCGCCACTGCCGCCGCTGCCACCACCGCCACTGCTCCCGCCGCCGCCCCCGCCTCCGCCGCCGGCCCCACTCCCACCAGCACTCCCGCCACCGCTCCCTCCAGCACCGCCTCCCCCCCCCCCCCCCCCCCCCCCCCCCCCCAGTGCCACCCCCGCCACCCTTGCCCCCCTTGCCCTTGCCGGTGCGGCGCCTCCCACCAGGAGCAGAAGCAGCGCCAGCAGACTCAGCACCAAGGAAGTCAACAGCAGCAGCAGTAGCATAGGAGGGAGCGAGGGGAGAGGGAGAGCACCCCTCAAAGATGGGGGTGCGAGGAGCGCCGCGAGCAGCACCTACAGCTACAATGCTCTTCTCGGCTGCTAGCAGCTTCTCCTCTAGGAGGGCGACAGTGAGCTCAGTGGGACAGCGAGCAAGGAAATAGTCGCGCACTGAGCTGAGGGTGTCAGGGAGACGGGTGACTATGAAGTGGAGTGTCCAGTACAGTGGAGGGGGGTTCTTAGCGCAGAACTCGGTGGGAAGGGCGGCACGCAGGCGAGCGTCACTAGTGCGAAGGTGGGTGATAAGATCGGCGACTGTAGCAAAGGTGGACAGCTCAGGGAACAGGTAAGGCAGCATGAGGCGGCTAAGCTCGGCTGTGGCAGGCGAGGAGTAGCGAGCAACGACAGCGTCGTAAAGGGCCTTAGCGGTTTTGCAGTCGCCAAAATGCTCGAGCTCAGCTAACGGCAGGTGACTGCGAATGGCTAGGCGAGCAGCAGCGTCACGCGTCTGCCAGTGGGAACGGGCACTAAGCTCGGCTGTGGCAGGAGGGGCAGGCGCAGCACCAGATGCGTAATCATAGAGTGACACGTGCTCCTTGCTATCGCTCAGGAGGAACAGCTGCAGGTCATCTAGCCAAGTGGTGAACTGCACAGGGCGGCCCTCAGCATCGAAGGACAGCACGCGGATGGAAGCCATCGCGACAGCACGTCAGAGCAAAGCAAGCAGCCGCAGCAGGGGAAGGCTGGCGCTACGGGCAGGCGGCGCTGCAAGCAGGTAGCTCGGTGGGGAGCGCGGCGGGCGGGCGGCGCTCTGAGCGGGCAGCGTGGCAGGTAGCGCGGCGGGCAGGCGGCGCTGCAAAGAGGCAGCGCGACGGGCGGGCGACGCTGTGAGCGGGCAGCGCGGCGGACGGGCGGCGAAGCGGGCAGCGCGGCGGGCAGGCGGCGCTGCAAGCGGGCAGCGCGGCGGGCGGGCGACGCTGCGAGCGGGCAGCGCGGCGGGCGGGCTGCGAAGCGGGCAGCGCGGCGGGCAGGCGGCGCTGCAAGCGGGCAGCGCGGCGGGCGGGCGACGCTGCGAGCGGGCAGCGCGGCGGGCAGGCGGCGCTGCAAGCGGGCAGCGCGGCGGGCGGGCGGGCAGCGCGACGGGCGGCGATATGGGCGGCGCTACTGGCGGGCAGCGCGGCGGGTACAGCGCAGCGAGCGGGCAGCGCGACTGGCAGCGCGACGGGCAGCGCGGCTGGCGACGCGCGGCGCGACGGGCAGCGCTACAGGCGGCGCGACGAGCAGCGGGGCGGGCGAGGGCGCTAACGAGGGGCGCTCGAGGGCGCTAACGAGGGCGCGCGAGGGCGCTAACGAGGGCGCGCGAGGGCGCTAACGAGGGCGCACGAGGGCGCTACGAGGCTAGGGCACGGGGTAGCGTGGTAACCGCATGCGAGCGGTGGTGGGCCCTAAAAAAAAAAACGGTCGGTAGGTCCTAGGGACCTCCTGCTCTGAATACCATGTCAACAGGACTAGGCAAGAATGGTGCATTGAATGAAACAGTTGGGTACAAGTAGCAAACCCTAGTTGGGGTTGTACCCCATATTGGCTACCCTACTACAGCCTACCAACATATAACACATTACAATTTAACAGGGGGTTGGGAGCGGAATGAAAAAAATCAACTGCTTTTTTGTAAATGCTATGGTGTGGGAACGGTTGCTGGTGCTGTCCTTCCTTGTGATACCAAAGAGACTGTATGGTATGATTGACCTCGATTGTGGACAGAAACACAGTGAAGTGCATAGTGGAAATGAGAGTGCATATGGTCATATGCAGAGTAGAACTGAGATCGCCTTCCTGAGATGGGGCCCCATTCGGCCCCATCCGACGTGGCCCCAAGCAACAGTGCACGAAACATGTGCCTGTGGCATGGCAGCAGAGTGGGGGGTGAATGTGGACGTCGCATGAGTTGGCAGGCGAGGGTCGTGCGAAATTGCCTCACGTTAACTTCTGAAGTCTCCGAACGTCAGAACGACAGTCTCGCTAGACTGCCACGGGTTCCCAGTCGAGGCTTGATTTCGCACGTTCTAAAATGTTAATGAAGTACGTGCCGAAAACTTTTGTCGTTCCCTCCCAGGCCGTTTTCGACCGTCTCCTGGGTGCATGCGGTCGTTGGGTAATGTCGCATGAACGTTTGCTGCTGGCGCAGGTGAGTGGTGTTGGAATAACCGAAAGGTTATAAAGGCATTCCCGAAGTTGCTCCACTGTACTAGTACCGCATTAGCTCATATAGAGCACGCGGAATGGCGAGGGACACCAGAAGGTCAACCGTCTAAGATAGTCAACGGTCGTGACCCTTGGCGATTCAGTAACCGTGCGACAGTTAACAGACTGCAACACGGTAACTGTCGAGAATAGCAATAGTCGTGGTTACTGTAGCTATGTAATACAGTTAATAAGGGAATGTACCCCTCAGAGTACATGGCTAGATAGTTTGCTATTTAATCACTTGTACTCCTGCTCCCTAATTATCTTGTTCTCTTTCAACTATTACTCAACAAGGTCACTACAGAGACTTCACTGTCTCCTCTCAGGCTTAACACATTCTATCCTATCCACTGATCCTTTGGTTGTATCAGCAAGTGGTTGCACCAATTCTTTGCTTGTTCTTCGCCCAATGCGACTCCCGTCGCATGGCACGTGTGGTGGGTGTGACCCATATCAATTTTGCCACGCTGGACCAATGGTGCTGCTCCCCCATTCGGCCCCATCTCAGGAAGGCGACCTGAGTGTCTGCAGGAGTGGTGATACGGTAGTAGCCCAATCCCCTGTGTCTATACAGTTACATTGACTTAGGGTGCATTCATTTGTCGACATTTGTGTCTCAATCCCCTTTTTTCCGAGTCGCGTCTAAACATTTTGTCAATCTCGCGTCACAAAAATTGAATGTATCGCGAAACTGGGCGACCAGGCGAAATTTACAGCTGTGCGCATCTGATTGGATTTCGAACATGACTGTACACTAGTTTCTTCAACCGCTTGGATGGGGTGGGGTTTCTACGAGCGGATTTTTTTCCCGCGCGAAATTGGAGTTGTGGGGTGTCCAGGTGCACTGACATTTCGAACCACGTGCAACTTTTTGACAGTGACGGGTCAGCATGCAACTCGTCCGCGACGTCAGCGCGTTTCACGCTGACCAATAAATACAATAACAATTGTACAAGGGCGATACGCGTTTGTGACATTGTATGTTTTATGCTGCTTTCAAGCATCACAGAAGGACTGAGACACAAATGTCGACGCAGGAATGGGCCCTTAACGGTCGGTTAGGCAGTGGCACAGGCTAGTTAGGACAGAACCTGTTCTTGAGAAGAGAGCATACAATGTCGTACACATGATGCGCAACCCCTGCACGCGAATTCGCTCTTCACCGGATGGAAAGTCTGCACCCGTGTTTTTTTTACCAGGCAGTTGCACCCACGTTACAAGCACCTCGCGCAAGCTGTAGTGATTCTGAACCAATAGTAACAAAGAATCCGCAGTCAAACATAAGAGACTGAAGTCAAAATGTCAACGGTAAGTCACAGTTTATTTTATAAGCATTGACGAATGCTTTATTTGCTAGCTGAAAAGTGACGAAATCGTAGCGAAATGCAAGAATCACTTAAGAGCCCCCTTCACAGGGCGGCCTTGGGTGACTTAAACGAGCATCAGGTGTAACACTGTTCTAATGTGACAGACACTACTCGTCTGTAGTGATTTTCGCCAACCACTAGTGGTTACTCTTTGGGCAGTCTGTTGACGTCCGTTGACCGTCCGGCGACGTATGGTGAAAAGGCTAATCAACGGTGGGTATGTGCGCACTGTACGACAGGTTCTGACGAAGCGTCGCGAGGTCTCAAAGAAACGGGTAACCGTTCGTACCGCCCATCGTTATGCGGCCCAAACCCCAAACCCTCTTCCATCCCTTGGCATTCAAGCTCCCACCGACGAAAGGCTAGTTCCAAGAAGCACCTTCGTAATTGCGACGAAGGGCTTAGTCGTTTTCACACCGACACCTGCCTCGATCTCTCCAGCCTTGACACACGACACGGGGTCGTTTCTGTTTGATATTTCCGAGGCGATCCGTCCCGTGTTTTGTCAATTAGGTGCTGTAACGGGTGCGAGCACGTCTTTCAAATGTTTAGCCCTCGCGGATTCACGCTTTGCCTGCCTAATTAGCAAGCCCTTGATGGGGCTAAGTGTATGTGAGTGCTAACTACGCTTCGGTCGAACTCGCTTGGAGTCACTTTTAAAACTCTACCCTTTTCTCGGTTTTGAAGGCTTGCAGGAGAATGTTCCTGGTCGCGACGCGACCCGAAAGAAATGTGTGCCTGGCAACGAAGAAGCACTCTCACACAGTGACACGCGCCCAACCTAAGTCATGATGGCGCCGCCTTTCAGCGACGTGAGCGACTGTACTGTAATTTGGATAGCGGACCACCAGCACCATGCACTGCGCTGTACACGAACCAACCAACCTGCAGTATCCTGAATTGCAGGGGGCAATGGAACGGGGTCAGGGGAGGCATGATTCAGGGGGAACACAGCACGACGGCACGGGAGCGGGAGTTGGTTTGTGCTCACTACTCCCGCACCGCAACGCCTGAATTGCTGCTGGTCGGAAGTATTTCCTCAGTACGCACCGGACCCAGCTGATCTCGTCGTGAACTTCGATGCAAATGGCTCCTAGACGGGACTTTAGGGAATGGGAGCGACGATGAGAGATTATGACGGGAAATGTCGGTGGAGTTATGCTGGTAACTCGTGCCACGAGGGAGGGAGAGGATGGAATGTTGACCTCCAGCCGAGCAATCCGTGACGGGTTGACCTAAGACGCCGCAGCGTTGGCGCCAAATATTTGATCCGTGGTCAAAACCTAGTATCGCGTGATATCCGCAGACTGATAGTAGGCCGCCGGATCGTTCCGTTTTCAAGGCAGTGCAGAAAGCGACTTCGGTCTCCGCAAAACTCGCCATTATCGTCGGACTGCACTGCATCTCACCAGAGCGCGACTCGGAATAGTGGTTAATCGATTTTCTCTCGAGCGATTGAATTTTCTTTGGCGTCTGAAAACCTGGTGTAGTAAGCAGCCAGCAAAGAGGCAGCGAATTTCTGTAATCAACAAATGTGGACCTTGAACAGTAAGCAGCCAACAAAGCGTTTCTCCCTTCGCCATGGCGCCTCGACATTGGAGATTAAGGCCTACGTGATGGACTTATTTTACGAGCTTGAAACCACGCGGCTCGCTGGCTTCCCGCTCTCCGCCGGTGGGTGGCGGCGCCGGACTGCCGGTGCGCTTCGGCTGCAGGACTGCTACAAGATTGGGCGGGAGCTGGGGCGCGGGCATTTCGGCGTCGTGCGCGAGTGCGCGGATGCGCGCACGGGGGAGCTGTTCGCGTGCAAGTCCATTCTCAAGGACAAAATTCAGCGACCCGAGGATCTCAAGGAGCTCCGCGCGGAGGTGCTCGTTCCGCTGCTGCTGCAGCCGGAAGCGGCGGGGACGGCGGCGGCGGCGGAGGAGAAAGGCTCATCTGGTGCGCGCGTGCCGAATGAGGCGGGCATCGTGCGCCTGTTCGAGGTTGTGGAGGAC
This sequence comes from Closterium sp. Yama58-4, assembly GCA_947470075.1. NCBI lineage: Eukaryota > Viridiplantae > Streptophyta > Zygnematophyceae > Desmidiales > Closteriaceae > Closterium > Closterium sp. Yama58-4. The sequence continues at coordinate 829,450 of CANIUD010000027.1, forward strand.
GAGTCCGCGCTGCACCTCATCGTGGAGCACTGCGCGAGGGGGGATCTCTTCGACCACGTCGCGCGCAACAAGCGCCTGGCGGAGCGCGAGGCCGCGGAGATCTTCCGTCAGGTCGTCTCCGCTGTGCTGCGCATGCACACGCGCGGAATCGTTCACCGCGACCTCAAGCCCGAGAACATCCTCCTCCTCCGCGCGCCCTCCGCCAGCTGCGCGTCCGCCACTCTAGCCAGCGCAGCTGTCGACGCTCGCGCCGACGCGACTTCCGCGGAATGTTGCGTGGAGGTGCGCGTGGGGGACTTCGGGTTGGCGCAGCAGCTGACCCGCGCGCGGCCTCGGTTGCGCGGACTGGCGGGGAGCCCGTTTTACATGGCGCCGGAGATTGTGCGCGGAAAGGAATACGGTGCGGAGGTCGACGTTTGGAGCCTCGGTGTTGTTTTGTACACCTGCCTGTCCGGCATTCTTCCGTTTTACGGTCAAAACCACAACAAAATTTTCGCTGCTGCATGTCGCGGGGATCCCGATATGAGCAAGCATCCGTGGTCGTCGATTTCAACGGAAGCGAAGCACCTTGTGAGGAGTATGCTCCAGGCGGACCCAACTCGGCGAATTCGTCTGCACGAAGTACTGTACCATCGGTGGCTGACGACTGCTGGTTCCCACCAGAACGTTTACCGAAGCCTTCAAAGACGAGTCGGAGTCCCCCTAGATTTCTCAGCCGCGCCAAAGTCAGCACCAATTCCCGTGCCTAGGCCAAGACAAACCACATACCAAAAGCCTGTTACAGAAGGTGCTCGTTTCACACACTTCAGAGAATCGAGCGACAGTAGCCTTCCCAGTCATGCCTCCAACCCGGCAAGATGTTTCCAGCCTTCCCCCTCTACAAGTCCAGATTCTGTTACAGTCACCTCTGGTTCTTCCTCCGGCCCTACCTCCAGTGGTGCAATCATGCATCCCTCTTCTGGTTCAGCTACTTCTAATCACTGCATCTTTGTCCTCTCCACAAGCATCTCCAGTCACAGAAGTACCGGCGGCAACACGAGTAAGGCTGTGACAACAAACCTTCCTCATTCCACACTTCCAACTGATCCCAAGAAATCTGATGAGGCCACTGTGCCTTCTGCCCCCCCTTCCCCTTCTTCCCCACTCTCAATCAACAATTCCCTTCCACCCTCTGCCCCTTCTTCACCACCTCCTGCTTTCACTCTCTCACTCCCAACCCTCCTGCCTCAACCTCTTTCCCTTTCTGCCACACCTGCTGTCACATCCCTTAGTGTCACACCCATAGCTCAAAAAACCAAGAGCCCTGTCTTGGTCCGCAGCAGTCAGGAGCCTCGCCCAGCCTCAGGAAGCGCAGGCGCAAGAGCAGAGAGCAGCTTGAGTGCCACCAGTACCAGCAGCTTTGTTACTTGGAGCAGTTGCAGCAACACTTGCACACGAGGCAGCAGCAACGGCAACTGCAACAGCTCCAGCAGCACCTTTGGCTGCAACGGCATCCCAGCAGGCAGCAGCAGCAGCAGCAGCAGCACTGGTACTGGAGGCACTTTGAGAGCTTGTCATAAAATTCCTACTAGTTACCATATCTTCCAGTCAGTCATTATTGCGGCGCATCAGCAGCAGCAGGTCACTGAAAGTTGTGCAGGTGGGCTGGGAGTTCTTAATGGTAGGTAACATTCAAAGGCAGCAGCTGTTGTGGCAGTTGTGGTAGGTGATAATTCACGATGCTATTTCTCTGTATATTTGTATCACGGTGAATGAAATGTAGCTAAGAACTTGTTTTCTCCATGTGTAGCTCAAAGCGAACTCTTGGGTATGGAGATCAGCTGGCACAAGAATCGAGATTCGAGATTCCGCGGCGCCACGCTGGCAGCCTGTCAGTGCTGTCAAATCGAAGCGACCCCGGGCTTTCCCCGCGCAAATGGGAGGCGGCGCCAGCAGGGGTAGGAAACGGCAATCAGCCCATCAAAGGGGGCCATTTTCAGGTGCGATCTCCATTTGCTAGGAAATCTCCTCAGGTGCGATCCAAGCAACTGTGCAGGTCCGAACACCAAATTCATTTTTAGGTCTTTCTGTAGATAATTCATTTTCATCCGAGATCCGATTCGAAATAACACAAAAGCGATTTCGAATCACGCGCAGCAAAATTCGAATGGTCCCATCATACTTGCCAATTTCGACGAGAATTTCTGCTGCGCACCAGGTATATCATGAAAGAAAATTATGCTGAATCAGGTGTACTGTTGACGCGGGTGACGGACTCTGCGCAGGGCAAATCAGCATTCCCGTCTTGGACGTGCACCCCGAAACACGAGAAAACTGCCCGGGATGATATTAAAGTTTACCCTTACCGTAATAAAAAATCCAATCTGATGCTACAACAAAAAAAAAACTAGAGAACTTGGAAGCATTTTGGGGAGGGATCAACCCTAAACTGCTCCCTCCCGTACTTAGTGTTGATCCCTCCAAAAAATGCTTCCAGGTTCTCTAGGATGTTTTATTCATTTTTTTTGTAGCATCACCCGGGCAGATTTCTCGTGTTTCGGGGTGCACGCCGAAGACGGGAATGCTGATTTGCCCTGCGCAGAGACCGTCACCCGCGTCAACAGTACACCTGATTCAGCATAAGTGTTTGTTCATTAAATACCTCATTCGCAGCAGAAATTGTCGTTTAAATTGGGCAAGTACGATGGGACCATTCGAATTTTGCTTGGCGCGATTCGAAATCGCTTTTGATTCAGACTATTTGATTTCGAATCGGATCTCGGATGAAAATGAATTATCTGCAGAAAGACCTAAAAATGAATTTGGTGTTCGGACCTGCACAGTTGCTTGAATCGCACCTGAGTAGATTTCCTAGCAAATGGAGATCGCACCTGAAAATGGCCCCATCAAAAGGCTTCCCGACGCTGCGCTGACCCTGCCACAGAGCCAGCTAGCCACAAATTACACTCCCGTTGCGACTAGAAATGTTTCTGTCGCTGATCTGTTTTCACCAAATGCGGGGGCCTTTGTATAATTTCCCAAACGTAAAACCCACAGCGGCGTCCCTGAAAAGGCACAACTGTTCTGTCTTGATGTGATTGGGTCTGCATCGCGACCAAAGTTCTCCAGCATTTCGTGCTCCGCCCCACCCCCCAAAATCAGACGAAGCGCGTGTCGTTTCACGACCACCCACAACCATTCACTAGCAAACTTGTCTTAGGAATACCTCCTGCCGCTGGGAATTTCCGAAAATTGTCCCTTGTTTTCTGGGCGCTCAGGCAACACACGTAACGTATGCCACAGATTCACCGCACCAAACCCGTGGGAGCTTGTACCCACCTCTCCCAAACCTCTTGGGCTAGCCGTCAATCAACAACCCTCCAGCCTCACCAAACCCAAGAGCCTAGATTTTCGCTTCCCAACATTCAATGGTTACCCCCGACGAGATATATGCGCGAAGAGACGAGACACATTGCGACAGTTTCTATGTAACCACATGTAGCTCCAACGACCACAGTTTTCTGATTGGACGTGACCTGACACATCCGAAGGGCATCAGTTTTGCTTCAAAAAGAATCCGCAAGCAGCTGATCAAACAATCTTTCATTTTCTCGAATTTTGCAGCAGCTAGTCTGCTACCCTTGTTGACCATCCAGTTCCGTTGCAGAAACCAGTTTAGCAGCCGGTTTATAGTCCCCAGCTGCTCCAAAAACTGCGTTGGCCGTAACTACCGCGTGCGTGGAACATGGATCCGGTGAAAGCATGGGGCAACACCCCGTTGGCTCAGGTCGACCCGGAGATGTTCGAGCTGATCGAGAAGGAGAAGAAGCGCCAGTGGCGCGGGATCGAGCTCATCGCGTCGGAAAATTTCACCTCGCAGGCCGTGCTCGAGGCGCTGGGCAGCCCGCTGACGAATAAATACTCCGAAGGCATGCCCGGAGCGCGATACTATGGCGGGAACGAGTACATCGACGAGATCGAGAATCTTTGCCGGAAGCGCGCGCTTGAAGCGTTCCATCTCGACCCCGCGAAATGGGGAGTCAACGTCCAGCCGTATTCGGGCAGCCCGGCAAATTTCGCGGCGTACACGGCTATCCTACAGCCGCACGATCGCGTGATGGGCCTGGATCTGCCCTCCGGTGGGCACCTGACGCACGGATACTATATGGCAAACGGGAAGCGTATATCGGGGACTTCGATCTACTTTGAATCCCTGCCGTACAAGGTCGATCCGGAGACGGGCATCGTGGATTACGCGAAGCTTGAGGAGAAAGCCATCGATTTCCGACCGAAGATGATTATTTGCGGCGGGAGCGCGTACCCTCGCGAGTGGGATTACGCGCGATTCCGTGAGATTGCGGACAAAGTCGGCGCGACGCTCTTGTGCGACATGGCGCACATCAGCGGACTGGTGGCGTCTCAGGTACGATCTATTTTTTGGGATGTATCCCATGTGCGCATGTTTCGACTTTTTTAAACTGTAATTAAGCATGAAGATCAAATTATTTGCGACTTCAAACGCATGCAAGTGAACTTCGTAACTGTAGGTCTGAGATCAAGGGAACCTCGTCATTTTTTCTTCTCTCCCAAAACTTGCATCTGCGCAGGAAGCTGCGAACCCCTTCGACTACTGCGATCTCGTCACAACCACCACGCACAAGAGCCTGCGCGGCCCGCGCGCGGGGATGATCTTCTTCCGCCGCGGCCCCAAGTCCACTCCGCAAGCCAATGGCGCTGCGTCCCCGGCGGGGAAAGCGGCCGCGCCCCCGAGCAAGGCGGGCGCGAAGACGGCGGCGGCGGACGACGGGATGTACCATTTTGAGGAGCGCGTAAACTTCGCGGTGTTCCCGACGCTGCAGGGCGGGCCGCACAACCACCAGATTGGCGCTCTTGCTGTGGCGCTGAAGCAGGCGTCGACTCCCGCGTTCAAGGCGTACGCGCAGCAGGTACGGGATGGTAGGACTGGGCGGGATAAATCTATGCGAAGACGCAGGTACGATGTGGGAGGATTATGCATGACCGCTTCAACCTCGCATGCCGTGGCGTTGAAGCAGGCGTCCACTCTAGGTACGGGGTCGGAGAAGGAATGGAAAACTCTACTCGTCCAGGCGCGCCACACACCTAATTATTTTCTTTCATTCGACTCAAAGGGTCAACCCGACTTTGCTTTGAACCCCGATATCCAAGCCTAAGACCCGTAAACCTGCACGTAAACCCGAAACCCTAGACCCTGATTCTTAGTGGCTTAGAGAGTTACAAGCAAGTCAGCGTGTGGTCCGTGGTGCTCTGGGCTGTCTAATTGAAGCGATTCTTTATTCGATTGAATTTTACCCTTATGCTGGGGCTTTTGAGAAGACTCGAGAACCACCTAGTAACATGAGTAACATCAAGGCCAGGGTCCAGGATTCTCGTCAATCTCAACCAAGTTGTAGCATTTCAGGCCCCTTTACCTCACTATCTTGCTAAACCCTGAACCATGGCATTGTAAATCACCTTAGCACTCCTGTTCCCCGCCTTCCCCAATTGTCCATAGATCACTCTTTTTTTTATTCCTTCACTTCTTTCGCCCTTCCTGTTTTGATTGGTTCAGGTGAAGGCCAACGCCCGTGTGCTGGGGGAAGCACTAGTGGCGAAGGGTTACAAGCTGGTAACTGGTGGCACCGACAACCACCTGCTGCTGTGGGACCTTCGCCCATTGGGCCTCACTGGTATGTACCGCCCTGTCATGTGCCGCCCTGTTATGTCACGAGTTGACTTTTTGAGTTGACTAAAGCAAAAGTCAACCACCTGCTGCTGTGGGACCTTCGCCCATTGTGCCTCGCTTGTATGTACCGCTCTGTTGTGTCACGAGTTGATGTTTGAGTAACCTAAAGTTGAATTAGAGTTGACTCAAGTTGACTTCTGACATCTGTTTTCCAGTGGGGTTTTCCTCACACGAATCTGTGACCGTGACCTCTCCTGGTGCTCTATCTGCCACGTGGCTGTTTAACTGAAACCCTGTCCCTAAACCCTTACCAACTCCCACTTACCCTGGATGTGTCCACGTGGCAGGCAACAAGTTGGAGAAGGTGTGTGACGTGGCACACATCACACTCAACAAGAACTCCGTCTTTGGTGACAGCAATGCCTTGGCACCTGGCGGTGTCAGAATAGGTGCGTTTTTTTTTTTTGGTGCTGTGCTTTTCTTTTTGTGTTTCTTTTTTAGCGAGTGATTTTATAAGGAGTACCAATTGAGAGAAGTCGGAGATAACAGTGCCTTGGCCCCTGTCAACATCAGACCTGACATGTGCATCGTTCTGGGTTGAGTGTGCTATTTCTCTAACAAGGGTACCGGTGAAAGGAGTTGGTGGTTGAGCAAAATCTGCATTTAGGGCCTAGTCCTGAAACGTCCCCTAATGTGTTGCCCACATTCCCCGCCCACCCACACTGCCACCTAACACATGCAACCCAACCAATCCACAACACCCAGGGGCCTGGTGGGAAGGACTTTGGCCACGTTGGTGTTTATCTGGGCATTCTCACTTGATAATCCCCGACACTATGCACCACCCCACACCCCACACCAACCACACCTATGCCCCTCAACCCACACCTAACACACCCCATTGCGCCCCATCGCATCCAATCACACACAACACAACCAACATCCGCCCCCCGCCCCACATCCCACACCCTCATTTCCATTCACAGGCACCCGGCATGACCAATCAGGTACCCCCGCCATGACCTCTCGAGGCCTCGTGGATAAAGACCTTGGGAACATTGGCGAGTTTTTGGACAGAGCAGTCAAAATCAGTTTCCCCATAACCCCAATGAAACACCTCCACACCCTACTCAACTCCCCTCTCCCACCAATCAGGCACCCCCGCCATGACCTCTCGGGGCCTTGTCGAGAAAGACTTTGAGAAGGTGGGCGAGTTTCTGGACAGAGCCGTCAAGATCAGCCTGGACATTCAGAAGGAGAAGGGGAAGCTTCTGCGCGACTTTCTCAAGGACCTGGAGCAAAACAAAGAGTTGCAGGCACTGAGGGAGGAGGTGGAGGCGTTCAGCGCTGGGTTTGAAATGCCGGGATTCGATGTTGCTGACATTAAGGTGTAATGCATACACTGTAACTGGGTGACCAGGAGCAGAACGAGGAGGTGCAGGCTCTGAGGGAGGTGGAGGCGTTCAGCGCTGGGTTAGAAATGCCGGGATTCTAAGTTGCAGTTATCAAGAGAAACGTCTCAGTTGTATCAGGGCTGCTAGAAATGGCCATCAATGCCAGGATTAGATTAAACACCGGGTTTACCAATAGCGGAAAGTTCTAGAACTTGAAAATGATCGCCAAATGTCACAGGATACATGTGGGGCAGAAATCACTGGAAATGTCGTGACACTTCAGATCTTAGCTCTAAGTCAGGAGCTCCGCACAACTAGACTTCTGTTGCATGTACGGTGTGTATGGCAATGGGACGGGACATGGAAAGTGGAACAATAACTAATTTGTTTAAATTACGGTAACTGTCATTATTACCGTTACACATAAAAGGGTGGAAAGCAAGTTTATCGCCCATGTACACTACGTGCACTATCAAAGCATAAGCTTTCCGTGAAGGACAGCTTGGATGGGCCCATTACAGTCTACAGTCCATGAGGTGCTGGTTAGCCAGGACCAACTGCTACTGCTGCTGCTGCTGCTGCTGCTGTGTACATATCAAAGCATGAGCTTTCTGTGAATGCCGGCATGGATGGGCCCAGTACAGGCTACAGTGCTGTCCATGAGGTGTTGGTTAGCCAGGGCTGACAGGAGAATGCAAGAGACAGGCAACCCATCCCATATGCTCCAACTGCTGCTGCCAGTGTTCGTAGCACTGCTGCTGGTGGTGCCGCTGATGCTCGTGGTCTGGTGCCGGTGCTGGTGTCTGTGCTGGTGGTGCTGTTTGTGGTGGTATTCAGGCCTGTCGGCCCTCTGCTGCCAGCACTTATTGGGTTGGAACCACGCTGCTTGCCATCTGTATGAGAGATTAGATGGTGAGGCACAACGGGAAGTTGCGGAGGCATGGGAAGACATTGCTGTTGTGTAATGGGAGAAGGTGAGAGAGTGGGAGGAGGAAGGGGCATGGCAGGAGAGGGTAGGGCTGGGACTCCAGGGGCTTTAAGGGTATGTTGGCGATCAACATGTGGAACACTGGGGTTGCTGACGTTGCTACAGTTGCTGCTGCTGCTGCTCCTGCTACTGGAGACGCTTGTACAGTGGATGAGGGAGAGAGATGAGTCGCATGAAGACGAAGAGGTTGAGTCGCTGCTGACAGGAGGACTGCAAGTGGGGGTGATTGTATCGACGTTGGGAATTGGCGAGACTGTAGCACCTTTTGTTACACTTTCTCTGCAGGTAGTGTTTCGGCATGTAGCTGAACCAGCCATTGGAATGGGAATCGGGGCTGACTTTGGCGATCTCACAGTAGGTGCTTCTGATGTCAACGGAAGATTAGATTGGGAAACCGAAACCGTAGCAGGCAAGAGTGACGGAATGTCACGCTTTAAGAGGCTCCGATAAGCGCTTGAGTATCCAGCAGTCTTGAACCACGGATGGTACAGAATTTCGTGCGGGCGAATTCGCCGAGTTGGGTCCGCCTGAAGCATACTCCTCACAAGGTGCTTCGCTTCCGGCGAAATTTGCGTCCACGGATGCTTGCTCATATCCGGATCCGCACGACATGCAGCGGCAAAAACCGCGTTATGATTTTTTCCATAAAACGGAAGAACGCCGGACAGGCAGGTGTACAAAACGACACCGAGGCTCCAAACGTCAACCTCCGCGCCGTATTCCTTTCCGCGCACAATTTCCGGCGCCATGTAAAACGGGCTCCCCGCCAATCCGCGCAGCCGCGGCCGCGCGCGGGTCAGCTGCTGCGACAACCCGAAGTCCCCGACCCGCACTTCCGCGGAACATTCCGCGGAAGTCGCGTCGGTAGCTGCGCTGGCTAGAGTAGCGGAAGCGCAGCTGGCGGAGGGCGCGCGGAGGAGGAAGATGTTTTCGGGCTTGAGGTCGCGGTGAACGATTCCGCACGCGTGCATGCGCAGCACGGCGGAGACGACCTGGCGGAAGATCCCCGCAACCTCGCGCTCCCTCAGGCGCTTGTTGCGCGCGACGTGGTCGAAGAGATCCCCCCCCGCGCAGTGCTCCACGATGAGGTGCAGCGCGGACTCGTCCTCCGCAACCTCGTATAGGCGCACAAAACCCGCCGCTTTCGGCGCGCTCGGACCAGATTCTCCCTTCCGCGCCGCCTCAGCAGCCCGCTCCGCTTCCGCCTGCAGCAGCAGCGGAACGAGCACCTCCGCGCGAAACTCCTTGAGATCCTCCGGTCGCTGAATTTGGTCCTTGAGAATGGTTTTGCATGCGAACCGCTCCCCCGTGCGCGCATCTGCGCACTCGCGCACCACGCCGAAATGCCCGCGCCCCAGCTCCCGCCCAATCTTGTAGCAGTCCTGCAGCCGCGGCGCGCCGGCAGTCCGGCGCCGCCAGCCGTCGACGGAGAGCGGGAAGCCAGCGAGCCGCGTGGTTTCGAGCTCGTGGAAGAGGTCCCTCATGTAGGCTTTAATATCCGCCGCCGAGGCGCCATGCCGAAGCGAGAGACGTCTGGCGGGCGGCGCCGTTGTTGTGATACTATTGAAAGTCCACATCGCATCCATCAGGTCAAACATTAATCTCTCGCTGCGGGTATTACCGACTGGTCCGAGGCTGACAGGTGACTGCGCCGACTGGGCTGTCAGTGAGCCCCAGTGCTTTAGCCGCTACTTCCTGCGTTGATTTTCGCGCGAAATGGAAAATTTGCGTTGCGGTCGGTGCGGCTTCGCCTGTGAGAACAGCGGCGGACGGCGTCGCGTTTTTGGCTGTGCTATGCGTAGAAGTGCCTAGGTCCTTCCGTGCTTGGCTGGGATATTTCTGGACGCCAGACGATATAATTCGCGCCACCAATCCAAACTGTAAGGAGGGGTCAGAGAGCGATGTGAGAGAACGACGAGGCAAGATCCCCCGACGCGCTCTGAACGGACGCGTCACGGGAGAAACTGGATTTCGCGAAGTGTGGAGTACGGTACGGGGGGGACGTCCCTCGAAGCTCACTCAGTAGTAGCCATTGGAAACACCACAGTTATCCGTTCAGCCAGTCCGGATCCTTCTAGAGGAAGTGTGGGGACTGAAAGTGTGGTCGAATCTGTGCTGGTTTTATCTCGATCCTTGCTTCTGGAGTTTGCTTCGACTTGTTTGGGAAGGGAAAAGCATTTCTTGTTGTGATTGCCCGCGGGAAGCACGAAGAACTGGATGGGTAGAAACGGGCAGGTAGCTCTTCCTCCAGCTGCTGCGGTGTAAACCCAGGAAACTTTCGAGAGCTGCCCGATGCAATTTTTGTGACTGGGAAACTTTTAGGACCAACCCCCGTCACACGCGTGAAATATTTCCACCAGCCTGGATTGGGGCTGGTGGCGGCAGCAAGTTGAACACACCGGAAGAAGAGGACAGCAAGAACGACGATTTGCCGATCAGTCCAAGACTCTCGGGCAGCTATTCTTCACGAACCAGTGAAAAACCTCATCGCTGTACAGTGCCCCCGCCGACGATTGAAAGACGCATGAATGAATCACCTCGCCGCACACACTTTTGAAGGTGGTTGACCAGCGAATCGCGGAAAAGCTCTTGACTTCACCCAGAGCAAGCGATTTGCTTACGAGCACTTTGAACGATTTGGATGAGATCGTGCGACGAGTTGGCGGGCGACAGCCTTGTTCGTTCCCCTTCTGGATCGCACAGGCATTGTCCTGTTGCCGCCGGCGATGCGGGGATGTGTGCGGAGCGGAGCGAAGGGCTGAATTAATCCAATGTTTGTGGGTAACCTTTCCGATAACTATCTAGCACGTGAGTTTTATTCCTTTCTTCAGTCTAGCTACGGCAAGAAGCCTGTTCTAAACTGACACGGCTTTTTGTACACTTGGACGTACGTCGTCGTGGGTTGGTGACGCCTCAAAAGAGAAACATTTGCCAGGGACTCCACACTATCAGTGTTGTCCCGCATGTACCTGAGGTACCAAGCGGAGCACAACTCCTCCACAACTTTCACATGAAAATGCAAGGACCATGGTCTAGGGTATTTCCTTCTTGTAATACTTGCCCACGGAGATAAATACTTTTCCCGGAGGTCGTGGAAGGCACAAAGTAAGGCCCAGTTCGCCACGATCACGACATAGGCAAGGGGCGGGGGATGGGCGAGGGCTCCAGAAGGTGCGCAGGAAGATGCGAACTACGTCCGGGGGGCTCGCCCCGAATGGAAATTTCTCCAATGGGATCGGGAAGGGGGGCAAGGGGATCTAGCACCTGCCCCCCAACTTCGTTTAGGGCGTGAGGTCCAGCCTCTCTGCAACAACCCCACAACAAAGGAAACAACTCAGCCCGGGTAAAAACTGTCAAAAAACTAAAAACCGAAAAAAAAAACCATCACAGTTGCGTTTAGGGTTATGTGAACTTCAAACAGCCAGTTCACCACACAGCCTACCCACCTAGCGCGATGGGCGGAATACCAGCGTTCGACCCCTTAGGTGCTAGACGACTAGGCGGACTAGGGACTTTGAACAAGAAGTACGACACAAACGTAATCACGCATGTCATAGGCGACCGTTTAGGGGGTTTTGTGTGGTCCCCAACGCTATATCGCTTAACGCGTTTTTTTTTTGTCGGGCCGAAATGGTGACCCGTTGGCGTTTACCCTGCAATCAAATCCCCCAGCCATCCCGTTCCGCGCCTACGAAATTGGTGGTCTGCACGAGGGAGAGTTAAGGGAGCGGATGGGGTTCCGAGCTGGCAGGGCAGGAAACTGCCAGGCGCATTCCAGATCCCCCGTCCATCCCTTTGATGGCCCAGAAAGGTGGGTGTTCGCCACCACAGCGAGCCCTCCGAGGTTCGGAGGGGCCCGAGAAACCCTGATTCCAGCCCTTTAGGAAGGTGCTGGGCGGATTCCGCATCCCCCGCCCATCCCTTTGACAGTGGCGAAAAGGCGTGGCGAACAGAGCCTAAGTGTCGCATGGTTTGTCAAAACTCGGCAAGATTCAGTCGCATCAGAGAGGAGAGGATTGCGATTTGTGCGACCTACGAACAAAACGGCTCTGTTCGCCACAGCCATGGCGGTGTTCTGTTGCCGCACCACTTGATGCGGGGCCGGACAGGACAGCACCGCATCAAGCTGTGCAGCAGGAGGCTCGGGGCGCATTCATATTTTTGAAGGCTCACGCTATCTTCCTGCCCCCCTCCGCGCAATTTACAGGACAATCTTTTTTTTCCCTTCGCAGACCGTCAAATCTCCCCTCGTCACCGACCATTGGATAGTTGAATGGCCTGCCAGCAAAGCGGCCAACCAGGACAGAGAAAAACATTCATTCGTGCCCTGAACCACTTGGTGCGGTCCCTGGATCCCCCCTCAGACCCTGAACCAGGGCTGCACCAGACCCGCACCCATTTTGCCTGAGAGTGGGGGTTGCGAGTGCACCACTAGTTCACCGTTCTGCTTGGCAATTATGTGCGGACTGCACTGCATAGCACTCGATAGGTCCGGGAAGGGGTTCAGTTTCCCGAGCCTAGTATCAAGGAACACGCCCCCAAAAACGACGCACGTAGTATCTCCGCTAGAGCCCCGTAAGAAGCATCAATTTGGTGCAGTGCGGGGGGATCCGCACCAAATGGTGCAGGGCCCATCCGTTACAGTCTGCGATCCTTCGCAGCATTTGCAAAGGTGCTTCGTCGATAGTTGCAACCTCTGCGATTGGTTCGTTGACGTCAAGAATTTGTCGGTGAAAACTGTTACAATTGTACACTTGTGAAACGAATACCTACATATCTGCATACTACTCTACTAGTCTCGCATCAACTTCCACATAACCTCCACATTCATGCGACTCGGAACGCCCCATACATTTTCTCCAGCCACCTGCTTTGATGAGTTTATCGACAGATACAATCAACTCGTGATTCGCGAATGAAATTCCGCCGCATTTCGCGCTAGCAAACACAGGAATACCCACAGCATTCCAATGGCTGCATGGCACGGCATTCCCCACGTGCCTGCTGCTCTGCAGCGACAAACCCTAATCCCGACCTCTGCATGTGTCCGTACTCCTAATCCGTGCCATGGAGCAAGCAACTGTGCATCTGCTGTTCCCCGAGCCTGCATTCCAGCCGCTAGCTGCATTGCTCGCTGCAAATTCCGTTCGCCGCACGCGGCGGGAAATGCGGTAAATGCGGCTCGTTTTTGGCGTGGTCGGATTACACGGCAGTGGCTAGAATGCCGTGGCGACAGACTCGGCCGGCGATTCGAACGACCGTTAGGAGAAGCAGACTGGCTATTAACGGCCGAATCTCAGCGGCAGGGGGATGCGAGCTGTGCTACCAGCGTTGACACGTGTCACGACGCGAGTGGCTGCGTGGAGCTGACGGACGAATCGGATTTCCAACAGGCAGCGAGCGAGGACGGTCGGATCTCCATAATCGGATTCGGATCGCTCCTCTCCGGTAATCTGCGTGTTTTGAGAAGTCTCAAAAATGGCTCCCATCTTCTGCATCTTCCTCCCAACCTCCTTCACCCTCCCTCCCTCAACCCCCTCCCTTTCCTTCTCCATCCCGCCCCCCCTCTTTTCACCTCGCCCCCCCTTTTCCTCCTGCCACCTCTTTTCGCCGCCCCCTCTCCTGCCGCTAAGAGCGTAGTCCCCTTTATTCCCCTCACCTTCGACCAATATCGCAATGCCTGCAGCAGATCTCCTCAGCTTCTCCCCACCTCTCTCCACCCCTCCCCAACCCACTCCGCCCTCCCCGACCCCTCCTACCGCTCCCCATCCCTTTCCACCCCTCTCCACCCCTCTCCCCCACCAAGAGCGCAGCGCGCGCAGCACGTTCCCATCTCTGGAGGGGTTCCGCCAGGCCAGGCTGAGAGGGTTCCGCCGGGTCTTCTGCCACGCTGCGCCCGTGTTCTTTATAAGGGGGATTGCTAATAGCGAGACCAAAGTGAGTGAATGAAATCCCCTGTTCTGGCTATCCCCCTCACACATCTGTCCCACCTGTCCCACCTGTCCCACCTGTCCCGCCGCTCTCCCACATCTCTCCCACCTCTCTCCCACCTCTCTACCCATCTCGACTTCCTTTCTCTCCCCACCTCTCCTCCTCCGCCCATCTCCCCTTACCTGCTCCGCCCATCTCCCCTTACCTGCTCCGCCCATCTCCCCTTACCTGCTCCGCCCATCTCGCCACCTCCCCTGCTTGCTGTTTTCCACACGTCGCCCATCACCGCACATATGCAGCCCTCCACCGCTTCCCACCATTCCCCACCCCCAGGAGTATTCGAGCCTGAGTGTGGAGCCCTGCGAGGGGGAGGAGATCGTTGTCACGCTCTTCTCCATACCCGTTACTGAGGTACTCGTTATAAGCTCAGCTTCAAGTGTTTTTATCTTGGGGACAGAGGAACGGAGTGGGTGCGGCCAGGGGAGAGGGGGATGGGATGAGGAGGGAGGATTGGGGAAGCAGGGGAGCTTGAAAAGGAGAGGAAGGGGAGTGGGGTTGATGGGTGAAGCGCAGGTGAGTAGAGAAGGGGTGGAGCTGTTGAATCAGAACATTGTGTAAACTAGTTTCGGCTTTGAAAAGCCTTCATCAGTACAAGCCTGAAAAGGAGAGGGAGGGGAGTGGGGTTGATGGGTGAAGCGCAGGTGAGTAGAGAAGGGGTGGAGCTGTTGAATCAGAACATTGTGTAAACTAGTTTCGGCTTTGAAAAGCCTTCATCAGTACAAGCCTGAAAAGGAGAGGGAGGGGAGTGGGGTTGATGGGTGAAGAGCAGGTGAGTAGAGAAGGGGTGGAGCTGTTGAATCAGAACATTGTGTAAACTAGTTTCGGCTTTGAAAAGCCTTCATCAGTACAAGCCTGAAAAGGAGAGGGAGGGGAGTGGGGTTGATGGGTGAAGCGCAGGTGAGTAGAGAAGGGGTGGAGCTGTTGAATCAGAACATTGTGTAAACTAGTTTTGGCTTTGAAAAGCCTTCATCAGTACAAGCCTGAAAAGGAGAGGGAGGGGAGTGGGGTTGATGGGTGAAGAGCAGGTGAGTAGAGAAGGGGTGGAGCTGTTGAATCAGAACATTGTGTAAACTAGTTTTGGCTTTGAAAAGCCTTCATCAGTACAAGCCTGAAAAGGAGAGGGAGGGGAGTGGGGTTGATGGGTGAAGCGCAGGTGAGTAGAGAAGGGGTGGAGCTGTTGAATCAGAACATTGTGTAAACTAGTTTCGGCTTTGAAAAGCCTTCATCAGTACAAGCCTGAAAAGGAGAGGGAGGGGAGTGGGGTTGATGGGTGAAGCGCAGGTGAGTAGAGAAGGGGTGGAGCTGTTGAATCAGAACATTGTGTAAACTAGTTTCGGCTTTGAAAAGCCTTCATCAGTACAAGCCTGAAAAGGAGAGGGAGGGGAGTGGGGTTGATGGGTGAAGCGCAGGTGAGTAGAGAAGGGGTGGAGCTGTTGAATCAGAACATTGTGTAAACTAGTTTCGGCTTTGAAAAGCCTTCATCAGTACAAGCCTGAAAAGGAGAGGGAGGGGAGTGGGGTTGATGGGTGAAGCGCAGGTGAGTAGAGAAGGGGTGGAGCTGTTGAATCAGAACATTGTGTAAACTAGTTTCGGCTTTGAAAAGCCTTCATCAGTACAAGCCTGAAAAGGAGAGGGAGGGGAGTGGGGTTGATGGGTGAAGCGCAGGTGAGTAGAGAAGGGGTGGAGCTGTTGAATCAGAACATTGTGTAAACTAGTTTCGGCTTTGAAAAGCCTTCATCAGTACAAGCCTGAAAAGGAGAGGGAGGGGAGTGGGGTTGATGGGTGAAGAGCAAGTGAGTAGAGAAGGGGTGCAGTGGGGCTAATGTGTTAGCTAATGCCATCCAAGCATTTTTTCGTGTCATGGTGATGTGGCATGGTGATGTGGCATTGTGGCATGGCCTGGTGACGTGGCAGGTGCCAGCATTCATTGAACGAGAGCATGAGTTCCGGTTCCTTCTTGTAAGCTTTCTCCCTCCCCCGTTCCTCCCTCCCTTCATCCCTCCCTCCCTTCATCCCTCCCTCCCTCCATCCCTCCCTCCCTTCATCCCTCCTTCACTTCATGCTCCATGTGTGCTTCTATCACGCCTCACTCTATGTTACTCTTTCACCATCTTGCTCTTAATCCACTAGTACCCACACCATTTTCATCCTATTCCTTCCATTCCCACTTCTCCTCACTCCCCACTTCTCCTCACTCCCCACTTCTCTTCACTCCCCTTCCTTCCAACCTACGCTACTCAGGTTCCCCCCAGCAGATTATCACCAGTAGCAGCATCACCAGATTCATTAGCAGCAGAATCATCATCACCAACACATGGTGCGGTAAGTAAGCACAGAATCGCCTCTTATCATTCCCAAAAACCATCAGTAGCTTCACCAAACTTATCTGCACCAGAATCAGCTGCACGAGCACATAATAACAGCCTAGACTCCTGTCAGACATCATCCATAGCATAGTTAACGGGTAGTGACAGATTATACCCTATTGAATCACGCATGGGAACCTCGCAGCGCAATGCCCCTATCGCATTCAACCTGCTCACCAAGAAAGCAATCAAGTGTACCTTGAAAAGTGCCTCGTTTCGCCCCTCTGCAATCCAACCCTCTTCCCCTCTCTCCATCACTCTTTCTCAGGTGATCTGCAGCCGCTACAGCGATCAAGAGTACCTTCAAACTCCCTCATTCGCCCTTCCTCGCCTCCCCCCCCCTACTGCTCTCCCCAACACACTACCCATCTTTTTCTTCTCGCTTTCTCAGGTGATTTGCAGCCGCTACAGCGACCAAGAGTACCTTCAAATTCGCCTGAAAGGTGTGCCCTCTTCTCCTTTCCATTAAATGGTCCTTATTTTTCTTTCTCCTTGTAAGAAAGCACAGCACGTGGCACAGGCGGGGCATGGCAAGGGTGAGGGACGACTGGTAGTTGCTTGGAATTTCCAGACAACTCAGAGATCGCCAATTTGTTCCGATACGACTTGTCACATGCTTGCTTCCTATGGCATTGCCCCAACTCTCCTCTCTCCTCGCCTCCCCCCTTCTCCGTCTTTCCAGGCAACAGAGATGAGTATGAGAAGCAGTACGGCAGGTGGGGTGTGGAGAGGGTGTGGGACGACACTCTACTGCCATGCCGTGTCTACCTCCGGCACTGGTGAGATATAACGTTACTGTGTAACCATGCTGCACAGCATACCTATCTGTGCTGCAGTGCGTGCAGGTGGGGTGTGGAGAGGGTGTGGTACGACACTCTACTGCCATGCCGTGTCTACCTCCGGCACTGGTGAGATATAACGTTACTGTGTAACCATGCTGCACAGCATACCTTTCTGTGCTGCAGTGCGTGCAGGTGGGGTGTGGAGAGGGTGTGGTACGACACTCTACTGCCATGCCGTGTCTACCTCCGGCACTGGTGAGATATCACGTTACTGTGTTACCATGCTGCACAGCATACCTATCTGTGCTGCAGTGCGTGCAGGTGGGGTGTGGAGAGGGTGTGGGACGACACTCTACTGCCATGCCGTGTCTACCTCCGGCACTGGTGAGATATCACGTTACCGTGTAACCATGCTGCACACCATATCTATCTACGCTATGATGCAGTACGGCAGGTGGGGCATGCAGAGGGTGTGGCCCGTGGGATGACGCTCTTGTGCTGAGAGGTTTATTCCATAGCGCTGGATTGAATAATCTTCAGTGTGTGTGTTGCATTGCGACTCGCAACTTGCAAGGCCGCCCTGAAGATGGATGTGCATTACCGGTATCTTATGCCTTACTTCCCTGCTCTTCCCTGTGGCAGTGTGCTGGCAGCGCAAGGGCTGGGAGAGGTGGCTCTTGCAAGCTTCCTAAACCACACATTCCTGGCCACATGCACTTTAAGGTGGAAATGCCATATGTGCTTCCTTCCCCGCTCTTCCCTGTGGCAGTGTGCTGGCAGCTCAAGGGCTCGGAGAGGAGGCTCTGGCAAGTTTCCTGGACCACACATTTCTGGCCGACCGCCAGACCACCATTCGTCAGTACCTGCTTCGGCACCCAGACATCATGTCCGAACCTCCTCCGCCAAGCCTGGCAGATAGGTATGGCGGCTGACATACCGATCGCAGAGTGTGGGCCCCCCTTGTTTGACTTTCCAGATTCCATTATTGTTGCATTGTTTAAGTTATAACCACAGTGAACATGTACATGTGAAATGCGGTGAGTATGCAGGGCAATGCAACTGCTGCTTCAAATTTCCACCCAATTTGCCAGACGTAAAATGTTTTCAAAATCACCTGGGTGGAATGTGTAAGTTTTCAGAAGGCTGGCCTTGATCCTTCCGGATAAAGCTTGATGGTCTAGATGGTACAGTACGGTACCTACCGGGAGTTGCAAGTCAATATGAATCGGACACAAATAATGCAGCCTGTCTGCAGGGACCTTGATACTGGGAGTACCCATCACCATCAGCACACGCATGCACTACGGTACGCAGAAACAATTTAACAGCCCACCCTTGTCGAGCGTTCAGGATATTGTGGGGAAAGAGATGCAACAAAGGGATGACGTGACATGGGCATTGGGCAGACCACAATGAGACAACACTATGGCATGACATGAATTGATATTTGATGACATGAGATGGTGCTATGAGGTGACATGGGGCATGGCATGACACTAAACAGACTCCAGGGGGACATGGACAATCCACAGGGCACATGGCATGGGATGATACATGCATACTGTGACACACTCTCACAGGAGGTGACATGGGACAATGTGGTATGACATTGAGAAGAGTTACCGTAAAAGGGTAACAGACACAGTACTGAGCACATGGCATAGGGACACGCACCATGCATAATGCACATAACACGTGGTACATGCATCATGCATTTGTGCATGTGACTCATGGATGTATGCACACATGCACACACATGGATGCACACACGCACACACATGCACTCGCTCACACGCATACATGCAGAAAGACACACGCATGGTTACACAGATGCAAATATCCTTGCATGCACACAGGCACAAGGGCACGAGATGCGACTCCACATGTGCGTACATGCCCTTCCGCATACAAGCACGCATGCTTGCATGCGCACACACATACACGACACAAGATTGCACTGATGTGCAAATACACCCAAGCATGTACTGACAAGTGAACACATGTGAGCATGGACTGACGTGTCAGTTCATCTGTGTTCATGCATCCGCATTTCGTTTCCGCACACCTTCCCAATCCCACACTATTCACTCGCTCGGAAAAACAGGAATACAGTCATAATCCTGCTTGAATGATCAGGTTATTTCAACTTTATTGAGCTAACGGATGTTAGAACTGGGTGTACCCGGAGTGGCATTACACAGCGAAAAGTTCAGGAATCAGGAAAGCAGGAAAGGAGTAAAGGAGGATGAGAAAATTATCCGTACGGGCGTACCCTGTATTGAGAAACCGTTTACTGCATAAGCGTCACCGTGTTGCCAAAAACTCACCAAGCTTCGTCAATACTCCATCTGATCTCCATCTTCGTCAAGCTCCATCTCCCCGCGCACAGCTGCTCTGTCGAAACCCTAATTATACTTCCGCGAAATTACCAGTAAGATAACAAGTCCCTTGCTCTTCCCGCCCCTTCACGTGCCGCCTCGCAGCCGCTACTGAATCAGCCACCAATCGCCAGATGTTACAAACGAGTTACGTTATTCGCACATGCTGCTGCTTCGATTTCCGCTGTCCACACCTTATGCTACACGAGTTCCGCTGCTGCATGCTACGATTTCCACTGCTGCATGCTGCACGAATGCCGCTGCGGCTGCAAGATCATCGCTGCAGCTGCTGCTGCCAGTTCGCTTCGTGGTAGCTCATGCTCCCCGTTATCATACTCTCCGCTGCTCGTTACAACCCCCGACCTCCTTCGGCGAAAGCTCCGTCGGCGTCCTGTCCGGGCTGGAGAGCCTCGCGCTGTTACTGTCACCGTCACTGTTCCCACTCCCGTTACCGTTCTCGTTGCCGTTAACGTTAAAGTTACCGTTACTGCTGCTAGTAACAACGCCATCACCCCTGCCTGCCACCCCCTCCACGCTCTCTACGCTCCAGTCGTTCACCGTCGACGCGACCAGCTCTTCTAACGCGCTCGAAAGAACCTTCGCCTCGCACCGCAAATTCGCCCACTGCTGCGACCGTCGCGCGAGCTCGCGATTCGGCACATGCACGCCGCTTGCGGAATACCCGGGCCGCGAGCGATGCGGGGAGCTGTGAGACGACCCGGCCGGCGACTGCGACAGATCCGGCGTGCGCGGGGATCGCGGCGGCAAACGCGGGGAGCTGAGTGATGGACTGCCGATTGGAAAACCGTCCCCGGTTCGACAGCGCGGATAGGCCCCCATCATCGCTGCTGTTGCTGACGACGGACTCGGTTGACCCGGTTGTCCTGGTTGACCTGGTTGACTTGATTGACCAAGTTGACTGGGTTGACCGGATTGACCAGATTGGCGGGCTAGTTGTTGCTGCTGCTGCTGGTGCTGCTGAAGCGAAAGCAATTGCGCGAGCGCGCGCGCTTCGTCCTCGGAGCCGGTTCGGCGGAACCAGAGGCGCGAAGGGGAGTCCTCCGCCGCCACGCGCACTTGAAGGTCCCCGCGCGGGGCTTTGGCGGGGGACGGGGAAGTCTCCGGGGAAACACGCGCTTGAAGATCCCCGCGCGGGGCTTTGCAGGGGGAGGCGTCCCCCGGTAAGTGGGGATGAAGGCCCGGGCGCGCGGATCTGGAGGGGGAGGCATCCCCGCTCACCCGCAACTGGAGGTTGCGGGGAGCGCGGGAAGAGGGGGAGATGGCGTCCCCCAGCTTGGATTGCGGAGAGGCTGGTGGCGCAACTTGCAGCGAGAATTGAGGCGCAACTTGCGGGGAGACCTGAGGCGCCTCGAAACGGGATTTGGTGTCACCCAGCTTGAAATGCGGCGAGATCGCGGCCGGCGCGGGTTCCAGCTGCGTGTGCATGTGTTACCGGGTTCGTACGAGACTACGTGGGAATACAGAGGAGAATTACTGCCCGCGCGAAACAACGCACGAAATGAGAACCGGCTTCCGTGTGGACAGACAGGCGAAACTATGCGAACGTAGTTACCCGTGACTCAATCACTAACGTGTTCGTAGAACTGTAAGATTCTGGTCCGTTCTGAGTAGGAAATCATTCATCCGACAGCCGATACTCAAATTACCGAAAGTAACGAACTGACAGACATCGCAAAGATACTAGGATCAGATGACTTGGTTTGTAAGCGGCGAGCTATGTCACATGGGAAAGAATATGGACTCGTCATAAATTTGAAGCCTACATACTCAAGCCAATCCTCAAGCCCTGAGTTTGCACAGAACAAAACCACCAATCCTCATCCCGTATATGAGGACAGGGAAGAAGGGGGGGAAGAAGGGGGAAAAGAAGGGGGGAGGAGTTGCGTTCCGCTCCAACTTTCAGGGAAAATATGCTACACGTAATCACAAAGGGTCTCGATAATATGTTTGGTAACAAATAGCGGGTACGGTCACTGCAGAGGGTGTTTTCACATGTTTGATAAAGCGTTTCACGGAATCAGTCACTATCAACTGGGAAAAAATAACGCGAATGGTCACAGATGAAACTCCCGCCAAAAAAAGATAATACCCAAAAGGAACCTGGATGTATTTTCGGACGAATCAACCCTACACACAATTCGCCAGGTGTTTAGGGTTGATCCGTCCCCAAACTGCATCCAATTCCGATTGGGTTGTAGTATTTTACGAAGTTAGCTGATTGGTTGCGCGCGAGCGGGAAAATTTTAGAGTTTCAAGAAATTTTGGCGGGAGTTACATGTGTGACCATTCGCGTGATTTTTTACCTGTTGTTAATGACTGAATCCGTGACCCCACTTACCAAACCCCCCAGGAATCCCGATACAGTGACCGTACGCGTTACAATTTTACTTTTCACGTTATCGAGTCCCATGTTGGTTACGTGTGGCATATTTTCCCCAACTTCCAACCTCCGACATCCAAGAACCAATCGCAAGAGCAGCCCAGCGCATTTTGGCTCCGTCGTTCATCCACATCTTCGCTTCCCGCCCTTCCCCTTCCCTCCCCTCCCTTCCCCTCGCCCCCCCCCTTCAGTGTTCACTTCGCGGGCTGATTTTGTGTGATCTGACGCGTCTGGAATCGGCACAGAACATACAGTAACGCTAGCAGCATCCGCGCGTGCTCATCACATCGGGCAGAAGAGACCAGGTTTTACACAATCGGACGGTTCACAGCCGGTCTTCTGTGTGAGGGGGGGGGCGGTTCACAGCCGGTCTTCTGTAGATGTGATGTGCCACGTGACATAACAAGACAGCCGAAACCAGACGGAGTACAGTAACGAAGTTTGAGGGCTGGGCTGTGGAATTTCAAATGTCCCACACCCTGCTACAGTTTGTGAGCTGGTGACCTTCGTCCGTGCTGTTTCTTTTTGAACTTGCAAGTTTCATCAGGGAGTTGATGTTGGCGGGATCTGCCCACGAACAGCGAAAGAATATTCTTCTGTTCTGGGATACGGAAAGGGCATGGATATTCCTACATCATAACCCAGCGAGGCAAAAAAAGGCAGGAGTAAAAGGAACTTACGGGAAAGGGAATTCGTTCGTTCGGGAATGCACTTTTTTGTAAGAACCGGTGTTTGACATAATTTGTCAAGATCTTGGAAAGAACAGAACAAGAACATGAAGCTTCCCGACAGTGAGCGGGACAGAAATGAGTTTGTTCCAGCAGGTACTCTCAATTCAAAGGTGAGGGATGTATCTAATTAAAAACTGGCGGAGGGTGAGCTGTCACAAAAAATGCTAACCATCACAGATCGTCCATGCCTGAATGGACCAAATGCTGCAACACGCGAGTCGACAAACCAGGCATTTTTTTGGACTTTCAATGGACGGTAAAGGTAAAGGTTTTAGGGGAAACCCCCTTTGGTATCCCCCTGTTTTTTTTGGACTTTCAATGGAGCTTGCGTTGTGGCACAACAAATCTACAGAACTGCTCCAAAAGTGGGCAAAATTTCGCTGAAGTGGGCAAAATTTGGCTAAAGTGGACTTTTTTATTGCAACAGTAGGTCGCATTTGACAGACTTAGGGATACGGCCAACCTTTTAAATGTTTTTGTCGGACCCCGCAAAAAGAAGGGACATTTTCGATTTGCCAATTTGAACCGCTAAACACCGGCTAAAAGGGCGCATTCCTAGCTCGTGTCTGACATCAGGTCATAGGCCCTTAGTCTCAAATTTGTCTCTTCCGAATGTTGATTTGCCCCTGTTCTGAGCCACTTCGGGTCTTCCGAGCACCACTTCGTGTCTGACCTGATGTCAGACACGAGCTAGGAATGCACCCAACTTAACACCATCCTGAAGTGGCCTAGTCAAGTAAGATGGGATCAAACCCCAATGCCCCACAAAGGGGTTTCGCACTGCTCATCTGTCAGGGACGTCGATATCACACGAAATTCGTCTGATGGTCTGAAACCAGACTCGTTTTTTAGTCTTCATCTGAATTTTCAGACAGTGAATAAATTTTCATCTGAATCACTGGACATGCCAAATTTATTCGTCTGGTTTTTCAGATGAGCTTGTACATTTCGTCTGAATTCACAGACAACGCGGATTATTTTCGTCTGAGACCACGATACGCCTCACTAGGCCACGTGTAAATCTGCCGAGGAGCGCATTCACTGACGCGCCAAAGTGATCTCTGACGATTCAAAATGCTAACTCTGACGCGTCAAAATGACAACTCTGACGCGTCAAAGGATTCACTCTGACGCGTCAAAGGATTCACTCTGACGCGTCAAATGGTTCTCTGACACATCAACATATTCTCTGACACACAGGCACATTTGCTGCTGAGGGGGAGATTCTCTCAGCTCTGCCCTCCACCAGCAGGCCAACATTTCCGAATTTCAAGCACATGTTTCACTACAAAGACATGCGATTTCGGTAATGAAGTTTTACATGTTTGTTGCTCCTCAGACATATGTTTCGTTTTCATCTAATTTTACAGACTTGGTAAAAAATTTCGTATGAATTTCCAGACCAGCCATAAATTTTAGTCTGACGCTCAGACGAAGCAAAAAAGCCCCGTCTGATTGTCAGACGGGGTTTTTTACTAGCAACGCCCCTGTTATCTGGGAGTGGATATATCCGGTGAGGCGTGTCAACAAGTGGGTAGGCGGATTACGATCGACAGCAGGGAGTAACCCAAAGGGGGCTCTCCCCCCTCCTTTACCTTTACCTGCTAAGCATGAACAGCAAAATAACATCTCAGGAATTGACGATCTGCTTTTGTCTTTTATTGGTTACGAATACGGTTTTGATTGAAGGGGTCAGGCAATGACCATGGTCATTGCGCCACAACATATTTGTACACATCTTAGATATGAATAATTTAGAAAATAAATTTCTAAATTTAATGATTGTGACAAGATTCGAAAATGGGGAATGCAATAAGGATGCATTCCCCCCTTATCCTTGGGCAGGTCCACAGACTTGCCACCTAGTCTCATTTCATCCATCTCAGTTTGAGTTCCCGCCCACCGCACCTCTTAGATGTTTAGATGCGTAGATAGTATGCACTGTCTGTTCCTGCTATTTATTTATATTGTTGTGTGCCATGTACAACTGATGACGAGTGCATTGCAAACTCCTTGTAGAGTCTTGTCACAATCGACTCGTTATACTCCTTCCGCTTTGGACAGAGGAAAAAATTGTGGATTCCTCCTTCCGCGTTCCCGCAGACTAGTGCGCCTTTCTCGACAACAATGGAATAGGTTCACACGCAACCCACGACGACGCAGTTTAAAGCCCGCGTCTCATATTTCACCAGGCCCAACCAAGAGTAATACGCTTGAAACCGGGTAACCACTCAAGCAGTCGCAACTTTGTTGGGTTTGGTTGGGAGCACTTGCGATTGGCTGCAGCCCCAACAGGCTGGGGAAGGCAGATGCACGACTGCTGAACTGCATCCGCACGAAACACCATACCTTGTGCGACGAAGGTAGGAAACACAGGAAACCAAGCGTAATACCACAGCAGGAATAATATGAGACAGTTGAGCAACCACCTTTCATTCCAGCCCATGACTCTTCTCAACAACTTAGCTTAGCCTAGGGTTTGTTCATGGCTGTTCAGTAGAATGTCACCCAAGTAAATGTTGTCTCATTTCACGTAGATCTGAGTGCGTTCGGGCTGGACAACGTAATGTCCGATCGTACGGCTAATTCCTACGCGAAGCCCATGAGGAAGTGGCGGAACTAATATAAGGGAAGGGATAAAATAGCATCAGCATATCCGCACGCGCGACAAGGGACGAGGTAGGACGGATGGAAGAATACGGAAAGGGACGCACCGGGACGGGAAGGGACGCGACGGGACGGGAAGGGACGCGACGGCGCGGGAAGGGACGCGACGGGACTGGACGGGACGCAACGGGACTGGACGGGGCGGGACGGGGTGCGACGGAACGGGAGGGGACTCGACTGGACATGACGTGACGGGATGGGACGGAAAGGAGCGACGCGACGGGACGAAATGGGAGAAGACGCGCCGAAATTGGATGGACGGGGCATGACGGGAAAGGGGAAGGAGCAGGGCGGGACGTTGAGCGACGTGCAATTCTAGGTACAGGAAGGGACTGGTCGGGAAGGTGAGGAAAGGGACGGGAGGAGACGCGCCGAGATGATAACTGACGGGAGGGGTCGCGGCAAGTGAACAGGTGTGAACGGGTTCTGTCTCAGTGGTGCGGCATCTGCTGCAGCACATCCGTCGCATCCCACTACCCCTTTCCCCATCCCCCTTTCCCTTCCCCGCATCCCCCTTCCCTTCCCCCATCTCAGTGAGGGATCGGAGAGGGAGAGGCATCGGCGGAAGCGGAGGCGGAGCGGCATCGGCCTAAGCGGAGAGGAAGGCAGCAAGGCCAGCGCCGTCGCCGTCGCGGACGGGAAGAATCGCGCCGAGACCGGAAGGGACGGGAGGGGATGCGACGAGAGAGGAGGGGACGGGACGAGAGAGGAGGGGACGGGACGAGAGAGGAGGGGACGGGACGAGAGAGGAGGGGACGGGACGAGAGAGGAGGGGACGGGACGAGAGAGGAGGGGACGGGACGAGAGAGGAGGGGACGGGACGAGAGAGGAGGGGACGGGACGAGAGAGGAGGGGACGGGACGAGAGAGGAGGGGACGGGACGAGAGAGGAGGGGACGGGACGAGAGAGGAGGGGACGGGACGAGAGAGGAGGGGACGGGACGAGAGAGGAGGGGACGGGACGAGAGAGGAGGGGACGGGACGAGAGAGGAGGGGACGGGACGAGAGAGGAGGGGACGGGACGAGAGAGGAGGGGACGGGACGAGAGAGGAGGGGACGGGACGAGAGAGGAGGGGACGGGACGAGAGAGGAGGGGACGGGACGAGAGAGGAGGGGACGGGACGAGAGAGGAGGGGACGGGACGAGAGAGGAGGGGACGGGACGAGAGAGGAGGGGACGGGACGAGAGAGGAGGGGACGGGACGAGAGAGGAGGGGACGGGACGAGAGAGGAGGGGACGGGACGAGAGAGGAGGGGACGGGACGAGAGAGGAGGGGACGGGACGAGAGAGGAGGGGACGGGACGGGAGGGGACGAGAGGAGAGGCGTCGAGAGCAGAGGGGACGGGAAGGCACACCCTTTCCCTTTTCCCCATCCCCCTTTCCCTTTCCCCCATCCCCCTTCCCAGCATCCCCCTTTCCCTTTCCCCCATCCCCTTCCCAGCATCTCCCTTTCCCTTTCCCCCATCCCCTTCCCAGCATCTCCCTTTCCCTTTTCCCCATCCCCCTTCCCGGCATCCCCCTTTCCCTCTCCCCCATCCCCCTTCCCAGCATCCCCCTTTCCCTTTCCCCCATCTCCATTTCCCTCCCACATTCCCCTCACCTTTCCTCCATCCCCCTTCCCTCTTCTCTTCCCCCATCCGCCTTCGCTATCCCACATCTGCCTCACCTTTTTCAACATCGCCCTTTCCCTTCTCCGGTCCACCTTCCCTTTACCCGGTACCTCCCCTCCTTCCCCGCATCCCACTTCCTCTTTATTTTCATATGTGCAGCGGCAGCACTAGCCATGGGCACATCAAAGCAACGGGAGGGACCAGCAGGCGAAGCTTCGGCAGAAGTTATGAATCGGGGGGGCCTTCTTCCCATCCCAGTTTATGAGCAGGGTTATGGTGTCCCTTGATTTTTTTATCCAACTTATGTTTCCAATAGTAGCATGCATTGCCAAAACTGTTTAGATTAGACCATGCATGTTATTCTACTTTGATAATCCACGATTATTGTGTGCATGTTGTCTCTGGATAATCTGTTCGACATTTTTTTTTTCAAATTCCACCCTAAGTTGACTGGTGTTAGCTTTGTACAACACTTGCATATCAGCATATTTTTTAGGGAACTGTACAATGTACCAATGTAGAGGGTGTCACCCCCTCCCTTGTCGCGTGCCTTACATGCATCAGCAACTTAAGAATCACCTAGAGAACAACATTATCATAAAAGAAAGAAACAACAACGTCCAAAGAATTTTTCTTGACCTTTACGCAGAAAGAGGCAGCTCCTGACCGTTGAAGGCAGAGTAGCGGCAGTCAGTGGCGGTGACGGCGCTGGTCTCATAGTCCTTCACCTGCCCATCCAGGAAGCCCTTGCCTTCCGCGCCATCGGCGGACACGGGGTGGTGCAGCATGGCGGCGAGCCTAGAGAACTCCACCGTGCGAGACTCCCTGCCGCCGCGGTACGTCTGCCCCATCACGCCGTGCACGCTGCTGCTCGCGCTCGCGTCAGTGAACATCACATTAATATGCACCTGGGCGTCGTCAGGTGTCTGCAGCAGAGGGTGCGCGGGGCGC
Source organism: Closterium sp. Yama58-4 (assembly GCA_947470075.1). NCBI lineage: Eukaryota > Viridiplantae > Streptophyta > Zygnematophyceae > Desmidiales > Closteriaceae > Closterium > Closterium sp. Yama58-4. The sequence goes on from CANIUD010000027.1 coordinate 857,391, forward strand.
AGCTTCAGGTCCAACTCCAGGAGCCCGTCGAGGCGCAGGTAGTAGTGGTCCACATCGTACGGCCCAGTCTTCTCCTCACCAACAAACTCCAGCGACACCTTGCCGCCCGCGAGGCTGCGCGATTCACCGGGCGCGAGGCGGGGGAGAGGGGTGCCGTCGAGCTCGGCGGACGCCAGGAAGCCGGAGTCACCGCGGAGCTGCTCCTTGCCGTCGCGCGCCGTCAGCACCAGCGAGTGGGTGACGGGCTTGGCGGAGACGGTGTTATCACTGTCGGTCCACATGACGGCCAGTTGGCGGATCCAGGTGCGCACGGCGGAGCCGTTGACGACGAGGGCGGCATTCTCCGTGGAGCGCGAGTCGAGGTAACCGCGCATGCCCATGTTCACGTGCACCGCGCGGTCCGTGTACAGGCAGAAGTTCTTCTCGGGCAGCCCGTTGAAGTCGAACCGCGTGCCGTGCGCGCCCGTGAAGTGCGGGTCATTCTCGGCGGCAGCGCAGTTCTTGCCGATGCGCACCTTCTTTCCGCCGCAGCCCTTCTTGTCGCTCTTAGTGGGCATGAGGGAGTTGAGATCCGGCAGGAGAAGGCACTTGCCGCACTCCTTGCCGTTGCACTTGCCCTCGCTGGGCGACGATCTGCGATTGCGACGATACAGAGCGACGAACAGACCAACAGGATAAGGGAGTGATGATTAGGAATTGGGTAGAACGGAAGGTGGGCAGGGACCGATCAACTACATCGACAGATTAGGACTGTGGATCTTTGACTCAACGATCAAAGATTTACAGTCAAGGTTAGGAATGCCGCGACTGTCCGGTACTTACGGGATGTGCACCCAGTATTTGCAGACATAGGCCTTCCCGTCGAGGGTGGTACCGGGGTTCTTGCAGCGATCGCAGCAGTCCTTGGCGTTCACCGCGCCGGCCGCGCACCACGGGGCGGTGTCCTTTGTCGCCTTCGACATGCACTCTTGGTACTCGGGGACCTTCGGAAATGATCGAAGGGAAAGAGAGGATGTCGCGGGTAAGCACAGGGGCGATGCTATTCGTAGGATCACATCAACGTAAGTAATAAACAAGCGACATGCGTGGTCATCGATCGATTACTAAGCAGAAGTTTATAGACTGCAGCTTGACGCACCTTCCAGTAGTCGAAGGAGCCCTTCTCGTAGTCGCAGCCATCGACGCACAGATGGCCCCTCTTCTTCGCCTTCCCCGGCGCGTCACCCGATTTACCCGGCGGGTTACCCGAGTTGCCTTTACCGCCTGCGTTTACAACAGACGCGGCAGCGAAGAGAACGAGCAGGCTAACGACGATATAGCGTGCCATGACGGCTATTCGGTTCACTAGAGTCTCTGAGTTAATTTAGACAGTCTCTCGGTTGATAAATGAGATACAGAGTGTGCCAAGAGGGCTTGATTATATTCTGTGCTGGTTGGGCGCTTGGGCTGGTGAGAACTCAGGAGTCGGGGCAGGTAACTGCTGTGAGGCTGGGGTTGGTTTGGCAGGGTTGGTTCGGGAAAGAAACTGTTGTGGCTTGTGTGGTTGTGGTTGGGTGGGAGGAACGGGGGAGCGAGGGCCAAGGAGTCTCGGCCGGGAGTGGTGCAGTGCAGGTGCGGATGCAAACAACCTGGAAGGCTCCTGCGAGTCTGCGACATTCTGCGTCAGTGGGGTTACATGTTTGGCGCCTTATTGTTCAAGATTCGTCGCAGCCCGCAGGAGCGCCGGTGCCGGCCAGGAGGTACTTCCGATGCGCAGATAGCTAAGAGAAGGAAACGGGCATATCAGCTACTGTTTCCTGAGATGTCCACTTTCGGGCAGGTTAGCTCCATCAAATTAATCATCACAGGTCATCAATAAGAGTGGACCAGACTACCCATTCAGACTATTTCGCAAATGGCAATCTATGAAGGGAAATTTCAAGTTTTGGAACCCGTGCAAAACCACACTGTAAGCATACAATATTCGGACAGGGTGACTTATTTCGTGATATTGATACTGACAGTTAATCACTCAGGTGCATAGAATCTGCGTTTTCGCCCGAACGACCATCTCAGATGGTTCGTGCCGCCCAGCATCCAACACCTGAACAGCTCAGAACGGCTGAAAACAGATGAACAGAAATTGAATCGACAAAACTGATTCAACCCGCATCTCAACATTCATTTTGTCTTTTACTGAGTCACTATAACAAGTTCCCCAATACAGCAAAATGTATAGAGAAAAGAACACAGTAACAGTCGACATGTTTTTCATCAATTTTTCTCAAACCCACATTTTTTGGCAGCATCATGCTTCTTTCAGAATCACACTATACATATGTTTTCAAACCAGCACACAAATCACCATCTACTCTACATTCGACTGTCTGCACGTTCCTCACCCAGATCACACAACTATTTGTACGCCCGCAGTTCCGAATCTGAAGCAACACGATTATCTACTTCAGGATCCACTGAAACTAAATTAGGAACTGAAGTTCTTGAACAATACTCGAGGTACCTTCAATTTTTTTGCGACGTTATTCGGTTTCTTTCTTTCTTCCTTTCTTTTTGTTTTACTCGGAACTCAGTTAAGAGCTGAGGCTCCTGGACTGCTCTGCAAGCAGCAGGTCGGTATCAAGGTCATCCGCAATGACTATTGACGGCGCCTTCTTAAATATCTGCACAACGCATAGAGAAGAAGGGAGGGGGGGGGGGGGGGGGGGGGGGGGGGGGACTTTTGAGGCGCCTTACATGCAGATCCATGCCAAGGTAATCCGCAATGACTATGGACGACGCCTTCTTAAATATCTAAATATCTGCACAACGCGGGGTGCAGGGGTTGAATAATGAGGGGGAGAAAAAAATGGTCCATATGGGTAGGAAAATCAGAAGAGACACACCTGGTGCATACAGGCTTGGGAATGAGCCAAGCAGGGAATCACAGTGGACATGAGAGGTGAGGCAAGAGCGGGCGTTAGGGCAAGACTTTTGAGAATTCTCAAAAGTGGTGCATACGGGTTTGGGAATGAGCCAAGCAGGGAATCACAGTGGACATGAGAGGTGAGGCAATAGCGGGCGTTAGGGCAAGGAGGGAGGGAAGAGAAGCGAGAACAAGTGAGGGGAGCAGAGGCCTAGTGCAGTGCCAGCAAACAGAGGGCAGGTAGTTGATAAGCAAGAGAAGCGAGAGATACCGTTAAGTGCCACCTATAGGACCCGGGGGACTCTCTACAAATGCTTGAAAAAGTGCTAGGGGGACCCTCTGGCGGATGCAAAATTTTAAGACCCGGGGTACACTTATTTATCAACTATCATTCTGTTCTTTAGGGTGTACGGCTTAATTCGGGGCGGGGGGGTCTTATATTTATAACGAAAAACGGCATTCGTGGGCGGATTTCGCGCAAGCGGCGCGTCAGATCTGTGTCAGAATTCGAGTCTGACACAAACAAAGTGTCAGAATTCGAGTCTGACACAAAAAATCGTGTCAGAATTCAAGTTTCTGTCAATAAAAGCTGACTCACAATAGCAATTACAACTACTGTATACAGGAAAGGGGGGTCTTATGATGATTAGGGGCAGAAAGGGGGTCCTCACAAATCCTGCCCAAATAAGAGTCCCTCTGCTCCTTCAAGAGTCCCGGGGACCCTCTTACCGGCGGGTCCTATAGGTGGCACTTTACGGTACGCACGACCTCTGAACCGAAGCCGAAGTAAATGGGCCCCCACTGACATGTTTCCTACCCCCTCTACCCAAAGCCCTAACCCTTAAACCCCACCCTTGCTGTTCAATCCCTAAACCCTTTGCTTGAAACCCCGGAAGCCTAGCCCCTAGACCCCAAGCCGTGGAGGTGTCTCGTGGAAGTATTCGAGCTCGCCCCGTGCCGCCCACATCTCCAGAGACACACGTCCTGTGCCGCCCCTGTAACCCCACATCCTTCACACCAGAATCACTAACCCCAACACCCAAGTACCCCTGTAGCCCCCCCAAGCCGTGGAGGTACCTTGTGGAAGTATTCAAGCTCGCCCCGTGCCGCCCACATCTCCAGAGACTCTCTACCCAAGCCCCTGTGATCCCACATTCTTCTCCCCTGGATCCCAAACCCCAAACCAAGAGCTCTAGACCCCAAGAAGCGTGGAGGTACGTTGTGGAAGTATTCAAGCTCGCCCCGTGCCGCCTACATCTCCAGAGACTCTCTACCCAAGCCCCTGTGATCCCACATTCTTCTCCCCTGGATCCCAAACCCCAAACCAAGAGCTCTAGACCCCAAGAAGCGTGGAGGTACGTTGTGGAAGTATTCAAGCTCGCCCCGTGCCGCCCACATCTCCAGAGACTTCAAATCCAGGCCCTTCTGAGCCCAGTTCCTCCACTCTGGATTCCCAAAACCCAAAACCCAAGCACTAGCTGCTGTGGAGGTACCTTGTGGAAGTATTCAAGCTCGCCCCGTGCAGCCCACATCTCCAGAGACACGTCCTGTGCCGCCCCTGTGAGAGGGTCCACTGCCGGGGTCACCGCCTGATGGTGTAGGAGTGGGAGGGGGTTGGGAGGGGTGACAGAGGTTTGCCGCCCACAGCTCCAGAGACACGTCCTGGGCCGCCCCAATGAGGGATCAACTGCCGGGGTCACCGCCTGAAGGTGTTGGGAGGGATGGAGGGGGGTGGGAAGGAATAACGGGGGAGAGGTGAGGGTGGAAAGCGGTGGTGTGCAACCCAATCGACATCTCCAGAGACACGTCCTGTGCCGCCCCTGTGAGGGATCCACTGCCGGGGTCACCACCTGAAGGTGTTGGGAGGGGTGGAGGGGTCAAAATTTCGCACGCGCGCACTTGTTTTTTGGTCTGCCTGGAAAAAACCCGCCAAGCGTCTTGCGTCTTGGCGAGCGTCTTACGTCCTGCGTCCAGATGCAAAACACCCTGAGCATCTATAGCCACATAGGGGGAAACAGGGGAGAGGCTATTTTTGAGTCGACTCAAAAATAGCCACATAAGGGGTAACAGGGGAGAGGAGGGGGTGGGAAGGGGTGACAAAGTTGAGGAGGGAGTGGGGAGGGGAGATGGCGGTGCGAAACCCAAACCCACATCTCCAGTCCAGAGACACGTCCTGCGTTTGAGTTGGCTCAAAGCAGACTCATTACACGCGGTTTCTACATCTCCAGAGACACGTCCTGCGCCGCCCCTGTGAGAGAGGATCCCAGTGATGGAGTCAACGCACATTGGGCGGGAACGGGAGGGGTGATGCGGGAAAGAAAGCGTTGCGAAGTGGTGATAGGGGAGGAAAGGGGGCAAACACATACTCGCTGTAAGCATGCACTTACCAAGCAAGTCACAGCAACGCGCATGATGGCACAGAGCGGTGTTTTGAGATGTCTCAAAACAGAGCGGTGTACTCACTGTAAACACACCCGGTACATGCACACACACTCACCAGCACACACGAATCGTCGTCCTGCAGCACAAGCACAGGACTGTTTTGAGACGTCTCAAAACACTCCTTCCTCTTGCACACACTCACAGCAGCGCCCTTGTAGCAGCGATCGAGCTCCACTGCAATGTGCACTCAATATGAACTTCCTCAGTACAATCACATACTCGTTACAAGCATGCGTACCTCAGCAGCACACGAGTCATCGTCCTGTAGCACCAGCACGCGAGCAGCAGCGCCCATGTAGCAGCGATCAAGCGCCACGGCCATGCGCATGGTGGCACAGATCCATACTCGCCATGAACACACCCGTTACAGGTGCAAATGCTCCAACACTCACCAGCACGCACGAATCATCATCCTGTAGCACGAGCACGCTGGCAGCAGCGCCTGTGTAGCAGCGAGCGAGCGCCACGGCCATGCGCATGATGGCACATAGCTGTGCTTGCTATACACACACTCAGTACAAGCACAGAGATCTGATACAAGCACATACTCGTTTTTAGCACCCACTCACCAGCACACAAGAATCGTCGTCCTGTAGCACGAGCACGCTGGCAGCAGCGCCCGTGTAGCAGCGATCAAGCGCCACAGCGATGCGCATGATGGCACAGAGGGCTTTGATCTTCTGCTGCACCACGGGGGGCAGCTTGGCGAAGTCCTCGTCCTTGCTGGAGGGCGGGCGCTTGCGGTGGTGGCGGACCAGAAGGGCTATCATCTGGTGGGAGAGAGGTGGTGAAGCGGAGTAGGGAATCGAGGGATTGCAGGGCAGGGAGGTTGGGGTAGGGGGGGGGGGGGGAAAGACGGGGGAAAGATGGGAAGAGGCGAAGGAGGAGGCGAGTGAGACAAAGAGAGCAGCGCCTCAAAAGGCAAGGCGCATGACGGCACAGAGCATTCGGATCTTCTGCTGCACCACAGGGGTCTGTTTTTTGAGAACTCTCAAAAATCAGGGGGGCAGCTAGGCAAAGTCATCATCCTTGGGGAGCGCTTGCGGTGGTGGCGCAATAGGAGAGGTATCATGTGATAGTGAGGGTAGTGAAGCGGAGTAGGGAACAGGGGGGTTGCAGGGCAGGGAGGTTGGGGTAGGGTGGAGGACGAGAAAGGGAAGGGGAGATGAGAAAGGAAGGGGGAGGCGGTGTGATGAGGGGAGGGGGTGGAGGTGGGGCCGGGGGATGAGTTGAGAGAGGAGGCGAGCGGCGGCAGCAGGGCTATCATGGGAAAAAGAAAAAGAGGGGTGGAAGAAAGGGCGTTCTGAGACATCTGAGGAATCGCATGCAGTGGTGGTAAGACGCACACACCAGAGGGGCAAATGTTCGGTATCACACCCTAACCACGCCCCATCCCCATGACCCATGCCCCATGCCCCATGCCCCATGCCCCATGCCCCATGCCCCATGCCCCATGCCCCATGCCCCACACAACACCCCACGCTATTCATGTGTAGTGAGGGTGATTTTGAGACGTCTCAAAAACACCCTCACTACACGTGCCCCACCCCCCCCACACAACACCCCACGCTATTCATTCATGTGCGTGCCTCTCACCTCGACTTCCATCGGCGAGTACCCCAGCAGCTGCTCCGAATGCTGCAATGTTGGGGTTCAAAAAAGGGTGGGCGGATGGGAGGGATGGGGTGGGGTGGGAAGAAGGGTGGGCAGGAAGGGAGGGGAGGAAGGTTGGGGTTAAAAAAAGGGTGGAGGGATGGGAGGCAAAGGAGAGGGGTGGGGGAAACCGAGGGCAGGTGGTGCTGAAAGTCGGAATTTGAAAAAGGATGCATGAATAACCCAACAGCTGCTCAAAATGCTGCAAGGTTTGGGGTTCGGGTTCGAGGATTGTGGTTTGGGGTTCGGGTTCGAGGATTGTGGCTTGGGGGAGGGGGAGCTTTGAGGGCAGGAGGGAGGGAGGAAGGGGTGAGATGTGGAGGGGAGGAATGGATTGGGGTTAGAAGACGCGAGCGGCAACGGCAGGCAAGCATAACAAAGATGCTTTAAACCCTTGTTTAACTTCATCACCTTGCCGACCACCAACTCATATCACCTTGATCAGGTAGTACGAGTGCTTGTGGTACCCTTTGTGGCTGATGAAGGGTTGTGCACGTAGTGCAGCACTGTGGACACCTCTAGCACCTTTGATCAGTTGTGGCATGGCACGGCAAGTAACTAGTTGTGCCTTTTGTTTCCGCACCTTGATCAGATAGTAGGAATGTTTGTGGTAGCCCTTGTGGGAGATGAACATGCCCACGTAGTGCAGCACTGTAGCCGCCTCCAGCACCTCGAAATCGTTGCCGTCCAAAAGAGCCATCATCGGCGACACGCAATCTGAGCCGCCCATCTTGCACGTCTGCATGCCAGCCAGGATTTGCTGCGGAGAGGACACATAAGAAAGGGGGAGGGAGCAAGGAGTAAGGGGGAAAGGGGAGCGGGGCGGGGCATTAGTGGAAGGGGTTGGTGAAGGTTAGGGGAAGCATGCAGCTCTCTAGACGCCAATCTTGCATGTCTGCATGCCCGCCAGGATTTGCTGTGACAATGAAGCATTGGCAAGAGAGAGGGAGTGGGGACGGGGAGCGGGGTGGTGAGAGGAGATCGCGGAAGGGGTTAGTAGAAGCTTAAACAAAAAAAAAAAAAAAAAAAAGACGATTTTTGAGAATTCTCAAAAGTGATTTCAATATAGCCGGGGTGGTGAGAGGAGATCACCGAAGGGGTTAGTAGAAGCTTACTAAAAAGATGAACGTTGCTGTCTCTTACCATCACCAGCTCCACTCCCCATCACCAGCTCCACTCACCATCACCTTCCCACTCTGACCTGCGCCAGGCGCGCACAGTGTAGGGCGGACTCCTTCCTCAGCCCAGAATAGAACTTCTTAGCCATCTTCAGCACGGAGCTCCTCTGCAGGTCGCTCATAGAGGCTCATAGAGCCCTTGTCACTCTCTCACCCGGCCTGCTTCCCTCCTTCTCTCACCTGCGCCAGGCGCGCACAGAGCAGGGCGGACTCCTTTCTCAGCCCAGTATTAAACTTCACGGCCATCTTCAACACAGAGCTTCCTTATCAAGTCTGGCATGATGTTGAAATCAGTGAATGTGCCCCACAGAGGCACTGCAAGGCCCCTGTCAATTGCTCACCTGCGCCAGGCGCGCACAACTTTTGAGGCGCCTCAAAAGGCGCGCACAATGGAGAGCCGACTCCCTCCGCAGCCTGGTGTTGAACTTCCCAGCCATCTTCAATACACGTGTAAAAGGTGAATTTTTAAGACGTCTCAAAAACTTCAATACAGAGCTCCTTCTCAGGTCGCTCAGGGACCAGTCAATAACCCCGGCCCCTTTCACTCTCTCACCACTCTGCCTCACCTGGGCCAGGCATGCGCAGTGCAACAATGCCAACTCCTTCCTAAGCCCAGTGTTAAGCTTCCCGGCCATCTTCAGCACAGAGCTCCTTGCGCGTGCTTGGAGCTCCTTGCGCGTGCTTGGAGCTCCTTGCGCGTGCTTGGAGCTCGTTGCACATGCTTGGAGCTCGTTGCACATGCTTGGAGCTACCACCATCCCAAAGCAGATTTGCTTTCACGTGGCTCACCTGAGCCAGGCGTGCACAGTGCAGAGCCGACTCCTTCCGCAGCCCAGTGTTAAACTTCCCGGCCATCTTCAGCACAGAGCTGCGCCTTAGGTCCGGTGTAATGCTGAAATCAGTGAAGGTCCTTGACAGCGTGTCCACAATCACGCCCTCCCGCAGCGCGTACGGAGACACGCGCATCTTATTGATCCCCATCGCCAGGAAAATCTCCTCCAGGAGAATCGCGCCGCCCAGGATCACGTCCGCGCGCTTCTCGGGCAGCCCGGGCAGCTTTGCGCGCGCCTCAGGGGTTTTCGCCTTGCAGATCTTCTTGACCACGGCGGAGAGCTCTTCCAGGGTGAACTCACGGTCCTTCAGGTCGGCTAGACGACGAAGGACAGCCTGTGGTGGGGATGGGGTTGAAGGTGGTGGTGGCAAGGAAAGGAAGCAAACAAGTGAGCTTTAAGGGGTTTTGGCCTTGCAGATCTTCTTGACCACGGCGGAGAGCTCTTCCAGGGTGAATTCGCGATCCTTCAGGTCGGCCAGACGGCGAAGGAAAGCAAACAAGCGAGGTTCTGAGTGGTTTTGGCCTTGCAGATCTTCTTGACCACCGCTGAGAGCTCTTCCAGGGTGAACTCACGGTCCTTCAGATCGGCTAGACGACAAAGAACAGCCTGAGATGGTGAGGATGGGGTTGAAGGTGGTGGTGGCAAGGAAAGGAAGCAAACAAGTGAGTTTCGAGTAGACTTGGCCGTGCAGGTCTTCTTGACCATGGCGGCGAGCTCTTCCAGGGTGAATTCCCAGTCCTTGAGGTCTGCTAGGCGCCGCAGGAGGACAGCCTGTCGTGGTGTAGGCAATGGGGAGGGAGAGAGAGCAGTGTCTGTGTGAGCCATGAGGAAACTTGCCCTGTGCCTTGAGTGGCCTTTACCGTGCGGACAGCTCTTCCAGGGTGAACTCACGGTCCTTGAGGTCGGCTAGGCGCCGCAGGACAGCCTATGGGGGTGGGGGTGGGGGTGGGGGTGGAGAGGCGAGAGTAAGGGAAGCAAACAAGTGAGTTTTGAGGGGTCTTGGCCTTGCAGGTTTCTTGACCGCTGCGGAAAGCTCTTCCAGGGTGACTTCTCGATCCTTCAGGTCGGCTAGGCGCCACAGGACAGCCTGTGGTGGGGGTGGGGGTGGGGTTGGTGGACCGTGGTGGCAAGAAAAGCAAGCACATGATTGTCCGTCCAGACTTTGTGTTGTTGCCGACATTCATTCTTTAACGTGGATCTTGCATTCCGCGCTTTGATTCCACGCTATATGAGTGATTTTTGAAAATTCTCAAAAATCATTCCATGCTTTGATTCCGCGCTTTCATTCCATGCCATGCGGCGTTGATTCGATTCTCACCTCTTGATTCTGGGTAACGCCACTGGGACCCCCGCCTCCGCCTCCTCCTTTCCCACCGCCACGCTGTTTCTCCCGCTCCGCGCCCCAGATGCCACCAAAGAACAACCAAATTGATCATTCGGTCCTAAGAATCAATTTGATTATCTCTCTCTCTCTCTCACTCACCTCCTGACTTTGGGTGACGCCACTGGCAGCCCCTCCTCCTCCTTTCCCACCGCCACCACTGCTCCTCCCGCTCTGCCCCCCAGATGCCACCAAGGAGCCATTGCTGCTGCTCCCGCTCCCACTGCTGCTGCCGCTGGTGCTGGTGGTGGCGATGGTTGCAGCGCTGCCCGTGCTGATAGTGCCGCTGGCCCGCGATTGGTGGATCATCTGCTCGATTGTTTCAATGGTGCCCGAGCTGCCGATCGCCAGTTCTATTTCGTTCTCAGCCCTGAAAAAAGTGGACAGGAACAACAACAGCAAAAAAAAAAAAAAAAGGCGCCGGGGGGGGGAGGAGGGGGAGGGAGTGGAGAGGAATCAGTCATGAGTGCTGCCTAGCTATATTGAAATCACTTTTGAGAATTCTCAAAAGTGATTTCAATATATGGGTGGGGAAGAATCAGGCACGAGTGCTGCCTAGCTGGGGTGACACTATGACAGTGAGAACCTTTTCCACTCACTCTCACTCACCCCATCGCCACCTGCAGCGCGCCCTCTCCGCCAGCAGGGTGACCTTTGAGTTGAGATCGACTCAAAAGTCAGTGTGTTGTGACAGTGAGCACCACCGTTCCCACTCACTCCCACTCACTCCCACTCACCCCGTCGCCACCCTGCAGCACGCCCCCCGCCAGCAGCACTTACACGACGCTTCCTCAGGGACGCAGTGCATTGCACAACACTCCACCACACTTCACCACACTCCACCGCACGTCACCACATTCCATCACAATTCACCACACTTGACCACAATTCACCACAACCCACCACGACCCAGCATCCCTCACTCACTGCCACTCACCCCTTCACCACCTCCAGGCCCCCGCACGCCCGAGAGTCCACCAGCAGCACACGCACGCTTCCTTACGGATATGTCACACTTCACCATACTTCACCGCACTTCACCGCACTTCACCACAAGTTACTACCCACTCGTTAACTACCCCCACTCGCCACCTTGACCACCTCGAGCACGCCCGAGTCCGCCAGCAGCAATCGCACCACACTTCAGCGCACTGCACCACAGCACACCACTACTCACTCCCACTCGCCCCTTGACCACCTCGAGCACACCCGAACCCGCCAGCAGCACGCACACGTAACACTTGGAGAGCACCACATTTCACCACACTGCACTACACCACAGTGCACCACTACTCACCCCTTGACCACCTCGAGCACGCCTGAATCCGCCAGCAGCACGCGCACATATCGCCGCATCTCCAGAATCTGCTGCCGGTGGGACACTCCCCCGCTGCGAGGAAGGACGAGGAGGAGCCATGAATGGGAGGAAATGCAGGAGACAGGGAAGGAGGGAAGGGAGGACAGGAGCGGAAGGCCAAGGGACAGGGAAGAGAGGAGGAACCTTGAATGAGGATAAGGAAGAGGGGAGGGACGGAGGAGGGTGTGGACACACACAGATATTTGAATGCGAGCAAGGACCAGTAAATATTCTTTCACTCACACATTTCTGTGCCACTACCGACCTGCATTCTCTAGTTCTTTTTCCAACAATATTCTGTTTCCTTACCGAGGGACGAGCAATACTGTGCAACGATCATCCTTGTTACAAGCACATTTGCACGCGAACCGAAAAACATCTACGTTACAAGCACACCCACATGCAAACTTCTCAGTGAGGCGAATGTGGCCGAGCTTGAGTGACGTGGCGAAGAGCGGCTTGCCCTCCCGACCAATCACAAACTCCGTTGACCCGCCTCCGATATCCACCGTGAGCACTGTCTTGTGATACACTGGGAGGGCCTGGGGGGGGGTTGGAGGGTTGGGGACGGGAATGGAGGGGGAAGGGGAGGCCGGGGGAGGGAAGGGGGGGTGGGACTGAGGTAGGGACAAATCTCGCCTCCTATGTCCACCGTGAGCACTGTCTTGTGATACACTGGGAGGGCCTGGGGGGAAGAGGAGGGTGGGGAATGCGGACGGAGGAGAGGATAAATGGGAGTGGGCGGAGAACCGACCTGGAGAATACCGAGATAGATGAGGCAGGCCTGTTCCTGCCAAGATAGCACCTCCACGTCAATCCCGGTGGTGCCCAGCACGCAGGTTACGGGAAGCGGGGCAAGGGGTCAGGAGCAGAGGGAACGGGGGAAGAGATCGGGCGGGGGGGCGAGGGGCGGGGCGCGGTGGAGAGGGGAAGAGGGGCGGAGCGGAACAGAGGGGGTGGCGAATCGACCTGGAGAATACCGAGGTAAATGAGGCGGGTCTCTTTCTGGTGTCCAGCACGCGGCGGATGGGCGGAGAATCGACCTGGAGAATACCGAGGTAAATGAGGCGGGTCTCTTTCTGGCCGGATAGCACCTCCACGTCAACCCCGGTGGTGTCCAGCACGCGGCGGATGGGCGGGGGGCGGGGGGTCGGGGACAGGGGGGGCGAGGGAAGAGAGCGGTGGGAGGGCTGAGGGCGCGGGGCATGGGGGGGCGGAGGGGAAGGGGATGGGCGGAGAACCGACCTGGAGAATACCGAGGTAGATGAGGCAGGCCTCCTCCTGTCCGGACAGCACCTCCACGTCAATCCCGGTGGTGTCCAGCACGCGGCGGACGAACGATCGTCGGTTGCGCGCCTCGCGCACTGCTGACGTGGCAACGACGCGGATCGCCGCGCCGCGCGTTTTCGCGATCTGCTTCAGCCGTCGCACGGCCGCCAGCGCTCGCTCCTCCGCCTCAGGGGTGATCACAGCGAACCCCGAGCTGCCACGTGTCCAACGGGGAAATGGGTCATATGAGTCAGCAGCTCGACATAGTCACCAGCAGTTGAAACCATGTGGAAGGAGCCTATCCCTATCCTGCAGCGTGACGCGCCTCCGTAAAGCAGCTCAATGCTTTTCGATGCTCGATGCTTAATCCGTGAAGCAGCTCGATGCTTTTCGATGCTCGATGCTTAATCCGTAAAGCAGCTCGATGCTTTTCGACAGTGTCAGTACCTGCCGCTGCCGAGCCGCACGTCCTCCTTCTCGACGTCCTCGATCTCGAAGCGCCCCTTGTTGTCGGCTTTAACGACGACCATGTGGAACGAGTTGGTGCCCATGTCCACCGCCGCTAGCATCCGCTGCTCCTGCTCCGGCACTGCGCGGAGAGGGGGAAGGGGGCGCGCACGCGCGAAAAAAAGGAAAGCGGTGTGCGGAGAGAGGTGATGGCGGACGGAGAGGGGGAAGGGCGCGTTTGAGAATCCTTGGAAATTGAACACCAACATAACGACGACCACGTGGAACGAGTTGGCGCCCGCTAGCATCTGCTGCTCCTGCTCCGGCACAGCGGGAGGGGGAAGGTGCGCGCGCGGAGAGGGAAAAAACGCGCGGATAAGGAAACGGCCGCGCGAGAGGGGAAGTGTGGGAGAAGATAACGAGCGCAGAAAGAGAGCATACGAAACATGAATCAGGCCGTCCATTTTTAGCACTCCGCGCAGCAGAGCCTCCTACTCTGAACACGTGGTGTCTAAACGCTACAATTCAGTAATGCCATACTTGTGGGCGACTAATGAGGTCATGTGAATAACGACAACAACAGCGAACCTCGTCGAATCTTCGGAATCGCCGTGCTGCCGTCCACTTCTTCCTCGTCGTCGCTCAGCTCGCCGCCACGTGCCGTCCGCAACAGCTGGCGGCTCATCATTGGTCCCACGTGTCCGCCGTCCTCCCCTTCCTCCACGTCCACCCCCACCGACACTGTCCCCAACTGCTGCGCCGACTCCGCGGATCCCGCCGCGGTTCCCGCAGCGGAGGACTGCACAGCGCGTCGCGCGCCGCTGGTGGCGGCGAACGCTGCGGCATTGGCGGATGGAGCGGGCCAGCAGGGGAGGTTAGGTAAAGGCGCGTCGAAATAAGACTTGCGAGTGGCGGAGGGAGGACTCGAGCCGTGAGGGGAAGTAGATGGTAAGGAGGAGAGAGAGGGGGGAGATGAGGAGGAGGAAGAAAGGGACGGAGACGAGGAGGGTGTGGAGGGAGCAGCAGATGCACGTGGCACAATCCTGACCGTTCGTCTGCTGGCGACAAGCGGCTGAGTGCGGAAGGAAGTTCCGCCGTTGCCTAATTTACGGTGGTTTGAAAGCAGCGAGCCATGCTCGGCTGATAGTAGGTGAAACGAGCCTTGCTCGACTGGGAGCGGGTGCAGAGACCGAATGGCAACCATTCCGGCCAATTGAAACCCAGAATGCGCGGAGAATAATTGGCGAAGCACTCGAGGAACCACACACGAGCTCGCCTGACGTAGCTAAACAGGCGGCTGGTATCGGAATAAAAAGATGCTACGGCGGAGACAATGCTTTGAACATTAGTGAAGGCCCAGCGTGAGCGACAGAATCAACGGCTAGAATGAGGAAACTGTAATTGGGAGGGAGGGGCTCGTGGTTAGGTTACGAGTGGAGTGCAGTGCGTCGACGCTATTTGTGAAGCGATTTGAAACGGTTAAAGGCGAAGTTCCAAAACGGTTCTCGCCCTTTTCTGATCGTTCCCACCCTCCGAATTTGCGGCTGCGTTGCTGGGTGGGTCCGCTCTTACTACGTACTGTATGCTGCTTGCGGTGGTCCGCCCATTGTGCGCCACTGCTCCCCGCGGATCATTACGACCAATCCGACGGGGCCACGGTAGCCCGCTCCTTCATAGCTTGCACTCGCGAGCCGCGTCCTTCCGCCCGCTGCCACGCCAGGACACCTCAGCGCCAACGCCTGATTGGCTTCTCTTCACTGTTACGCTGCAGTATGGCTAGGCTTGGCACAGGTTTGACAAGCCTGGGTCAAGACGTGACCTCAGATACACATGTGAGGTCGCGTCTTGACAAGCTTGTTCACAATGTCGCACATGTGCGCGTGTCACATACACGATGTGAACTTTACGAGTTCTACCAGCAGGATGGAGAGGTTACAAAGAAGTAACAAGCTCACGTAGGTTGCAGCACAAAGAACAGGTTCAAACGCTGCGAGCGTTCCCCTTCGTGGAGCAAAAACAGTTACCTCAAGGTCGATCTGCCATGAGAGCCATTGCCCAGCCTGGACAGTATTCCAGCACCTGGCGTTCCAGCACCATGTATCGACACAAAGAAAACTGCATCCATTGGTCGCACGTGCAGCACTGTGCCAAACCTGGCTCCGTGACACGTAATCCACGCCACAACCGAGGAGATCCACTCACGTAACACAGACAAGAATATTCCTTTGGAGGATCTTTGTCGTCAGCCTCAATTGAGGCATCCACACTGGACAATCACAAATTTCTCATGGATTACAGTGTTGAACACAGAAGTGTTCAACAAGTACAGCTCATTCTGGTAGGTCGGTTTACACTCTTAAAAATATATTACATGTAGCCGAAATGATATAATTGCAAGTAAAAACGGTTCGTGGGTGCTGCCAGTATAATGCTTGGGAGCTGCAGAAAGTTCTCATTCAATTTAGCAGCACCTTGGATCTATTTGCCAGAAATATTGCAACGTTTTCTCACATGTGGTTATGGAGTATACTAGATGTGGAGCCAGTTATTTTTTCAAGCTCCTTACAAAGAATAAGATGAGTACGTGTAGAAGGTTACATGATCGACGTATCGCAAACGCCGTACTACATTTCGCAAATGTCGCCTAGACTTCCTTCTCGTTGAAAAAACAGCCAGCCAGCCAACTTAGGTCGGAACACGGACGGAACACGGACGGAACACTCCTCAATTCGCACCCTGAATCCAGACCGTACTGGCGGATGTCGACCGGACAATGTAGCTTTTGGAGATGTTCAGAAGTTGTGTGAGAACCCCCCCCCCCGAAAATATCTCAGCGGACAAGCGACTCCGCTCGGGGGAGCTCGCTGCCCGCGGGAAAAAAAAATAAACCCCAGACGCGCATGCATCCGGTCAGGGAGCCTCAACCCTAAACGCGGGGAGGCATGGTGTTTAGAGCCCGAGTCTAGAATGGCAAAGGTTCAACTTCAAGATTCTTGAACTTGTTTTCGTCAAGAACAGGGTAACCAGGTTCAGAAAGCTGATCTCTCGCAACCCACCGGGGAGGGAGTTGGTGGGCCAGAAGGTGATTGGCCAAATGCCCCACAGCAAAAACACGGACGAGCCTCGCCAGAAACAAACAAAGGCTAGAATCACTGTTCACACTTTTAAAACTAGAAACTTGAGACTACCTTTCTAGACTCGTAGCATACTGGGCTCCATAGCCCTTATTCTCGTCAATAGCCAGCATAGTTACGCCCATCTCCCTGCCCTATGCTAAGACTTTTGTAGCACATAAAGATGGAACTTTCCAACGACTTTTTCACGCATGACAAATCCGGTATCGTAGCCAGCAACAAAGACAGGAGCCTCAGATTGATCGCCATGTCAAATTATATATATGGGTGTTAGGTTGTCTAGGCTGTAGTGGGGTAGCACTAGGGGGTACAACATTTCACTCGACATTCTTTCTTGTACCCCCCCCTTTGACCTAATCGACTCATTGCTTCCTAGCCTAAGTTCTAAGATGGTATCTAGAGCAGTAGGTCTTAGGACCTAAGATTTGGGCCCACCGATTACCGTGTTACCTCACCTACAGCATTATCAGACTTGCCTGCTGCCCGCGCGCGCATAGCTTTTTTTTAGCGCGCGCCACTGCTGCCAGCCGCGTCGCGCCCTGCTAGTCGCCCGCGCAGCCCGCCCTAAGCCCGCGCAGCCCGCACGCGGCCTGCAGCTGCCCCGCGCACCGCCCGCGCAGCCCGCGTCGAGCCCGCGCAGCCCGCGCCGAGCCCGCGCAGCCCGCGCCGAGCCCGCGCAGCCCGCGCTGCCCGCGCGCAGCTCGCAGCCGCACGTGCCCTGCCCTGCCTGTGTGCCACCGCCGCCCGTGTGCAGCCCGCCTGCCTGCCTTGAGTGCCTGCCTGCTCTAAGAGCCTGCTCCCTAAGCCGCCTGTCTGAGCCTGCGGTCTTTACCTACTACCTGAGCCTACTATCAGTTGCCGGCGCCACCATATTGCCTCACCTGCGCCTGCCTGCTGCCTTACCCTAAAGTCTTTGCCTGCTGCCTGAGCCTGCAGCCTTTGCCTGCTGCCTGAGCTTGCCACCTGAGCCTACCTGCTGCCTGCGCCTGAGCCTGAGCCTGAGCCTGAGCCTGTGCCTGCTGCATTTCCCCGCCCTGTGACCATGGCGACTATTTCTGTTCTCGACTTTGAGCCTGACGGTAGTCCTGTTCAGTTTGACACCTGGCTCAGTGACCTGCAGCTCTACCTTTTGACCAATACCAAGGACGGAGCCTCTCTGCTAGACTATGTCAATGGCACTGCCCCTGCTCCCGCTGCTACTGCTCCTGCCTCTGAACGCGCTGAATGGCAGACCCGTGATGCCCTTGCCCGCCTAGCTATTCGCAACCACCTGCCTATCTCCGAGCGCGCACACTTCAACCAGCTTAAGACTGCTAAGGAACTGTTTGACGCAGTAGTTGCCCGCTATTCCGCCCCAGCCACTGCCGCCGTTGGTAGCCTCATCCTACCCTACCTTTTCCCCGACCTCATCTCTCACCTCCGCACTAGTGACGCTCGCTTTCGTGCCGCTCTCTCTGACGAGTTCCTCGCCGAGAACAAAACCCCCCTGTACTTTACCCTCTACATCCTAGTCACCCGCCTTCCCGACACGCTCCGTTCCGTTAGGGACTACTTCCTCGCCAAAGACCCTCCCACCATCACCCTAGATGACTTCGAGCAGCAGCTAGTTGCAGCTGAGAAGAACATTCTTGCTGTGAATGCTGCTCGTGGCACTCCCCGCACTCCCCTCTTTGAGGGATGCTCCCCCTCCCCTCTTACCCCCTCCTATGCCTCTGCTGCTGCTGCTGTTGACCTTCTCGGCGCTGAGAAGGTCCACGCCGCTTCTGCTCTTGGTGGGAAGCGCGGCGGAGGCAAGGGGGGCAAGGGGGGCAGGGGTGGCGGAGGTGGCGGCGGTGGGGGCGGTGGTGGAGGCGGCGGGGGTGGCGGTGGTGGTGGGGGTGGCCGTGGGAGTGGAGGTGGTGGGTGGGGTGGTGGCAGGACCGGGGGCGGTGGTAGCGGCAGCGGAGGTGGTGGGGGAGGAGGCAGCGGCACTGGTGGTGGAGGTGGGGGTGGGGGTGGATCTGGCCAGAAGGGTGGCGCTGGTGGCGGCCAGCAGCAGCAGCAGCAGCAGCAGCAGCAGCAGCAGCAGCAACAACAGCAGCAGCAGCAGCAGCGTCCGCCTCCCACCTCCCAGCAGCTCCATGACTGGTATGCTGGGCGTGGGGCGTCTAGGGGCTCTGACCGCTGCCCCTATGTCATTCGCACAGGTCCCCGCCAGGGTCGCACCTGCGACGGTTTTCACACCGAGTTCCGCTGCTTCGCTAGGCTTAGTGACGCCTGGCGCGCAAAGTATCCTGATGCTACTGAGTTCCCCAACTGGGCAGATCTGCTTAGGCGTGGTGTTCCTATCTTTGATCTGGACTATGATGCTATTCTTGCTGCTATGTATGCATTGACTGTTAGTGCTGAGGGTGATTGTTATTGTTGTTGTTGTTGTTGTTGTTGTTGTTTTTTTTTTTTTTTTTGTGGAATACACCGATGATACAAGTGCAAGCTAACATACATCAGTCGTAACCGAGCGTGAGAGGCCTAGCCAAACGACTAGCCTCAGAGATAAACCTACTAAGGCGGATGCAGTGCCCCCCGTGCCAAGTTCCATAGCGCGCCAAAAGTATGGGTCCATTTCCAGCTTTTGCCCTCCAGCAACCGGATGTGGTTAAGAGTTCGCTGTTCCTGCTCCGCCAGCACATACAAATCGTTTGGCTGCTTCTGGCCCCCCTTCTTGCCAGGTTTCTGTTCCGTAGCTCTGCTGTACACCTTCACATGCAGGCGAAACGCCACCCCGATTTTTCTGAGGACACGCCTCGCTCGGAATCTCCGCCCACGGAAGACACATTCACACCTCTCCACCCAGATTTGGTGAAGCGCGATGGCCACCAGCGAAGCCTCTGGAAAAGCCGAGGGGGTGGCTGCTTTGCCAAACAGCAGGTCCCCAAGATCCGCCACCTTCCTCTGGGGGTTCAGCAGGCGCAGAGCCCTCTTGACCGCCCCAACAACCGGCTGAATACGAGCGCATGCGAACAGGCAGTGCTCCAGAGTTTCCGTTTCCCCACAGTGCGGGCAGACCGGGTTGCTGCTTAAGAAGGATACCCTCTCCCCCACCTGTAAATTAAGGCTGTGGATCCTCAGCAGCACGTCCCTTGGTCTGCTGGGAGTCACTAGAGAGTCGCGGGTTTTTATAACACTCTTCCAGTCGATGCTTCCACCCCACCTGCTCGCCCACTTCTCCCTTTTAGTTGAGGGCCGTTTTGCCAGCCGACAGCCCTTCTTCATTTCTTTCATCGACAGCAGCTGCCCATCCTTAAAAACTTTTGTCCGAAGCAGAGAGGGTTTCGGTGTAGAGCAGGCTGGGGGTGAAAGCTTGGCAGAGAGGAGTAGCAATTTCCACTCTTGCGGAACTGCTTCCCAAGTCCGCAGTGCTAGCTTCGCCTCCGCTTTCCCCTTCAGATCTTTTGCGAGGATTACAGAGTCCTTGACCCTCCAGCCTCCCGCGCCGTCCGCCGTCAGCAGATCACGTAGACGGACCTCCCACAGCTTCGCCGCAGCTTTCTGTCCCCCCACCGGTGTTCTGCCGTTGAGTAAGATGCGGCGATTAAAGACTATTCGCTCCTCTGTCACCTCTTCCCTTGTCAGCTCCCGGGACATGTCAGCCAGTGGTGATTGCATGAAGTTCCTGCATGCCAGCTTCCACCTCTCGCTCTTCCCACGCCACTGCTTCAACAGCTTCACGTGCACCACGAACGAGTCAGTCCCTAGCGGCAGGTCCGCAGCTTTTAGCATGATGTCTTTTTTCAGCGCGTCCGTCTCGGTGAGACGCAGCCCTATCCATCTGGCCGTGAGGCAGGTAAGAGTGATCTCCAGGTCATTCACACCAACTCCCCCATCCTCTCGTGACATATATAGCAGCTCCCTGCTCCATAGGATGAAGCCCTTATCGGTAGAGGCCCTGTTCCCAGACATGAAATTATGCACCAGCTTGATGATTCTCCCCCAGATCCCCACAGGTGGAGGATATACTTGCGCCTAAAAGAAGACTATCGGTGAGATATAGCAGTTAATGGTAGCTGCTCTCGCCCCGGTTGTGAGGTGCTGCGCTTCCCACAGTATTAGCTTCTCCTTAATCTGCGCGAAGGCCCTCTCCCACGTTGGCTCACAGCTTCCAGCTGGGGTCACCCACACACCCAGCAGACGCTCCGCATCATCTGCTTTCGCCCACTTAAAGCCATCCGTTTTCCACGGCTGCTTGTTCAGGTTCTTCCCCAGTGGCAGGACCACTGACTTCCCCTTGTTGGTAGCCAAGCCCGAGTCCCCCTCAAAATTTTCCAAGAGTTTTTCAGCCTCCTCAATCTGAGCATCCCCTTCCAGAAGCAGGGTGGTGTCGTCAGCATATCCTAGATACGCCAGACGACGCCCTTCTCCTGTGAGCCCCAAATGCTGGCTCGCCACTTCCTGCGCCAACGGCTCCACTGCGCACAGAAACAGGTACGGGGCTAGCGGACACCCCTGCCTTACTCCAGACACTACCTCCACAGCGTCGCCCATCCAACCATTGATTAACAGGCTCGTCGTGGTGTTTTCATGCAGGCCCTGTATCCAGCGAATGAAGCGGTGGGGAAAGCCCATTTTCTCCAAAAAACCGAACAAGAAACTTCTCGAGACGGAATCGAAGGCCTTCTTAAAATCGACGAGCAAGATGTACCAGTCTTCATCTTTATGCTTAGCGGCTTCGATGACATTAGCTACCAGGCCGACCGCATCCGAAAGACGCCTGCCCGGTAAGAACCCATATTGCTCCGTCGATATCACCTCATGCAGCACTTTTTTAATCCTGTCAGCCACGACCCGCGCCAGCACCTTGTAGACGGAGCTGAGTAGAGTGATCGGCCTGTAGTTCTCAATCTGATCTCTCCCCCCTTTTTTGTGAAGCAGGATAGTAACGGCGTCCTTCGTACTGGTGGGGAGCACCGCGGACTCCGAGAAGTCTGCAACCAGCTTCATGAAATGCTTCCCCAACACGTCCCAGTGCGCCTCAAACAGCTCCTTCGGAAGCCCGTCCTTCCCGGGGGCTTTATTGTTCGCCAACGAACGGAAGGCACGCTTCACCTCATCCTCCGACCAATCCGCTTCAAGTGACACCACGGCAGCCTGGGACAAGGTCTTGTCAGCCTCTGGAGACCAATCTGACACCGTCCTTTGCTTGTTGGCCCCAAATATTCCTTTGAAAAAATGTGAAGCTTCCCGTAGGATGTCCTGGTTACTGCTGACCACACCCCCGGCCACGCTTAACTCTGTGATCTGCGTGTCTGCCTTGCGAGCTTTGACTCTTGCTGACAGGTAAGGCGACGCAACTTCTCCCTTAACCTCCGCCTCCAGCCCAGCCATCTCATGAAGTCGTTCCTGCCGCACCTGTTGGTAACTTTTAAGTTGGAGCTCCCGCTCATCCAGCAGCTTCTTAGTTCTGTCACAGCTCGGGTCCCGCATCCAGGCCTGCTTTAAGGATGCCACCGCGTATTGAAGGTGCTGTATCGTCGCCCGGAAGAGCTTTCTTTCTTCCTTCGCACATGCCTTAAGTCCGGCGTTAAGACGGGAAATCAGCAGCTCGAAGGAGTCACCATGCTTCGCAGCCTGAGTTTCCACCACCTCAATAATCTTCCGTACCCATGGCTTCCCAACCATGTGAGCAGGCAGGCGCCATAGCCTTGGACCAGCCTGAACTTTCGTCTTCATCCGAAAGGCAACCCTGACTGCAAAGCTATGGTCAGAGATGGGGTCAGCCGGCATGATGTGCGAGGCAAGTTCTAAGTGCGAGAGCAGCGATTGCGAGATGAGCGCGCGATCTATGCGAGAGCTGGATTGATTTGCGCAGGAGTAAAAGGTATACTCTCTCTTGTATGGGTCTAGAACCCGGAAGGCATCCGAGAGACGAAAGGTGCAGCAGCGCTGATAAAGCATATCATTCTCCAGCGTCGTACCCTTCTTGGATGATCTGTCTAACAGCGAATCTTCTACCAGGTTCATGTCTCCCAGAATGAGCAGATGATTACCAGGCTGTAGCGCGTCAACTGTCGGACC
Organism: Closterium sp. Yama58-4; assembly: GCA_947470075.1. NCBI lineage: Eukaryota > Viridiplantae > Streptophyta > Zygnematophyceae > Desmidiales > Closteriaceae > Closterium > Closterium sp. Yama58-4. Next base: position 880,038 of record CANIUD010000027.1, read on the forward strand.
CAAGACTCAGCGAATGAAGCTTTTCCTATCCGCGACATCAGCAGGGAAGTAAACGGCTACTAAGGTGAGATGAAAGGAGTCATGACGGAGGTCAGCTGCAACCAACCGTCCAGAGGGGTGAATCAGGGCATTATGCAGCGTAAGACCCGGTCTACGGCAGATGAGAGAGACCCCCCCAGCCTTCGCGGTAGGTGGAGCGGTAAGAACAGTCTGTACACGAAGAGAAGTCCAGAAGGGGTGATCAGCTGTTAGTCTAGTGTATGAGAGAATAATGATGTCTGCTGCTTGTCTGATCCAGTCTTGCGTGCGTTGTTGTTTGGTGCCATCCCCCAGGCCGTTAACGCTCAGGCCTGCAACCGTGATGAAATTTTTCGTACTCATTTAACCACTGCCATAAAGCCTCTACGCATCCACAGGCTGATGAAACAAGCTACTGCAACAACAGAGAAGATTCCGGCTACAACTGCACAACTGGTCTGAAGTCGGCATAGCGTCAGATCGCGTAATCCTTGCGTATCACACTGAGGTTCAGCTTCTCGAGAGAGCGACGGGTTGCAGCGCCGAGCTCCTCCAGTCCCAGCAGATGCCGTGCAGAGGTGATGTGCTCTGCAGCTGCCCTGAAAGCTTTCCCATGAGTCTTCCCGCAGCTGGCCTGAGTGCATAGCCACTCTTCCCTGTTGCTGCCGGTGGAGATGAGCACAAGAGCAGGATCCATGAGGAGCGGCGTAGCTAGCGGAGAAGTGCGAAGAGAAGCAGCTGCGAGAGACGAGCGACAAGTCAGTGACTGAAAGAGGTGAGTAAACAATAAGACTGTTGCAATGAAACCGTAAAGCTCTGTTACCGTTGATCCTGTGCACCCTTCCCACAGTTAGACTCCACTTCCCTATGTTATTTTGCCGTTCCGCGATGAACACATCAAGATATTTGTCATAATGGTGACCACCGCAGAGCGAGCAAGATAGCAAGGGGTAGTGGGCCGACAGCACCGTTCCACCAAGCGACGGGTGACGAAACTCATGGCGCCAGCGGTGTTTGTCATTTGCGTGCAGAGCAACCAAGCCTTTGATGACATCAGTGTCAGCACCGGTAACCGGGTGAAGCACACGGTGGAAGCAGCTGCCTTCGCTGAACGCTGACTGCTTTCTCATCCGGAGCGGCCGATCCACCATCACCTCCCTGACCAGCTCCGGTGGGATATCCGCAGGCACACCCTTGAAATAAACCTCCAGGACGTTTGGGTTTGAAGCCTTCATACGGAGGTAAGCAGCTTCCTCATGTTGAAGCCAAAAACACTGAATGACCGCTGACTCGCTTGACCGCTGATAATCCACCTTCGTCTGTCTTATGTTAATCGCATCCGCCTCATGCAGGAACGACACTTGAATCCTGCCTTAGCGCATCTTCGCAACATAAGCAGGTAGCAGCTCCTGAAATTTCACCGTGGTGAGCACATCGTCAGTAAGAATGTTCAACCAAACCCGCTTCATTAACGTTCGCACGGTAAGGATGACCGATTTGATTTCCTGCGAGAGAATGACCGGCAGAAGCAGAATGGCTGTGAAGCGGAGACGAGAGACGCTGTCCTTTGTTGCGTCAAACTCCAGCTCCTCATCAGAGTCATCTTCGATAAAAGACTCGTCAGGCACAGCAGTTGCCATCGCTTTCAGCTTCTCTTCGATAGACAGCCCCGAGCTGCCTGCAGTCACTTCCGCTTCCGTAGGCAAAGCCTTGGTCAGATCTGACAGTTTCCCCGGTGTCTTGCTTGCAGGATCAGCACTACCAGCAGCATAGGAACCGCTTCAGCTGTAGTCTTAGCGCGGGAGTTCTTCGGCGGCATTGTGCAATGATGACCAAAAACCGGCCGTAAGCCTGAGTGGAACGGCTGACTGAAAAGATGAGCCGGGAGTCTGAGCACCTCCACAACAAGTAGTGCAATGCTGATAATGTCGGGCCATTGCTCTTGTCCCAGGTGTTGTGCAGCCGAAGAGAGAACTTCTGGGTCATGACGATATACATTATCTGCAGGACCAGTAGAAAACGGCTGCGAGATATCTTAGAGAACTCCTTAGCTTTGTCAGCAGACAACCTTGAAAAACATGCGTTAGCCTTGGGAACAGCTTTCAACCCCAGTGCAGGAACCCGAGGTGAAGACCATATGATGTTCGCATGCTGAACACATTAATTATGTAGTCTTCTTCCTTGCGTTGTAGTGAATCCGAAACTGGAGAAATTAAAGCCATCAGGCGGGTAGGCTTCACGTAATGCGAGTACCAGGCTGTTGCCAGGCGGCCATGGCGGAAAGCTCATGGTGCTCATGGCTGGACGAATTCCTGGGTGGCTGAGGGTGATTGTTACTTGTGTGTGCCGCTTGACCCAGGTATAGAGACTGCAGCCCTAGGTGCTAGTGAGTCTGCTCTCCCTGGTACTGCGTCCGCTCAGGCTTTGCACACGTTCACACTTGACTCTGGTGCTTCCCGCTGTTTCTTTCGCGACAGCACCACTGTCACCCCTCTCCCTGCACCTGTTCCTGTCTCACTGGCTGACCCCTCTGGGGGTCCAGTGCTTGCACGGGCCACGACTGTGCTTCCGTGCCCAGCGGTCCCGTCTGGTGAGCTGTCTGGTCTCCATGTTCCCTCGTTCTCTACGAACTTGGTGAGCAACGCCGTCCTTCAGGATCACTGGGTTGACACCTGGACTCCTGGAGGACAGCGTGTGGCGATCTGTACATGCTCCAAGACCGGCCGCCACCTGGCCACGTTCACACGTGAGCCAGGGTCTAGTCTGTACACCCTCACCACTGTTTCACGCTACACTCCTTTGTCTCCACAGCTGTACGCGTCTGCTCAGGTTGCTACCCAGTGTGAGTGCCGCCGCCTGTCCCACGACACTCTCCTTTGGCACCACCGCCTTGGTCACCCCTCCCTGCCTCACCTTCGTAGCATGCACTCTCGCTGCCTGGTCTCTGGCCTTCCCAGGTCTCTCCCTGCCCTCCCTCCCTCGCCTGCGCCGCCCTGCATTCCTTGTGTCGAGGGGCGGCAGCGCGCCGCTCCTCACTCCTCCTCGTTCCCTCCCACTGAGGCTCCACTGCAGACTCTCCACCTGGACGTGTGGGGCCCGGCCCGCGTCCAGGGGCAGGGCCGCGAGCGGTACTTCCTGCTGGTAGTTGACGACTACACGCGCTACACCACGGTCTTCCCCTTGCACAGCAAGGGGGACGTCCCTGCTGTTTTGATCCCCTGGATCCGCGCTGCTCGTCTCCAGCTCCGCGAGCGGTTCCAGTCGGACTTTCCTGTCTTGCGTCTGCACTCTGACAGAGGTGGTGAGTTCTCCTCCGACCTCTTGCGAGCCTTCTGTGCGGAGCACGGCATCACCCAGTCGTTCACGCTTCCGGCCTCTCCACAGCATAATGGGGTTGCTGAGCGCCGCATTGGCTTAGTCATGGAGGTCGCTCGTACCTCCATGATCCATGCGGCAGCTCCCCATTTTCTGTGGCCGTTTGCGGTCTGGTACGCCGCGCATCAGCTCAACCTCTGGCCCCGTGTCTCCTTGCCGGAGACCTCGCCCACACTGCTGTGGACGGGGAAGGTTGGCGATGCGTCGCGTTTCCGGGTCTGGGGTGCTCGTGCGTTTGTCCGCGATACTACTGCGGACAAGCTCTCCGCTCGCGCCATTCCCTGTGTTTTCCTTGGCTTTGTTCCTGACGCGCCTGGCTGGCAGTTCTACGAGCCCACCTCGCGCCGTGTCTTTGCGTCTCAGGACGTCACCTTTGACGAGTCCGTTCCCTTCTACCGTCTCTTTCCCTACCGTACTTCTCCTCGCACCCCCCCGCCGCTCTTCCTCGCTCCAGGTTCTCTCCAGATATACCCCTTCCCCGCGCCAGGTCCTGCTCCCTCAGGTGTTTCTCAGGTAGACCCTCCCGTGCCTGCTGGTGACTCCGGTCCAGCTGGAGGTGGTGCTGTCGGTGGGGGTACTGGGCCTAGGGGTGGGGAGCTTGGGGGTGCTAAGCCTGGGGGTGCGGAGCTTACACGTGAGGAGACTGAGGGTGCGGGGCCTGGGGGTGCTGAGCTTGGGCGTGAGGAGCCTGGAGGTGCTGCGTCTAGGAGTACTGAGCCTGCGCGTCAGGAGCCTGGAGGTGCGGAGCCTGGGGGTGCTGAGCCTGCGTGTGAGGAGTCTGGAGGTGCGGAGACTGGAGGTGCGGAGCCTGGACGTGCGGAGCCTGGCGGTGCGGAGCCTCCGTGTGAGGGTTCTGGGGGTGCTGAGCCTTGAGGTGCTGGTTCTGAGGGTGCTGAGCCTGCTGGTGTGCGGTCCCCTTGGAGTGGCCGCCTTCGTCCGCGTACGCCTCTCACCTCCCAGCAGCTGCACGACTGGTACGGTCGCCGTCAGAGTCGCACTACTGGAGCCCGGGGCTTTACTACTGGAGGTACTGGAGTTGCTGGGGCTGGGAGTACTGTGTCTGGGGGTGCCGCTGCTGGGGACACTGCGGCTGGAGACCCTGGGACTGGGGGTGCCGGTTCTGGGGGTGCTACTGCTGGTGGAGCTGGTCCTGGAGGAGCTGGCGCTGGGGGTGCTGGAGTTTCTGGAGGTGCTGGAGCTACTGGTGCTGCTGGTCCTGCACAACCGCAACTGTTCTTCGATCCGCCGTCTCCGTCGTCTCAGCCGCCCCCTGACTCTGTGCTTCGCCAGGTTCTTAGTCTTCCGTCTTCTACTGGTCTTCCGTTACTGCCTGGCTCGCCGCTGCCTGCTCCCTCTCCTTACCCTGAGCAGTCAGGGGGCCTTACTGAGCGTCGTGAGCCTGCGTCGCGTCCTGTCTCGCCTGTTCGTCCTAGTAGTTCCACTCGTCGTGTTCCGCATCGGCCGCCTCTCCCCACCGCACACCTTGTCGTCCGTCGTCCTTCCTCTGTTCCACAGTCTGTTCCTCTGCCGTCTCCTCCTGCGTCTTCCTTGCCTCACGTTCCGGACCCTGAGTCTGACCGGTTCCGTGCTGAGCACCCTACTGTCACGCGTCTGCTCGCCACTGTTGTCACTGACCCCTCGTTTGAGTCTGCTGCTGCGTCTGCTTTGGTTGCTGAGCTTGTTGACTTTGCGGCTGCCTGTCGTCTAGACTACGCTGCTAGCCTTGTTGCTGAGTCTGAGTCTGTCTGTCCTCCGTCCGTCGGGGGTGAGTGTGCTCTTAGCACGGACGTCTTTGAGGACAGGCACGAGGACCTTGAGTGTCTTGCAGCCGCTGCGCCTCATCTCGTGGCCATGCTGCTTGCCCCTGAGGGAGACCCGGATGCTATAGACATCCCCACACCGCGCTCTTACGCTGAGGCGATCGCGGGTGAGTACTCCTCTCAGTGGCAGGCAGCCATGGACGCAGAGATGGCATCCTGGAAGTCCACAGGCACTTACGTCGATGAGGTTCCCCCTCCCGTGGCGAACATCGTCGATGGCATGTGGATTTTCAGGGTGAAGCGGCCGCCAGGTATCAGAATAACTAGCCAAGAATGGATGAACTAGCAGAAGTTTGGGTACAAATATGAAACCCTAGTTGGGGTTGTACCCCATATTGGCTACCCCACTACAGCCTACAAGCATAATACAGTTTAACACACCCCCATAGGCAAAGTGGGGGAGAACAAAGGGTCACAAGACCAGTCCAGCAAAGCAAAGCAAAGCCCAGGGTGGATCACAACGTCACCACACTCCGAGCACAAGTAAAGGCCACAAGGCCAATTCACATGCAGTGCTAGATATAGTACAAGACAAGCAACACAGTGATCAAAACCTAGCAAGCAAGCAACAAGATATATATAACGTACAGTACAAAGAATGTCAAGCAGTGAGCAAGTGAGGAAACGTGGACACAAGGCCTAAAGAAGTACAGTGCCGCTGATGATCACTAGGCGGGAGCGCCTTGGTGAAGATATCAGCAGTGTTGGCCTTCGAGTCCACGTACACAAGCCGAAGCTGACCGCGCTGCTGAAGCTCTCGAGCAAGAAAGTAGCGAAGAGCAATGTGCTTCGTCCTGTGCTCCAGTCTGTGCTCCTGACACAAGGCAAGAGCCGCCTTGTTGTCACCGTACAGAACTGGAGGAGAACTAGGCCGCTCTCCCAAGTCAGTCAGCAGGTAGGTGAGCCAGCGTAACTCCTATGCAGCCATGGCTGTGGCGTAGATCTCAGCCTCACAACTAGAGCCGAGAACAGAGGAAGAGCGGGTGGACCGCCACGAGACAGAACCAGAGCCAAGGCTGAAGGTGTAACCCTGTGACGACCGCTGCGTAGCCAGGTCGTCCACCCAAGAAGCGTCCGAGTGACCAGTGAGGACAACTCTGTCGCGTCCTCCAAGCACCAGCCCCATGCCTGATGTACTGCACAAGTAGCGCAGCACCCTCTTAGTAGCCTCCCAGTGCTCTCGCCTGTGTCTCCCAGGCGCAACGTAACGAGCAAGGATGCTAAGAGGGTACGCGAGGTCAGGTCGCGTGCAAGTCATCAGGTACATGAGGCAGCCTACAAGCTCTGGGTACGGGCCACTCGGCTCTACGGACTCGTCCGAAGGTGGAGCTGAGAGCGAGTGGCTGGTAGCCAGAGGTGTGGCCTGTGGTGAGGAGAACTGGAAGCCGAAGCGCTGAAGGACCTGCTGCACCATGTGTGACTGAGTCAGGGTGATGGTGCGGCGAGCTCTGTCCCGGGTGATCTGCAAGCCAAGGTAGCTACGCAGTTCACCCAGGTCAGTGCAGGTGTGTCTCTTCTGCAGCTCCGACTTCACACGAGCGAGTGCCTCAGTGTCAGCAGTAGCAAAGACCAAGTCGTCGACGTACACGAGAATGTAGAACGGCGGCAGCGACGTGTCTGTGCGCAGAAACAGCGACGGGTCAGCAGTAGACGGCGCGAACCCAAGAGCCGCAAGTGTAGTCCTCAATGTGTCGTGCCACTCACGTGGCGCCTGGCGGAGACCGTAGACTGGCCGGCGGAGACTCCACTGGGTACCAGGGGGAAAAGACCCAGTAAAACCAGGTGGGCGGCGCAGCCAGATCTCCTCGTGCAGGCTGCCCTGCAGGAACGCTGTGCTGAAGTCAAGAGAGTGAAGCTCGTAGTCACGCTGAGCAGCAACGTGCAGCAGAACCCGAAGAGTGGTCATCTTCGGGGTGGGGGAGAAGGTCTGGAAGAAGTCGACCCCCTGACGCTGACTGAAGCCTCTAGCAACGTAACGAGCCTTGAAGACAGGCGGAGAACCTGGCGGCCGCTTCACCCTGAAAATCCACATGCCATCGACGATGTTCGCCCCAGGAGGGGGAACCTCGTCGACGTAGGTGCCTGTGGACTTCCAGGATGCCATCTCTGCGTCCATGGCTGTCTGCCACTGAGAGGAGTAGGGACCCGAGATCGCCTCTGCGTAAGTGCGCGGAGTGGGGATGTCTAGTGCATCCGGGTCTCCCTCAGGGGCAAGCAACCAGGCCACGAGATGAGGTACAGCAGCCGCAAGAGAGTCAAAGTCCTCCTGCCTGTCCTCAAGGACGTCCGTGCCAAGAGCACACTCACCCCCGACGGACGGAGGACAGACAGACGCAGACTCTGACTCAGCAACAAGGCTAGCAGCGTAGTCTAGACGACAGGCAGCAGCAAAGTCAACCAACTCAGCGACCAGAGCAGACGCAGCCGAGGACTCAAAGGTAGGGTCAGTGACAACAGTAGCGAGGAGACGCGTGACTGTAGGGTGCTCAGCGCGATACCGGTCAGACTCAGGGTCCGGAACGGCAGGCAAAGAGGACGCAGGAGGAGACGGTAGAGGGACACGCCGAGGAGCAGTAGAGGGACGCAGAGTCATGTAGTGAGTGCCTGGGACAGGAGGAGGACGCTCACGACGGACACGACTACCAGTGCGAGCAGGACGAACAGGCGACGCAGGACGAGACTCAGGCTCACGACGCTCTGTAAGACCTCCTGTGGGACCAGTGTAAGGAGAGGGAGCAGGGAGAGGCGAGGCAGGCGGTAACTGTGACTGCGGCTGGACAGGCGGAGGACACTCTACGGAGGGAGGAGGACAAGGAGGAGGAGCCTGCCCAAGAACCTGCTGAAGGAGCGGTACGAAGTACGGTCGCGGCCGCGCAGCGTCTCCAGAAGCAGAAGAGACTCCAGCGGCCGGGTCCTCAGGACCAGCAGGAGCTCCAACGTCCGGGTCCCCAGCACCAGCAGCAGCGCCACCGCTCGGGTCCTCAGCTCCAGCAGCAGCTCCACCAGGCGGGTCCGCAGCACCAGCAGCAGCGCCACCCCCAGAGTCGGCAGCTCCAACTCCGCTAGCACCGCCAGCGCCAGAGTCCCCAGCTCCAGCAGCTCCAGTCGCAGTGCTCCCAGAACAACCAGTCCCGGCAGCTCCAGTACCCCCAGTACGAGCACCCCCAGGACCCCAAACTCCAGCCGAGCCACTAGGACGGCGAAAGCGCCGGACGTACCAGTCACGAAGCTGCTGCGGTGTGAGAGACTGCTCAGCACCCCGAACCGGAGCACCCCCAGACGCAGTAACCCGAGGCTCCGTAGGCTCAGTAGCAGCACCCCCAGGCTCAGTACCCGCAGGCTCAGTACCCGCAGGCTCAGTACCCGCAGGCTCAGCACCCCCAGTCGCAGCACCCCCAGGCTCAGCACCCCCAGGCGGCAAACTCTCATACACAGTACCCTCAGCTCCAGCACCCGCAGTCCCAGCACTCCCAGGCCCCGCACCCGCAGGCTCAGCACCCCCAGGCTCAGCACCCCAGGCTCCGTACTCTCAGGCACCGTCAGCCCAGCACCCAGCCCAGCACCCCCAGGCCCAGCACCCCCAGGCTCAGCACCCCCAGGCTCAGCACTCCCAGCAGCACCACCCGCAGCAGCACCTGAGTCACCTGTGACCTCGACAGGCTCAGCGACGGGAGGAGGGTCTACCTGAGAGACACCTGAAGGAGCAGGACCCTGAGGGGGAAGGGGGTCTACCGGAGGGGGACCAGGAGCAAGGAAAAGCGGCGGGGGAGGGAGGGGGGCAGTGCGGTAGGGGAAGAGACGGTAAAAAGGGACCGACTCGTCAAAGGTGACATCCTGAGAGGCGAAGACCCGGCGCGAGGTGGGGTGGTAAAACTGCCAGCCAGGCGCATCAGGGACAAAGCCAAGGAAGACACAGGGAAGCGTGCGGGAGGAGAGCTTGTCCGCGGACGTATCGCGGACAAGGGCACGAGCACCCCACACCCGGAAGCGCGACGCATCGCCAACCTCCCCCGTCCAACGCAGTGTGGGCGAGGTCTCCGGCAAGGAGACACGGGGCCAGAGGTTGAGCTGATGCGCGGCGTACCGGACAGCAAACGGCCACAGAAAATGGGGAGCCGCCGCGTGGACCAAGGAGGTACGAGCGACCTCCATGACCAGGCCAATGCGGCGCTCAGAAACCCCATTCTGCTGTGGGGAGTCCGGAAGCGTGAAGGTCTGCTCGATGCCCTCCGCCTGACAGAAGGTCCTCAAGAGGTCGGAGGAAAACTCACCACCTCTGTCAGAGTGCAGACGCAGGACAGGAAGATCCGTCCGGAAACGGCGGCGGAGCTGGAGACGAACTGTGCGGATCCAAGGGATCAGAACAGCAGGGACCTCACCCTTGGTGCGCAAGGGGAAGACCGTGGTGTAACGCGAGTAGTCGTCGACAACCAGCAAAAAGTACCGCTCACCGCCCTGACCACGAACGCGGGCTGGGCCCCACACGTCCAGGTGGAGGGTCTGCAGAGGAGCCTCTGTCGGGGGGAACGAGGAGGAGTGAGGAGCGGCGCGCTGCCGCCCCTCGACGCAAGGAAGGCAAGGCGGCGCAGGCGAGGCAGGGAGGGGAGGGAGGGACCTGGGAAGACCAGACACAAGGTGGCGACGGTGCATGCCACGAAGGCGTGGCAAGGAGGGGTGACCCAGGCGGTGGTGCCAGAGAAGAGTCTGGTGCGACAGGGAACGACACTCACAGGCGTGGGCTACCAGACCTGACGCAGACACCTGACCGACAGCAGCGACCTGAGGAGACGCAGTGGTCAGTGTGTAGAGACTCGACCCTGGCCGACGGGTAAACGTAGCCAGGTGACGGCCGGTCCTGGAGCACGTGCAGATCGCCACACGCTGTCCTCCAGGGGTAAAGGTGTCAACCCACTGATCCTGGAGGACAGCGTTGCTCACCAGGTTCGTCGAGAACGAGGGGAGGTGGAAACCCGACAACGAGCCAGACGGAACCGCCGGACAAGGGAGGACAGTGGTGGACTGGGCAAGGACTGGGCCCCCAGAGGGGTCAGCCAAGGAGACTGGGACCGGTGCAGGAAGCGGTGTGAGCTCAGTACTGTCACGAAAGAAGCAACGGGAAGCACCTGAGTCAAGGGTGAAGGTGTGACAGGCCTCAGCCGGTGCGGTACCTGAGAGAGCAGTCTCTGTGGGTGCTGTACCTGAGAGAGCAGACTCGAAAACAGCCGGGACAGCACTGGAGGGAGCAAGTACAGGGGGCACCATACCAGAGAGAGCAGACTCACTAGTACCCAGGGCAGCGGGCTCTATACCTGGGTCAGGCGGCACACACAAGTAACAGTCTCCCTCGGCACTAACAGTCAATGCATACATGGCAGCAATAATAGCATCATAGTCAAGAGCAAAGACATCAACACCAGCCCTCATGAGCTCAGCCCAGCGGGGGCGCTCAACATCCGCACCCATCTCCTCACGCCAAGCGTCGTCAAGGCGGGAGAAGCAGCGGTACGGGGTGTGGAACCTCCCACACGTCTGTCCCTTGCGGTCACCTGTGCGAATGACATAAGAACAGCGGCCACTGCCCCCCGACGTCCCACGCTGAGCAAGCCACTCACGAAGCTGCTGGGTCGTCTGGGGACGCTGCTGCTGCTGGGAGCCCTGGCCCGAGCCAGTGCCTCCACTCCGACCTCCGCCGCCACCACTACCACCGCTCCGACCGCCACCGCCACCACCGCCACCACCGCCACCGCCGCCACCGCCGCCGCCGCCACCACCGCCACTGCTCCCTCCGCCGCCCCCGCCTCCACCACCGACCCCACTCCCACCAGCGCTCCCGCCACCGCTCCCTCCAGCACCGCCTCCCCCCCCCCCCCCCCCACCTCCTCCCCCCCCAGCGCCACCCCCGCCACCCTTGCCCCCCTTGCCCTTGCCGGTGCGGCGCCTCCCACCAGGAGTAGAAGCAGCGCCAACAGACTCAGCACCAAGGAAGTCAACAGCAGCAGCAGCAGCGTAGGAGGGAGCGAGGGGAGAGGGAGAACACCCCTCAAAGATGGGGGTGCGAGGAGCGCCACGAGCAGCACCGACAGCTACAATGCTCTTTTCGGCCGCGAGCAGCTGCTCCTCTAGGAGGGTGACTGTGAGCTCAGTGGGACAGCGAGCAAGGAAGTGGTCTCGAACTGAGCTGAGGGTGTCAGGGAGACGGGTGACTATGAAGTGGAGTGTCCAGTACAGTGGAGGGGGGTTCTTAGCGCAGAACTCGGTGGGAAGGGCGGCACGCAGGCGAGCATCACTAGTGCGAAGGTGGGTGATAAGATCGGCGACTGTAGCAAAGGTGGACAGATCGGGGAACAGGTACGGCAGCATGAGGCGGCTAAGCTCGGCTGTGGCAGGCGAGGAGTAGCGAGCAACGACAGCATCGTACAGGGCCTTAGCGGATTTGCAGTCGCCAAAATGCTCGAGCTCAGCTAGCGGCAGGTGACTGCGAATGGCTAGGCGAGCAGCTGCGTCACGAGTCTGCCAGTGGGAACGAACACTAAGCTCGGCTGTGGCAGCAGGAGCAGCGGCAGCACCAGACGCGTAGTCATAGAGGGAGATGTGGTCCGTGCTATTGCTCATAAGATACAACTGCAGGTCGTCGAGCCAGGAAGTGAACTGCACGGGACGGCCCTCAGCATCGAAGGAAAGAACGCGAATAGAGGCCATAGCTCAGGCGTGAGGGCACAGCAGAGCAGCGGCAGCAGCAGAGGGGACGCGCTAGAGCGAAGCTAGCAGCCACAGCAGGAGCAAGCGGCGGTGCACAGGCAGGGAGCAGCAGGCGAGGCGGGCGGCGCTGCAGGCGGGAAGTGCGGCGGGCGGGCTGCGAAGCGGGCAGCGGGGCGGGCGGGCGACGCGGCGAGCGGGCAGCGCGGCGGGCGGCTGCGAAGCGGGCAGCGGGCGGGCGGGGCGAGCGGGCAGCTGCAAGCGGGCAGCGGGCGGGCGGGCGACGCTGCAAGCGGGCAGCGGGCGGGCGGGCGACGCTGCGAGCGGGCAGCGAGGCGGGCGGGCGACGCTGCGAGCGGGCAGCGGGCGGGCGGGCGACGCTGCGAGCGGGCAGCGGCGCGGGCGACGCTGCGAAGCAGGTAGCGGGCGGGCGGGCGGCGCTGCGAGCAGAAAGCACGCTGCGAAGCAGGTAGCGGGCGGGCGGGCGGCGCTGCGAGCGGGCAGCGAGCGAAGCGGCGGGCCGCGAAGCGGACAGCGAGGGCGGGCGGGCTGCGAAGCGGGCAGCGGGGCGAGCGGGCTGCGAAGCGGGCAGCGGGGCGAGCGGGCTGCGAAGCGGGCAGCGGGGCGAGCGGGCGACGCTGCGAGCAGGCAGCGCGGCGGGCGAGGGGCGAGCGGGCAGCGTGGCGGGCGGGCGACGCTGCGAGCGGGCGGCTCGGCGGGCGGGCGACGCTGCAAGGGGCGCGCGAGGGCGCTAGCGAGGGGCGCGCGAGGGCGCTAGCAAGGGGCGCGCGAGGGCGCTAACGAGGGGCGCGCGAGGGCGCTAACGAGGGTGCGCGAGGGCGCTAACGAGGGGCGCGCGAGGGCGCTAACGAGGGGCGCGCGAGGGCGCTAACGAGGGCGCACGAGGGCGCTACGAGGCTAGGGCACGGGGTAGCGTGGTAACCGCATGCGAGCGGTGGTGGGCCCTTAAAAAAAACGATCGGTAGGTCCTAGGGACCTCCTGCTCTGAATACCATATCAGAATAACTAGCCAAGAATGGATGAACTAGCAGAATTTTGGGTACAAATATGAAACCCTAGTTGGGGTTGTACCCCATATTGGCTACCCCACTACAGCCTACAAGCATAATACAGTTTAACACCAGGTTCTCCGCCTGTCTTCAAGGCTCGTTACGTTGCTCGAGGCTTCAGTCAGCGAGAGGGAGTTGACTTCTTCCAGACCTTCTCCCCCACCCCGAAGATGACTACTCTTTGGGTGCTGCTGCACGTTGCCGCCCAGCGTGACTACGAGCTTCACTCTCTTGACTTCAGCACGGCTTTCTTGCAGGGCAGCCTGCACGAGGAGATCTGGCTGCGCCGCCCACCTGGCTTCACTGGGTCGTTCCCTCCTGGTACCCAGTGGAGCCTCCGCCGGCCAGTCTATGGTCTCCGCCAGGCACCGCGTGAGTGGCACGACACACTGAGGACTACACTTGCGGCTCTTGGGTTTGCGCCTTCGACTGCTGACCCGTCACTGTTTCTGCGCACCGACACTTCGCTGCCGCCGTTCTATATCCTCGTGTACGTCGACGACTTGGTCTTTGCTACTGCTGACACTGAGGCCCTCGCCCTGGTGAAGTCCGAGTTGCAGAAGAGACACACGTGCACAGACCTGGGTGAACTGCGCAGCTACCTTGGCTTGCAGATCACCTGGGACTGCTCACACCGCACCATCACACTGACTCAGTCACACATGGTGCAGCAGGTCCTTCAGCGCTTCGGCTTCACCTGGTCCTCGCCACAGTCCACTCCTCTGGCTACAGGTCACTCGCTCTCAGCTCCACCTTCGGACGAGTCCGTAGAGCCGAGTGGTCCTTACCCAGAGCTAGTGGGCTGCCTCATGTACCTGATGACTTGCACTCGTCCTGACCTTGCGTACCCTCTTGGCCTTCTGGCTCGCTACGTGGCTCCTAGTCGGCACCGAAAGGTGCACTGGGATGCTGCAAAGAGGGTACTGCGCTACTTGTGCAGTACATCGGGCATGGGGCTCGTGCTTGGAGGACGGCGAGAGGTGGTCCTCACTGGGCACTCAGACGCTTCTTGGGTTGACGACCAGGCTACGCAGCGGTCGTCACAGGGTTACACTTTCAGCCTTGGCTCTGGTTCTGTTTCTTGGCGTTCTACTCGCTCGTCTTCTGTTCTCAGCTCCAGTTGTGAGGCTGAGATCTACGCCACAGCCATGGCTGCTCAGGAGTTACGTTGGCTCACCTACCTGCTGACCGACTTGGGAGAGAGGCCTCGTTCTCCTCCAGTTCTGTACGTCGACAACAAGGCTGCCATTGCCTTGTGTGAGGAGCACAGACTGGAGCACAGAACGAAGCACATCGCTCTGCGTTACTTCCTGGCTCGAGAGTTGCAGCAGCATGGTCAGCTTCGTCTTGCACACGTGGCCACTCGGGCCAACACTGCTGATATATTCACCAAGGCACTTCCGTCTGGTGATCATCAGCGTTTTTGTACTTTGTTAGGCCTTGTGCCTACGTTTCCACACTTGCTGTAAACTTTGCTTGTACTGTGATACATATATATATATATATATATACCTGCATGCTTGTTCTTGCTAGGTAGTGATCACTGTACTGTTCTTGTCGCATATATATCTCTGCATGCGAACTGGCCTTGTGGCCCTTTACTTGTGCTCAGAGTGTGTGGTGACGTTGTGATCCACCCTGAGCTTGTTTTGCTTCTCTTGACTGGTCTTGTGACCCCTTGTTCTCCCCCACTTTGCCTATGGGGGTGTGTCAAATTATATATATGAGTGTTAGGTTGTCTAGGCTGTAGTGGGGTAGCACTAGGGGGTACAACATTTCACTCGACATGCTTTCTTTTACCCCCCCCCTTTTGACCTAATCGTCTCATTGCTTCCTAGCCTAAGTTCTAAGACGCCACCGTGAGAATCACTCGTCGCCCTGAAGGTTATCCTAGCCCGCACTCAATGCCGGCCCGCAATCACTCAAGGCCCGCCCTCACTCCCGTCGTCTTCACTCCCGTCGTTCTCTCTCTCCCGTCAAACTCTCTCTCCCGTCAAACTCTCTCTCCCGTCGAGCTCTCACTCTTGTTGCTCTCTCACTCCCGCAACGCTCTCACTCCCGTCGCTCTCTCACTCCCGTCGCTCTCTCACTCCCGTCGCTCTCTCGTTCCGGCGCGCTCTCACTCTCGTCGCTCTCTCACTCCCGTCGCGCTCATTCTACCGTCGGTCTCTCACTTCTTTGCGCTCTCACTCTCGTCGCTCTCTCACTCCCGTCGCGCTCTCACTCCCGTCGCTCTCTCACTCCCGTCGCTCTCTCACTTCCATCGCGCTCTCACTTCCCTCGCTCTCTCACTGACTGTCGCCCTCTGACTCCCGTCACCCACGCACATCGCTCGCACATGTCGCTCACACGTAACACACACGACTCTAACAAATGTCGCTCATATCTGCTCCTCTCCCCTCTTCCCCCTTTGCGCCCCCCCCCCCCGTTCCTCCTCTTCCCATCTTGCTCCGTCACTCACACACGACACACACGACATGCTCACA
The DNA here is from genome assembly GCA_947470075.1 of Closterium sp. Yama58-4. NCBI lineage: Eukaryota > Viridiplantae > Streptophyta > Zygnematophyceae > Desmidiales > Closteriaceae > Closterium > Closterium sp. Yama58-4. Next base: position 895,503 of record CANIUD010000027.1, read on the forward strand.
CATGTTCCCATCTCCCCTCTCCTCCCTTCCCTCTCCGCTCCTCTCCTCCCCTTCCCTCTCCGCTCCTCTCCTCCCTTCCCTCTCCGCTCCTCTCCTCCCTTCCCTCTCCGCTCCTCTCCTCCCTTCCCTCTCCGCTCCTCTCCTCCCTTCCCTCTCCGCTCCTCTCCTCCCTTCCCTCTCCGCTCCTCTCCTCCCTTCCCTCTCCGCTCCTCTCCTCCCTTCCCTCTCCGCTCCTCTCATCCCTTCCCTCTCCGCTCCTCTCCTCCCTTCCCTCTCCGCTCCTCTCTTCCCTTCCCTCTCCGCTCCTCTCCTCCCTTCCCTCTCCGCTCCTCTCCTCCCTTCCCTCTCCGCTCCTCTCCTCCCTTCCCTCTCCGCTCCTCTTCTCCCTTCCCTCTCTGTCCCCCTCCTTCCCTTCTCTGTCTTCGCCTCGCCTACCCTCCCACTCGTCCCCTCTCCTTCCTTTCCCTCTCGTCTTCTCTCCTTCCTTCCATCTGTCCATTCTCCGGGAGGAGTTGGGAGGGGACTGAAGAGCCTTCTCTTCCCTCCTGCCTCACTCACTCCCTTCTGTTGCCTACATCAATCCTGTTTATCATTCCAGTCACTTGCTTTCCTCACTATCCAACTCCTCCCTTCCCTCTCTCACACCCCCTCCCTCTCACACCGCTTCCGTCTACCACTAATGCAACTTGCGTGCATCCCCGTGACGCAGGGTGCAGGTGATGGCGGCGTGTTTGCGTGGCTATGTGGCATTGTCAATGTTGGGGGGAAGGGGGGGAAGGGGGGGAATGGGAGGCGGAAGGGAATGGGAGACGTCGCCCACGTCGCTCCCGTCCCGTCACTCCCTTCCCTTTGGGCCCAACCCTCTCCGCCTCTCGCCCCTTCCCTCATTGCCTCTCCCCTTTTCCTTTCCCCCATGTCCTTTCATGCGCTTTTCCCATTTACCCTCCCTCCCTTCCTCTATAGTTCGTCCCACCGTTCCTCCCCCTTGTTTCCCTCCTTTTCCACCCGTGTCGTGCCCTCTGTTGCCCCGATCCCCATGCCCTATACCCCATGTCTCTCCCTCCCTTTGCCCCATGCCACATTCTCCCTGCGCCATGCCCCAATACCCATACACCATACCCCATGGCCCGTACTCTCTTTGCCTCTTCTCCTCTTCCAACCAATCCCCCTTACTTCGGTTCACCTTTCTTCCTCCCCCGTTCTACCTCGCTCCACCCCTGCCATACCTCCCCTCCTCCAACCTCTGCTCCTACCCTCCCTTCCCTCTCTCGCGGTCACCTCTGTTTTCCATCTCTCTCCTAGCTTCCTTTCCCGCTCTACCCTCAAGCCCTTCCCACCCTCCCTCCCTCCTCCCATGCCTCCCCGCCCATCTCACCTTCACAATTACGTCTCTCTCGATTCCCATCCCTCGCGTCCATCTCCCCACCAATCCTCCCAAAACTCACTGTCCTAGGTTCCTACCTACATCCTCCTTCTTACCACCTCTCTCCGGTTGGCCCCCCTCACCCTCACCTCAGCTTTTCCCCAACTCCACTCGCCCCTGCTGCCCCTAGGCGCGACATGGTAGCGTGGTTGGTGACCTCTCTATACGTCCCTCGCTATTTTGTCGTCGCCACTCCCCTATCTGCATCTCTCGTCCAATCCCTCTAAGCTCATCCCCTCCGTTTCCTTTCGGCCCCTCTCGCCCCTCCTTCCTCAGCCCCTCTCCCACTTCCCCCTTCTCAAGACCCTTGTCCATCCCTTGGGTTCCCCACTACAGCTCTCCCTCCCTTTCCCCCCTGTTCTTCCCTCCCTGTTACTGGTCTCTCCCTCCCTTTCGCCCAAGTCCTTCCCTCCATTTCCCCCCTTGTTCGTTGCTCCGTATCCCCGTGTGCTGGATCCGTTTCCCCTCTTGTCTCCATCTTTTTCCCTTTTCGCAGCTCCCGTCCCTCCGATTCCCCCCCTGGTTTGCCCCTCCGTTGCCTTTCTCCCCTTCATCCCTCGTGCCCTCTTCCGACCCTCTGTTGCCCTGTGCCACATGCCCCATGCCCCATGCTGCCGGCGGCAGCAGCGTCCAACCTCACAGAGGAAGTGGTGGTTCACTTTGACTGCCTTTCCAACGCTCGAGAGCTCTCACGCCCACAACCACAGGCTCACCACACACTCCTGACACTGAGGTAGTGGCCTCCTACAGGGGGGGTTGCCATAGTGAATGCTGTAGTTGGGAGGTCAAAGTCCCACATGCCATCACCGTATGCTTCCCTGCTGCTCAGCCATCTCACATCTTCCTGATTTGTGTTTGTAAAGGTCCGCTACACATCAGTGCTGGTGCTGTGGTGATGTGTTGGCTGGCAGTTGGATAGTACGATAACGACTTGCCATGCAATGTTTGGACCTTGGATGCTTTGTTATGATACAAACTCTCAGCTGAGGAGCAGCCATGCAAATGACCACCACAAAAAAGTGCAACAAAGTTCACAGGTGATTATTGACACGAAAAAAGACAGCTAGGAAATGTACTGTTTTTTCCCCATTCTTGTTTGCTACACTGCATGCAACCTTGGCCTGTGGTGCTGGGAGCCTGGGACATGTAAACTGCGTGGTTGGAGATGGGGGGCGAAAGGAAGAGAGAGCAAACAGGAAGAAACAGAGCAAGCAGGGGGGAAGAGGGTGAGCAGAGAGGAACAGAGCGAGTAGGAGGGGAGAGAATGGGCAGGGGGGGAGGGGAGGGCGATGGGAGGGAGATGGGAGGGGGATGAGAGGGGGATGGGAAAGGGATGGGACGGGGATGGGACGGGGATGGGAGGGGGGTGGGAGGGGGATGGGAGGGCGATGGGAGGGGGATGGGAGGGGGATGGGAAAGGGATGGGACGGGGATGGGACGGGGATGGGAGGGGGATGAGAGGGCGATGGGAGGGGGATGGGAGGGGGATGGGAGGGGGATGGGAGGGGGATGGGAGGGGGATGGGAGGGGGATGGGACGGGGATGGGACGGGGATGGGACGGGGATGGGACGGGGATGGGAGGGGGATGAGAGGGGGATGGGAGGGGGATGGGACGGGGATGGGTCGGGGATGGGAGGGGGATGGGAGGGCGATGGGACGGGGATGGGACGGGGATGGGAAGGGGATGGGAGGGGGATGGGAGGGCGATGGGAGGGGGATGGGACGGAGATGGGAGGGGGATGGGACGGGGATGGGACGGGGATGGGACGGGGATGGGACGGGGATGGGACGGGGATGGGACGGGGATGGGAGGGGGATGGCAGGGGGATGGCAGGGGGATGGGACGGGGATGGGACGGGGATGGGACGGGGATGGGACGGGGATGGGAGGGGGATGGGACGGGGATGGGACGGGGATGGGAGGGGGATGGGAGGGGGATGGGAGGGGGATGGGAGGTGGATGGGAGGGGGATGGAAGGGGGATGGGAGGAGGATGGGAGGGGGATGGGATGGGGATGGGAGGGGGATGGGAGGGGGATGGGAGGGGGATGGGAGGGCGATGGGACGGGGATGGGATGGGGATGGGAGGGGGATGGGACGGGGATGGGACGGGGATGGGACGGGGATGGGACGGGGATGGGAGGGGGATGGGAGGGGGATGGGAGGGCGACGGGAGGGGGAAGCGAGGGCGACGGGAGGGGGAAGCAAGGGCGACGAGAGGGGGAAGCGAGGGCGACGGGAGGGGGAAGCGCGGGCGACGGGAGGGGGGAGCGAGGGCGATGGGAGGGGGAAGCGAGGGCGATGAGCGAGGGAAGCGAGGGTGATGGGCGGGGGAAGTTGTGGCGACGGATGGTGGATGCGAGAGATCGACGGACGGTGGATGTGAGAGATCGGCGGACGGTGGATGCGAGAGATCGACGGACGGTGGATGCGAGAGATCGACGGACGGTGGATGCGAGTGATTGAAGGACCGTGGATGCGAGAGATCGATGGACGGGGAAAGCGAGGTCGACAACGCTCTAATTTCTCATCTCGTGCCGCACAATATCTCCGAGCTTCACACTCGCATTCGCCCCACATTCCCTCCCAATATCCTCGGATTCCTCTCGATTCCGGCATAAAAGCATATATTCTTACGTCTTATACCTAGCTAATTTACTCTGGATACTTACTAGTTTCCTAACACCGATGCTCTATGTGGACTTCGCTCGCTTTTCTCAGGCTGCTCCAAGTGTAACGCCTGCGGGCAGTGTTAATGGGCATTCCCCTGCGCCAAATAACACCCTCGTTTTGACCCAGTGGGTAGCGAGGTGTTACATTTGGTATCAGAGCCAGGTTCGATTCTCGGCTGGGTCACATTGAATGTGCCAGTCGCGAACCAAGTGAACAATCCGCCGCTGGCCTGGCCCACCAGCGAAGTCGCTGAAGAGCGAGATTCAGGTCCTTGCGATGGCCGACTCCCTGCCCAACAAGGACGTTGGCTCCAGAGGGGGACGAGTGTAACGCCTGCGGGCAGTGTTAATGGGCATTCCGCTGCGCCAAATAACACCCTCGTTTTGACCCAGTGGGTAGCGAGGTGTTACACCAAGAGTGGTGTGCTTGCGGACTTGGCGAAAATGCGGGTTGGGAGCTGCGTGAGAGTGGTTGGGTTTGGTTTTGTCGTTAGTGTTTGTTCTGGTTTCGGGAATTTGAAGTTGAAGTTGCGATACGCTGTAGGGCATTCCGCTTTCGCCACCTTCCCCCGGCGAATTTTTCTCTCGTCAACCTTCGCGCAACACTTTTCAAGTTCAGTATTTGCGAACCCTTGCCATTCTAGGCGCCGGCTTTAGGGTTGAGGGAACGTTCTTGGCCGGTGTCAAGTTCCCTGACACAAGGCTACTGACGGCTGCGATCGCTCCACATCATCCTCAATCGAATCGAGACCCTTCACAGCTTCGTGTCAGCCTGCCTGACACCGGCCAGGAACGTTCCCTGAGGCTCCCTCGGATGGCATGCCATCCGATGGGGTTTTAGTTTTTTTCTGCCCGGGGCAGCAGGTCGACAGGTCGACACAGGTCGTCAGGCCTGACGACCCGTTTCCGCTGAGATCTTCCATAAGAATTTGAAACCAGCATGGTGGACAGCCCCTTGCGTCAGTAGTAGGTTCTCCAACATTCTCCGCCGTCCCATTGACAAATCTCGACCTCTGCCACCCACTTGTACTTCACAATCACAAAGTCACCGATTCCACTTCCTCCTGAGCTTGCTTTCACCCTAGATATCTAGAACACCGCCAAAAACGGCGTTGACATTCGACGATGGCTGATCCTACAGAGCCTTTCGAAGCCGCCATGAGGCGCCAGGGCCGGCGCCTACTAAGAACAAAGTGGCCCCAGCCGCTCCAAATCGCGTCATCCGCGTCGTGTCGTCCGTGCGGTATAAATACCGTTCGACCCGCCAGTCTCATCATCGATCAAGCCTACATCGAGATTCACTTCGACGTATCTTTTTCCTGGCAGGAAATCATCCCGGGTTCAAGCCAATTCATTCTTCCCTTTCCACCTCTCTCGCGTCATATCGAAATAGGCAAACGGCTCTACAGATCTCCCCCTTAGCCTCTTACTCCAACGCAAACCATGGCTCGTTCGGTCCAGCCCTTCTTCCTAATGGCCGCCCTCCTCGTCGTAATGGCGGCATCGTCAGCAGCCGAAGCAGCAGCAGCCAGCATCAAGGGAAGCGCCAGCGCCGCGGCAAGCGCTGCGGTTCGCACCGGCGCCGCTGCTAGCAGGCGTGCAGGCCGTGGGTTCGGATTAGGCCTGGGCGTCAGCGGATGCGTCTCGGTCGGGATCGGCATCGGCGGCGGTCGCGGCGGCAGCAACGGACGGCCTTGCAACGACAATCAGGGCGGCAACAGCGGCGGTGGCTCCTCAGGCGGGTCCTCAGGTGGTTCTTCAGGTGGTTCTCCTGCATGTGACCGTGGCAAGTGTGACGATAACGCGGGGTCGCTGGACTACTGGCGGATCCCCCAATACAGCGAGTGTGCGAGCATTGCAGCGGCTGCGGGAGGCGTGCCTGTAGAGGCAGATAAGGCGTGGTGCGTGGGGGGCGGCGACTCGGAGACCTTACACGCGAGGGACTGCTGCGATCTGTGCAAGAGCACCAACGCGACTGCCTCTGGCGAGCCCTTCAACTGCCGCTTCTGGGTGCACGTCCCGTGAGTAGCTCATTCCGTTCGTATCACAGAACAATCCATTAGTAGAACATCCCCTTCAGTGGACTCACTTTAAGTCCTTAACCATCATTTTCCATGCTCCCGTCTTTATATTTTTCTGAGTCCACGTGTATCAACTTGTGAACATATCGTTCTTCCCTATCTGTCTTTCTTTTTTGCCATTCCCTCCTCCGCCCCGTTTCTATCCGCAGATCCAACGGCTCCTGTGTTCTACTCCCAGCAATCGACAGTCTCAAGCCTGTCAAATTCAACCTAACCGGCTCAACCAGCGGTACCACCAAGCACAAGGTCCGCGTTGGCAAGCGCTGCCCGTTCGGAGAAAACGACCCGCACTTCCTGGGCGCGCACGGCACCAAATTCGATTTTAACGGGCTGCCCGAAAAAAACTTCTGCCTGTACACGGACCGTGCAGTGCACGTGAACATGGGCATGCGCGGGTACCTCGACTCGCGCTTCACGCAGAATGCCGCCCTTATCGTCAACGGCTCCGCCGTGCGCACCTGGATCCGCCAGCTGGCCTTCTTGTGGACCGATGACAGCGCCGACAGCGACAGCATTGTGTCCGCTAAGCCTGCTACTGCCGCCGTAACGCACTCGCTGGTGCTGACGGCGCGTGACGGCAAGGAGCAGCTGCGTGGCAAGTCCGGCTTCCTTGCCTCTGTGGAGCTTGACGGCAGGCCCCTCCCCCGCCTTGTTCCCGGTGAGGTGCGCACCCTGGCTGGCGGCAAGGCGGCGCTCGAGTTCGTGGGAGAGGAGAAGACCGGGCCGTACGACGTGGACCACTATTATCTGAGCATCAAGGGGCTCCTGGAGTTGGACCTGAAGCTGCGCCCCGCGCACCCTCTGTTGCAGACACCTGATGACGCCCAGGTGCATATTAATGTGATGTTTCAGGAGGCGAACCCGAGCAGCAGCGTGCATGGTGTGATGGGGCAGACGTACCGCGGCGGCAGGGAGGCGCGCACGGTGGAGTTTTCTCGGCTCGCTGCGATGCTGCACCACCCCGTGTCCGCTGATGGCGCGGAGGGCAAGGGCTTTCTGGACGGGCAGGTGAAGGACTATGAGACTAGCACCGTCACCGCCACTGACTGCCGCTACTCCGCCTTCAACGGTCAGGAGCTGCCCATTCCTGCTTAGGTGGGGCCCGTTTGGTGGTGCGTGTTTTGAATCAGTCTGTGTGGTTTGCATGGGATCTGGATTGGGGATTTGTGTGGGATCAGTATGGGCCGGAGGCTGTGAGTGGCTGCAAGAATGTACAGCAGGTAGTACATGTTATTACTTCCTGTTGTAGGCTCTTACAACTACTTGAGTGATATTGGGATAGTACAGTTCATCCATGATGGTATGCAAGTGCTATACTGCATCCTTTATTCACAAAGAGCACTTGCAACAAGGAGTTGCAAGAAAGCTGTGCAATGATACTTTCACAATGCTGCCATGGGCTGTACTGCTAAGATGGATCTTACCCTATGCTTACCATCTGACCACACCAGTTCCCCAAATGAAAACTGATTTGTATTCTTCTTCGGAGTTAGTTTTACCTGGAATGTAACCGTTTGCTTCGGCAATATCGTGAACTGCTTCGGTGTAACCTGAACGTCCACATTCGCAGGCATGCGAACCTGCGCTTGGTAGGTTTGCGCCTTCGCCGTGACACTCGTGACTGTGCGCGTCACGGTAACCACGTTCTTCAGTCGCGAAACGCAGATGTTCGGTTGGTTCAGACTCCACGGCTTGATCGGCGACAGCCGCTTCGCCGGAAATGCCTTGTTTGCAGCAGCCTTGTTTACGCCGGCGAGGAAGTTGAAGTAACCGTTTCGCCCAACGTCGTAAACGAGCCCAGGGTCGAGCATCGCCGAGGTATTCACGTGCCCCGATCCAAAATTCCATGGCGTCGCACGCGTCCCCATAAACGTTCGCATAATTCCTCCGCGATTGTTCATTTTATACGCAGTTGTCATTATCGCCGATTTAATTGCCGCGGGTCGCCAGTTGGGGTATTTTTGAATGAGGAGCGCCGCGATCCCCGCTAGTTGGGGAGTAGACATCGACGTGCCGCTTTTCATGGTGTACCATGCGTCTTTAGTTGTCCCGCCAGCAGCAGCAGCTACTAGATCCATTCCCGGCCCAGTAACATCCGGTTTAAGGATGTCGTTAGTTACTTGCAGCATGGCGGGCGGCGGACGCGAGGGGTTTAGCGGCGGTCCCGCCGAGGAAAACGGCGCGATCACCGGCGCCTCATAAACGGCTTGAAGGGTCCGTGGCCGAGTCGCATGGGAGAGGAGTCCGCGTTTGGCGGCAGCTGAGTCACCCTGTGGCGCGTACGACGAGTTATCCCCGGAAGAGCCAGCGGCGCGCAATTCGTAGAGCATGGCGGCATCGTGATCCGTGGTGCTGGCGGCGACTGTGAGATAGAATGGCGACGTGTTGCTGATGGTGCGATATGCGCCGCCCATACCTGGCGGCCCCGCATTACCCGCCGCTAGGGTCACGAACACGCCAGCCTGCGGAGGAGAGAAGGATGGGTTCAATTTGTACAGAAAAGAAAAAGAAAAGGAAAAAAGAAAAAGAAGAAGAAAAAAAAGACACAAGAAGTTCTTAATATTATTAACTTTTTGTCTTTGAGATGCGCTCAATGTCAGGTTGGGAGAGTGTCAGGTCAGCAGGTCTTACCTCTGCTGCGCGCAAGAGGGGCAGGTCGCCAAAGTAAGTATCCTCTCCCGATCCGATGCTCATGGAGAGCACATCCACACTCTCACACCCTCCCATACCCCTCCCACACCCACACACCCTCTCACCTGCAGCACTCTCATATTCACCACTCTCACCTCTGCAGCACGCAGGAGAGGCAGGTCCCCAAAGTAGGTGTCTTCCCCCGATCCAATGCTCATGGAGAGCACATCCACACCATCCGCGACGGCCTGATCAACGGCTGCAAAGATGTCGCAGTCGTGGCCGTACCCCTCTGACCCGTTGTACCAGAGCGCCTTGTATACTGCCAGCCTGCCACGTGGCGCCATGCCACTGGCTGTCCCGATGGGCGTGCCGTCGCGCTCTGTGAGCACCACCCCGCTGTTGCCCACCGCCGCCCTGTGTGGGGAGAAGGAAAGGGGAAGGCGGAAGGTGGGGGAAGGGGGAAGGGGGGGAAGGGGGGGGGGGGGGGGGGGGGGGGGGGGGGGGGGGGGGGGAGAGCGGGGGCAGGGGGGGGCGGAGAAGAAGGGGTTGAGGGAATGGGAAAAAGGGGAAAAGGGGAAAGAGGAGGGAAGAACAGCGGTAAGCACTCAGTGTGCACGCCTCCCTTGCTGCCTCCTTTGCTGCCTCCTGGATCTCTGTAAAAGTTTGAGTGTCAAGCCAAGGGCATGCAGCGAAAATGCGGGCGCGTGCCACACTATCGCATTCACTTTTGAGACGTCTCAAAAGTCAAAAATGGGGTTGGGTGGCATACTGTCACATTCACTTGTTATCCATACACCCATACTGTCACATTCACTTGTTATCCATACACCCATACTGTCACATTCACTTGTTATCCATACACCCATACTGTCACATTCACTTGTTATCCATACACCCATACTATCACATTCACTTGTTATCCATACACCCATACTATCACATTCACTTGTTATCCATACACCCATACTATCACATTCACTTGTTATCCATACACCCATACTATCACATTCACTTGTTATCCATACACCCATACTATCACATTCACTTGTTATCCATACACCCATACTATCACATTCACTTGTTATCCATACACCCATACTATCACCTTCAGACACCCATACAACCCCCCGCTCCCATTACCCCTTTCCCCCGTGACTCACCCCGCACACCACGTGCCATGGCCGCCAGCATCGCGCGCAGAGCGGTACTCCCCCCGAGCTATCTTGCCGTACTCGCGCTCGTACGCGGACAGGAAGTAGCGCGCGCCCACGATCTTGCCGTTGCACTTCTTCAGCCCGGTACACGCGCCCTTCCAGTGCTTGGGTGGGGGACCGTAGCCCTATGAAAGGGGACGAGGGGGTTCAGGGCGCATGAGGGTGGGTCAGGGCGCATGAGGGTGGGTCAGGGCGCATGAGGGTGGGTCAGGATGCGGAGAGGAAGTAGCGCGCGCCCACGATCTTGCCGTAGCACTTCTTCAGCCCCGTGCATGTTCCCTTCCAATGCTTGGGTGGGGGACCATAGCCCTGTGGCGGGAAGGAAGGAGCGGTGGTGTGGGAGGGGTAGGCGGGGGTGGAGAGTGATGTTGCTCGGCACATTGCACTGCGCAACCTGATCGTCGCGCGTTGAAACCCCCGCAAACTGATGGTAGAAACGCCCTCGTACCTGATTCGCGAAGGACGGGTGTTCGGGCCAAATCCCCGTGTCGAGAATCCCCACCACCACGCCCTCCCCCGCATTCATCTTCCCCCCATTCGCCTCCCACGCGCCCTTCGGTGCGCCCAGCTTGAGGAAGCGCGGGGAGTACGTCGTGAGCGCGCGCACCTTGCGCCCGCGCGCCACGCGCCCCACGTCCGGGCGCGCGCGCAGCTGCTGCGCCTCCGTGGGGGTGAGTTCCGCGCAGAAGGAATTGGCGGCAAAATTGTAGCTGAGGAGGGAGGTGGGGGGGAAGTGGTGGGGGAGAAAAAGAACGGGGAAAACGAGACAACTTGGGCAACGAAGCGCGGAAAGAGGGAACAGGAGATGTAAGAAGATGCGTGGATGAGATGGTGACACGTGCGCAGTTGCTTGGACGTCATCACACATCGTATGTATGCAGCGTGGCGCGTCATCTTTTCAGCAAATGTCTAACTGGCATTACACGTCATAACGTAGACATACCACGTCATCAAGTGTGTATGCCACGTCATACCTGTACACCATACTGGTTGACGCAAGACCGACGGAAGTGAGAGTCCTTTCGTGCAGCGACGTCAGGTGCTGCGCGTACGCGCGCACATGCGGGTCGTCCGCGCGCGGGCGCAGCTGCCGCGGACCCCTCCCCGCGCGCGCCTGGCCCGCCATGACCCCCGCGCTCCCCCGGTGAGTCCGGCCTGGGGAAGGCTCGTCTTCCTCCGCCACCGCCGTCGCCGTGAGTCCCGCGATCCCTCCGCGGTATGCGACGACCGGCGGCGCTGACGTCATGTGCACGAGATACAGCCCCTTGCTCTCGCCTGGCGCTGCTGCTGCGACGCCTGCGATGGTGGAGAAAAACGAAGAGAACAATCAATAAATGCGATTATGCTAAAATGCGGGGTCATAGAGGACAGATCTGCAGGGGATTGAGCTCTTTAATAACTGAAAAATGCGGAGCAGCATTCGTGCATGCAATGGATTATATGCTCGCGATGCAACCCGCGTGCCATGCGCGCCATGTTTCAAAAGCGCATTAGTAGACGCACCTGATGAGAACAGATCACCATGAAGACAGCGGGAACACCGCCGATTCGACTAGACGCACCTAAGGAGAAGAATACAGCCGTCAAGACGAGACCACAAGCGATTTGCTCCTCGCGCCCGCCAAGTTGCCGTCTACCGCCATGCCTCCCCATCTGAGACAACTAGGAGTTTTGGAAATGAAACTCGCCAAAGCTAAGTTCAGTGCCTCTGTATGAGTTCTTCAGTGAGCTGCGAGCCGCAATTCGTCGTCGCTGAAGGGGCCGGTGAGTAGCCTCGCCGCTTAAAGTATATCGAGCGCGAGGGTAGGGAGAAGCTCGATGTTCGTTGGAGTGAGCAGGTACCGCTAACGGTCGAGAAATCCACTCCGTTAGAGTCACTGTTAGTGAAAGGAGTTGAGCGTGGCAGGCTGGGCAGCTCCGACCGGTGGTATCAACTCGCATGCGACACGGAATGAGGAGATTCGGGGGAAACGGACGGCAACTGGGCTTGTTTGGTCTTAATGCGCGTCTCGACACACGCGAGGGAGCGAGATAGAGGAAGGGAACGGAGGAGAGTATGAAATGAGAACGGAGCTTCTTATCACAACGGCTCACGTACTTAACAATGGCCAAGGACGGCTGAGAGGGACGAAAGGAGAGGTGGACGTGATTTCTAAGGAGCTAGGCTCCCAGATTCTGACGGTGGGACGGTAGGCCTGTGAGTGAACACTGAACACCTTGGCTTGGCTTCGTCTATGATAGACGAAACTACTTTCCTTGTGCGATCCAACAACCACAACCACCAGGGGTGCGCCAAACCAGAATAGCGGGCGCGCATGAGTGCAGCCATTCGGAACCACGTCCCCCGACGCGACACGAAACGCACTAGAGTCACACAACGACACAAGCCCAGGGCTGGGCTGGCCGTTCGTCTTGGGCCGGTTGCGGTTGTTGGGCAAGCAAGTTGGTTGGGGGCAGAATAAAGTCGGGTCGGGTCAGGATTCGAGGCGCTACGTCAAACCCAGGGCTGGGCGTTGGCTGGAGCTAAGTCCAGCAGTGACGAGCAACGAAGCGCCGCGATGTCTCCGTATGCCGTAATTTGATTTTGGCAAAGCGTATGGGTTGGGTGGGATTGACGGTGGTTAGGCGAGGTCACTCTGAACATGTTTCGCGAACGCTAGCACAGCATGCCTTGTAGGAAGAACTGATGAGCACGACATGGGTGAGATGGATGGGGGATGGTATGCAAGGGGAGGGGGAGGGTTGTGTGCGTCAAAAGGGGGCGAATTTCGTCGCCGCCAAACGACGACATTCAAGGTGAAATGAGATTCGAGCCGCGTATGCGAGGCGCGGTGCGAATAGCGATGGAGGATCGAAACACTGCGTGCTAATTGGCGGTTCTATGTGATAACATTGCATTGACTAACAGCAATTTGCAGTGGAAACCGCAGGAACCAGCCATGATTGCATCATAAGCAGAAGTGTAGCGGATGCACTCTCAATTACACTTTCTTGAAATAACAGAATGCTACAAGCAACTGATATATCAAATACTTGGCTTACAAATGTGTTCGAACACATGAAACAATTATGGGAGGGAAGATGGCTTTTAACATATTTTTGGATCGGGACAATCCATTTTTTATGCCCAGTTGTGTAGCTTACTTGGGATCTCAGAGCATCCAATCCAACAAACCAGTTGTTGTGAATGCCTAGCTGTAGTATGGTATGGTTGGCTGGGAATTATCTGGCTCCTCTTCTTGCATTGTCAATCTTCTTCAGAGAATTCCTCGTTCTCGTCCTTGCTATGAAAATGGCCGACTTCAGGACGCAGAGGAGCGGCACTGACTTCAGCCACAAGTACCGCATGTTGCCCAAACGTACCGTAAAATTTGTTGTAGTCGAAATGTCATTTTTGCTAATCATTGTCATTGCAAAGGCCACAAAATACCCAAGTGCTTCTCCTGAACCAATAATGCAATGTTAGGGTACATTCCGCTGTGGACCTGGTCCCAAAGAAAGTGTCCGAATTGATTGTGACGCGTGCGTACAGCATATGCTGCCAGGTGTCAGAAAGCCAGGCCGCCCGTGGTTGTCGCCAACTGTATTTATCACTGGGTGACGTGAAACGCGGAACAGTCGCCAGCTAATTGCAACGCATTCCATCTGTCGCACGCGGTGCCAAATGTCAACTCATGCTGCATGTATCTAGACAACATCACCAATGCTCTTCGGAGGGCCTGGCGGTGTTGGTGTATGTGCTGCGCATGGACGAGTGGGCCAGCTTATGATATGACCAATCACAATCAGTTGCATATAATTGTCGCGCGTCTGTGCAGAGTCGCAATACATCGATCGATTGGGACATGCAGACTCGAGACATTTGAGGGCGACTCGGCCAAATTGTGATTGGGACTCATTCTTTAGGACCAGGTCCACAGCGGAATGCACCCTTATTACAGCACGGTGGTGTCGGAAGTGGTGCTACGACGGTGGTGTACATCACCAAGAATTGGTTTTATCTATTGTTACGAGGCTTTCCGTGTCTTCTCCAAGTCATACTCCACACATGCATCAGCCGCCGTTTTTAGCTGGTGGGAAACACAAACAAGCAAGAAACAACGAGAGTTTCTCAGCATACAACAATTCTTCATCATACACAAGGCATACGGATTGAAGGAGATTGCTCCATGCAACACCTACACCTCCATGCAACCGCCCTCTATGTACTGCCCATCCGCCTGCCCTTCACGCAACCCCTTTCCCCACCATTCCCCCTTTGCTTCCTCACCCATCCTACCCCCCTTCCCGGCCTCTCACCTGAACAACATTGGTGATCTGCTTGAGCGCCCATCCAGGGAGACACAGCAGGCCCAGGGCTCGGATGACCCCCGTGGGGCCGAGGTAAGGCAGGGAGACCTGTGGAGTATGAGAGGGGAGAGAAGGGGTTGCATTGCAACATGAGGGGGCAGGGCAGGCATAGGGAAAAGGTAGTGCTGATAGGTGGAACCGAGGATATGCGATGAGGGAATGCAATGAGGGTACGTTCTGAGTTGACTCGAAACACGAGGGGCAGGCATAGGGCAAAGGATGTGCTGATAGGTGGAACCGAGGATATGCGATGAGGGAATGCAATGAGGGTACAGCATGAGAGAGTGACGTGACGGAATGCCATGCGGCATACCTGCACTTGTTGGTTGAGTGGGTCTGAGTCGAGATAGAGCACGAGGTACAGCAGCTGCACATACAGCGAGAGGCGAGAGGCCTGAGGATAGAGGGAAGACAGGTATGGGAATCGGCGTAGGCAACAAAGGAGGGGCCTGAAAACCAAAGGATGATGCACAGCAGGTACATGCGTGGTGACTTTTGAGTCGACCCAAAAGCAGGTACATGCGTCGTGACTTTTGAGTCGACTCAAAAGCAGGTACATACGTGGACACAAGCAACTGCCATTACAGCGCAGCAGTAGGCCATGAAGGGGCGGCTGCCGCAGTACCACCAGAGCATGAGGCAGCAGTGGAAGGCAGGCATAGCACCACATGCCATGCCATGCCACAACCGCAATGCTACAAGCAACTGGCACTACGGTGCAGCCCGCACAGCACTGCCAACTCACCTCAGCACCGATGCAGCAGTAGGCCATGAAGGGGCGGCTGCTGTAGTACCAGCGCATGAGGCAGCAGTGTGACCATCACAGCACGACATGCCACTAGCATGCAGCCCACACAGAACTGCCAACTCACCTCAGCGCCGATGCAGCAGTAGGCCATGAAGGGGCGGCTGCTGTAGTACCAGCGCATGAGCCAAAAGTCTGTTGCTGCCACGTCTTTGTGACTTGCCTTGCGCACTAGGAAGGAGCTGAAGGGGAGGGCATGGTGGAACAGCAAGGGGGGCAGGTATGGGGAAATGGTAGATCCTTACATGCCTCACATCCTGCTGCCGCGTCCTCGTGACTGGCCTTGTGCACCAGAAACGAGCCGATGGGAGCAGGGAGGAAAGGCAGGCAAGGAGGGGACGCGAGAGGGGACGAGTGGCAGGATGGGGGCTTTAGCACGTTTCATAGTCTGCTGCCACGTCGTTGTGGCTGCCATTGCGCACCAGGAAATAAGCTGATCCGAAAGGGAGGAAATGGCAAAGGGGAAGGAAAGGCAGCAGGGCAGAGCCTTCACATGTCTCGGAGTCTGTTCCTGCAATGACTGGCCTTGTGCACCAGGAATGGGCTAAGGGGATGGGGAGGAAGGGCAGGAGGGTTAGGTAAACGCGGTTGCTACATCACATGTGCGTCTCAACACACAAAATACTCATGCCCATGCATGCGCCATATGGATGCTTCATGTCCCCCATGTCCCCCGTGTCCTCGATGTAACCCATCTGAGTGCCCACCTGTACATCTGGTACCAGTGGCTGGTCAAGTCCAGCACCAGCAATGCCATGCATGCACCCATGAGCCACCTGCGAGCAGGTGATGAGGAGGTGACGCATGGGTGAGGGGTGGGTGAGAGACCCGCATGGGTGAGGGGTGGGTGAGAGACCCGCATGGGTGAGGGGTGGGTGAGAGACCCGCATGGGTGAGGCACGGGAGAGAAGAGCACACGTGGTCAGTCAGCAGTGCCGTTATTCAAAGACACGGGAGAGATGCGATGCATGTGATGTGATGTGACGCGATGTGACGCGATGTGATGTGATGTGACGTGATGTGATGTGATGTGATGTGATGTGATGTGATGTGATGTGATGTGATGTGATGTGATGTGATGTGATGTGATATGATGCATGTGATGTGATGTGATGCGATGTGAAGCATGTGAGATGACATGATGGCTTACGGGTAGAGGTGGGAAAGAATGAGCAGCAAGCAGGTGGTGCTCATTCTGACACACAGTTAGGAAAGCGGGACAGACCGAGGCAAAAAGGGAGGACAGCAGGAAGGAGAGAGGTGTAGAGGAGTGAGAAACGGCAGAGAGGAAGGGGGACGCACAGAGAGAGAGTGGAAAAAGAAAACGACTCCTTAAGTGAGGAGGAGCATGGAGGCACGTGAATGGTACAGCATGGAACAGGACTGATATAGCATGATAGGACAGGATGTCAGCGGGGTAAATGCGTCAAGGCGACGTGCATCAGTGGGGAGGCGGGGAGGTGCCTGACACAGAAAACCTCTGTACAAGCAAATTTGATATGCTGTACGTGTGGCAGCTGGCACGCACCTGCCAGTGACCATGTCCAGAACAGCGCCGAATGTGGACTCTGGGGTGAAGGGGCGAGGGCAGGGAGGTATGGTGGCATGATGGCAACATTGGGCGATGGTATGATGCGATGTTGCAATGATTTTCTGGTGAGGTGGCATGATGGATCGACACTCTGATGGTGCGATGCACCGTGACAAGAAGTGGGAACGCGCGGCGAGCAGGAAGGGATTGGTAAAGGAAGGGAAGAAGGATGCAGGAGGACGAGAGCAGGCACAAGGCGGAAGGGAATGGGAGGGTATTCATGCCTGCGAGGAGATGGAAGCATGGGATAGGCGGAGGCTTTTGAGGCGCCTCAAAAGTCGTCGAATGGGAGGGTATTTATGCACGCGAGGAGATGGAAGCATGGGAGAGGCGGAGGCATGGCGGAGGCGGAGGCGGAGGCGGAGGCACGGGTTACATGAGGAATGAGTTTTGAGAATCCTCAAAAGCCGCTCACATCACATGGCATGGGTTACAGGGGGAATGCATTGACTCACTCTGATTGAACCACGTGGCAAAACGTCCGTCCACTTAATCGCAGAAGAAGCTTCACGGAAACGGATACGGGGGAAATGGCAAATTCGGAAGGAGGAGGAAGGGGAAAAGCGAGGACGAATGGGCAATAGGTCATCAGTGCCTGGAAGAGGGTGACAAACGCCAGCATGCGATGCAGGCCTAAAGGGAAACATGGCGAGGTTTAAGATGATTAACCAGATGATTTTTGAGTCGACTCAAAAATCAATGCAGGCCTAAAGGGAAACATGGCGAGGTTTGAGTTGATTAACCAGATGTTTGGACGAGTGTGCCAGATGCTATTCATCCTAAGGCACGAAGCGCTAGACTAAGGGGAAACTTAGCTGAGAGGAGGACTACGGCTGAGGGCAAATGCACTCAGTAAGAAGACAAAAGGTTAGTTAAAAGTAAGTTTATCCGTGAAGAAAATCACCTTAGCAATGAATTTCAAAGGATGTTCACCTGAAGAAGTAAAGGGCAACGAAGAGGCGGGGATTGGACAGAGCGATGGCGAAGGCCCACACGTTTGCCAGGATGCGAAAGTATCCTGTAACATGACAAGCATTCGCGACAGAGACAATGTCAGTCGCAGACGCGATTACGCTATGGTTAGCGCGTGTCAAGGCGGATAACGTAAAAAACGAGTCTGTATATGCTGACGCTTCTCAAACGCCGCCGCAACGCCTGATTCAGGCAGTAAGGGAGAAAGCTAACTTGTAGTGACATCTGCCATGTTTCCGTAAGAGTTCGCGTTTCGCGATTAAAACCCAAACCAACCATCATGTTTCCGAGCCTGAGTTAAATATGTACCCATTTATTCACGCGTACACCGCGAACCTAGAACATGGACTAGCCACTGACCGACGATGTTCGGAAGATAGAGGTAGATTGGCCACGCCATTGCTCCTGTGACCACACCGTATTGCACGTCACTCCTGCTGCTTGTTGATAGACGCTAACAATCGAACTAGATTCAAGCGGCACTGTCCGTCGTCTTCGGAGACCAGAACCAATAACTTAAATAGCCGAGGCAGCTAAAAACGCTCCTAGCCCTAGGCTCAGCAGTGTGAGCCTGAAAATGGCGAACTCACGCCCCCTTGTCCGTGAATCACGCCGTCTCGCCGAAAATCTGACACATCTGATCAGAGGTGTCACCAAACGGTACATTGCGGTAACCAGAAGTTTCAGAATGGTACAAAGCTTTCGACTCTAGTGAGGTGATCTAGGCTCCTGTCGGACCCGAACGGGCGGAATTCGAGATAGGCGGCTGCGATCTTCCGAGACGCCGCTTTTGGCGGGAAATCTGGCAAGCGTTGTGTCAGATAAGAGGATGCAGCAATCAGCCGTGTACAAGAACATCAAACACTACATTGCACTAACTTGCTCACATCACATAAATTTCAGTGTGTATTCGATGCCATTATCTCACTGCATTTCAGATGTACAGTAAATGACCTATCTACCCAGCTCTGAAGCACCCAAGCAACAGTCAAGCATGCGATCAACCTTGCTATTTACAATGGCACTAAAAACAGTTAATCACCTCCTGTAACCACCCCCCTGTAACCCATCACAGGAGAGCTGACCGCATAACCACTCTCAACGATATGTGGCCGAGCGAATACTGCCCGCACGCAGCGCAGATCATAAAAGCCATCCAGAAGTCACACCGAGAAACCCCCTCCTGGCGCAACAAGCAGCCCTGGGGGAACAGCATTGGCGGCGGAAGGGCATGCCTCCTGTGCTGCAGCAGCGACGGTGTGAACGGGCACAGCTGCATTGCAGAGGTTGGCAAATGCACGCATGTGCTTCATGCCGTACTGCGTGATGCGCCCGCAGCTCGCCTCGTATGCTCGCACCTGAACAGGAATGGAAGAGGGAAGTGTAGAAAGGGTATACATTGCCTCCACACAGCCCTCGTGTGATGAAACAATTGCCTCCACACAGCCCTCGTGTGATGAAACAATCATTGAAGACTTGATAAATCCACCCCCCCTTACACCATCAAAGAGCCCAAGAGCCCCTGTGTGGGCTCTTTGATGGTGTGTGGGATGCCTCCCTCTATCACACACTACTCGTGTGATGAGACATGTCTCCCCCACTTAGACACATCCAGTCGTCCACCAGAGCCCTCCCCTCCGCCTGCATCCCTTGCAGCACTGCCTCCACACACTGTGGTGAGTCCCAAGGGCCTATGCCTAGTCACCCACCCATCACTCACCATCTCTCGCAGGCACATCCAGTCGTCCACCAGAGCCCTCCCCTCCGCCTGCCTGCCCTCCAGCACAGCCTGCACGCGCCCCTCACCCACCGCTGCTGCCACCGTGGCGCGCACCGATTGGTCCACGTGGCGGCGGTGGGTGAACGTCTCGCTGAGGGCGGCCATGGCTGCCTGCTTGCGCGGTGAATCCTCTGGGGCGTTCTTATACTGAAGGGCGAGGGGAAGGGCATGAGAACAGGGGGGTATGAGGACGTAGGGAGGGAGGGACATGGGGGATTTGAGAGAGAAAAGAGGCAGGCTTATTTTAGGGGGGGTGGGGCAAAGGTCTAGCTGAGAGTGGCCACTGCTGTCTCCTTGCATAGCGAGTACTCTGGGCGTTCGTATACTGAAGGGCGAGGGGAAGGGCATGGGGGGTTGGAGAGGGCGAAGAGTCATGCAGCGGAGGGTAAAGGTTCAGGGTCATGACTCTTGTCCGTCTTGAGCCTCCCATGCTCCCCTCGCCCATATAGCAGCACACAGCAGTGCAGCACACAGCAGTGACCGCCCGCCCGCAGTATGAGAGGACTCGCTATGCAAGCAGACAGCAGTGACTGCCCGTATAGTGAAGGACAGGATGAGGGATAGAAGAAAGATGGGAAGAGGTGAGGCCAGAAGGAAGGAAGGGAGGAAAGAAAGGGAGGGAGGGAAGGGAGGGGGGGGGGGGAGGGAGGGAGGGAGGGAGGGAGGGAGGGAGGGAGGGACGTCCCAGGACGAGGCCCTTGAAACTGGTGACCTTGTACCCGTTCTGAAGCCTGACTTCGAGCTGCCTTAGGTCCCTACAACTGCTTGCCTGTAATTGCCGTTACAAGTTACCTTGCTGTATCACACGGTATATTCAATGAAGGACCATTCGGGAGGGACTAAGGGAGGGACTAAGGGAGGGACGGAGGGAGGGACTAAGGGAGGGAGGACGGCAGTCCCACCTTGTGCCACAGGTGCAGCACCTTTGCATCGCGCTGGCCCACCACACCAACCGCCTCTAGATGCGAACGAGAGTGAATGGGTGAGTGAGTGAATGTGTGCGTGCGTGAATGGGTGAGTGAGTGAGTGGAAAACGGGGAAAGGGAGCCCCACCTTGTGCCACAGGTGCAGCACCTCTGCATCGCGCTGCCCCACCACACCAACCGCCTCTCCAGCAGCAAACATCCTCTGCCCCGCCGACAGCACAGCACCTTACCCCTCCCCTTGGCCCCTGCCAAAGCCCCTGCCCAGCAGCGCAGTCAGACTGAACGGCACCCATGGGGTCATGCCCGCGTCCTCGTTATAAGCATCCTCGCTATTAGCACCAGCTTCAGGAGCCAGGGACGCGTCACCCAGGAAGTCGGAAACAGGGTCGGTGCCGAGAGCCTTCTCCCCGTATAGCATCACGTGCGAGCCGGCGTCGTATGTCCCGTGGTTGGACGTTCGCTCCTTGACCTATTGCGACACGCAGAGGGCATGAAAGCAGGGTGGAACCAATTGGGCAGGGAGAGGAGAGAGAGGTGATTGGAGCTTTGAGGCGCCCCAAAACTAGGCAAGTGGTGGTTTAGCACGAGCTTCAGGAGCCAGGGGTGAGTAGCCCAGGAAGTTGGAAGCCTGAAACCCAGGAGTAGCCCAGGGTTGGTGCCGAGAGTCTTCTCCTGTGCGAGCTGGCATCGTGCGTTTCATGATTGGATGTGCGCACTCCTTCACCCGGCAAGGGCAGAAGGCAATCACTGAGGAGAAATCTCAAGAGTAAGTGATGGAAAAATGTCAGCAGTCATGGGCGAGTGACATAGGGCCAGCCAATGTTGAATAAGCCAGCAACCTGCACTGATAAGTTCGCAGTCACGTCCCTAAAACGCCAGAGACACAACCAGGGGGCGAGCAGTGGTGGTGGTGGACGTAAGTGCAGGTTTCGTGTGTGTCGCAAAAATGTGTGAGTGCGCGCGCCTGCGAGCGCACTTGTGTGTGTGTGAGTGCCGCCGCGCGTGCGAGGAGCACATGTGTGTGTGAGTGTGTGGTGCGCGCGCGTGCGTGTGCGAGGTGTATGCATCTGCGTGTGGAGAGAATGAATGCAGCCCACCACAAGGTATTGCTCGAAGAGCGTCTCCTCAGTGAGGTCATTCACATCACTGAAGGCCATGCATTCACACACCACACACGAGGAGGAGGAAGTGGGGAGGAGCACAACGCAGGGGAACAGGAGAAGAGGGGAACAGGGGCGGAAAGAGGAGGGGCAATGGGGCTGGGCGGCCATGGCAGGAGCCAACACACCGACATACCAGGTGGTACTGCTGTCGAAGGGTCTCGTGTGAGGTCGTTGGCATCACTGGCAGTGGGGGAAGCGACAGAACGGAGGAGGGGGGGGGAACGGAGGGGACGGGGGGGGGGGGGGGGGGGGGGGCGGAGGGAAGGGTGTAAGGAGGAGACAAAGGACGAAAGGGAGAAGAGCATGGGAGAGGTCGTTAATGTCACTGGCAGGGGAAAGACAGAGAGAGGAGGAGAGGATGGGGATAGTGGAGAGGGCGGAATGGCGATGACGAATGGAGCGGGGAGAGTGGCGATGGCGGGGGGGGGAATGAACGTGGAGAGTGATAATGAGGGAATGGAACGGGGAAAATGGCAATGAGGGAATGGAAACGGGGAGAGTGTCGATGGGGGAATGGAACGAGGGGAGAGTGATATTGAGGGAATGGAACAGGAAAAGTGGCGACGAGGGAATGGAACGGGGATAGTGATAATGAGGGAATGGAACGGGGAGAGTGTCGATGGGGGAATGGAACGGGGAGAGTGGCGATTGCAGCGTTGTAGAGAGAGTGGACGGACGAAAGGGGAAGAGGAGAACGAGAGGAAAAGAATCCGAGGGACTTTTGAGGCGCCTCAAAAGCCGAGGGACAAACGACTTGGGGTGGAGAAACTACATAGCATGAGGGATGGGTGGTCGGTCGGAAAGGAAAGGCGAAAAGGGAGGCGAGCGCCAGCCTTACATCCACACAATGCCTGTACAGCGAGTTGACTTTTGAGTCGACTCAAAAGTCAACATCCACGCAATGCTGCACAGCGCTGGTACAGCACGCAACGCGTATGAAGCAATGGTTTGAGACGTCTCAAAACGTTACTTCATACATGTGGCCATCCATGCAATGCTGTACAGCGCTGGTACAGCACGCAACGCTGTATTGTACAGCACTGGGGCAACGCATAACGCATAGAGAGGCACGGGAAGGGAAGCACATGCCTCGCCTCATATTGCACGCCCAGCACACAGCACCAGAAGGGGGGCGGCAGAACAGACGAAGAAGAGGCACGGGGAAGAGAAGAAAGAGGATGGAAGGGAGGAGGTAAGAAAGCAGAAAGAGACACACCTGTCCTCCATCCAGGCGACGCTGTAGAGGTCGCCCAGGCACGTCTCGTACTCAATGGGCGGAGGGGGGTTCATCCCGGACAGTACGTGCCCCAACTGCTCTCCTCCGCGTTGGCTGCTGTGGTGGCAAAGATGTGGATGTCGGGCGGGAGCAAGCCCTCGAATATGCTGCCTGACTCACATGCTTCGAGGTAGAAAACCTGCAAGGCAAGAACGGGGGGAAAGGGAGGGAAATGGGGAGTATCATAGGGCGTGGTGGTGGCGGTGGTGGCGTTCCAGGCAGCGGTGGCGGAAGATGTGGATGTTGGATGGCAGGCAGCAGGCCCTCGAATATGCTGCCTGATTCGCATGCCTCGAGATAGAGAACACCCGCAGAAAAAAAGGAGGTAGTGCGGGAGAGGAGAGGGGGGATTATTCGTGGAGGCATGAGAAAGGATGCTGTACTGTACGTGCCCCAGCAGGCCTGCTGTGCTTTGAGCCGACTCAAAACACGCACCAGGGTTCATCCCTGGGCAATATGTGCCGCAGCTGCTCTCATCCCCACCTCCCCCACCTTTGCCTCGACTCAGAAAAGCACGTGGTGGGATTACCAGGGAGCGAGAGGGAAGGGGAGTGGGGTGTGGGTGCTCCACTCCCCTTCCCCACCTCCCCCCTTTCCCCACCTCCCCCCTTTCCCCACCTCCCCCCCTTTCCCCATTTCCCTAGCCTTGAAGCCCTTGGCAACGCGCTTCCTCTGCAGCACTTCCACCACATCGTCACCCCCCCATGCACCCAACCCCCAATCCCGCGCCTTCCCAACACTCCCCCAAGCAACGCTCACCAGCTCCTTAAAGCCCTTGTGCGGTGCTTCCTCTGCAGCGCTCCCACAACGTCGTCAGCCATGAGGAACGGGGGCTCGGGCATGCCTGGAGGGAACAGACAGGAACAGACAGGAAGGAACAGACAGGAACAGTCATGGGGAAGGCAGGCAGGCAGCACGAGGGGCAGGAGCAGATGATGCACACAAGTTACGTATCGAGACTGTCGTATTCGCCCACCACTTCGTCAGCCATGAGGAACGGAGGCTCGGGCATGCCTGCAGGGAACAGACAGGAACAGACAGGACGGACAGAAGGGGGGGGGTTGCGAGGCATGGTCACTTGTCAAAACTGCCAAAATCGCCCACCACTTGGTCAGCCATGAGGAACGAGGGCTCGGGCATGCCTGCAGGGGAACAGACATGGGGAGGGTGACACATCGAAAGGCAAGGACAACACATGGGGACAGCAGATTACACACGGGGAAGGCAGGAAGCACGAGGGGCCCACGAGGGGCCCACGAGGGGCAGGAGCGAAGAAGACCACCAATACTTCTCAAGACGGTTAAACATCGACCCACACCCACCCACACATCACTCCACATGCACCCAGAATGCCCGGCCGCCATGGCCAGTGTAGTAGACACACACATGGTCGTCAGCGCCGCTCGCAATGACCTTGCCGCTACCCACGACGAAGAAGACTCATGCACTCACCTACCCGCGCACGCAACGCAACCACTCACCCACCCACCCACCCACCCACCCACCCACCACCCACTCCACCCACCCACCCACCCACCCACCCACCCACCCACCCACCCACCCACCCACCCACCCACCCACCCACCCACCACGCACTCACGCACGCACCCACCCACCACCTCATCCCCCCACCCACCCAGAATGCCCGGGCCGCCATGGTCGGTGTAGAACACAAACACATGGTCGTTGGGGCCGCTCCTTCACAGAAATTCAAGACGACTCATGCAGTCACCAACGCACCAACACACCTCCCTCATAGTCACCAACGACTCATGTACCCATGCACCCAACCAAATTCACGCACCAGGATGCCCGGGCCGCCATGGTCGTGTTGTAGTACACAAACACATGGTCGTTGGGGCCGCTCGCAATGACCTTGCGCTCCCGCCGTTGATGGCAGACGCGTCCCCCAGCAGTGCTGCGATGAAGTTATTCACTGTCACGTGCCGCCCCGTTGTAGTCCTGAGATGTGGGTAGTAGTGCAGAAGTGGATGAGGAAGTGGGATGAGGAAGTGGGATGAGGAAGTGGGATGAGGAAGTGGGATGAGGAAGTGGGATGAGGAAGTGGGATGAGGAAGTGGGATGAGGAAGTGGGATGAGGAAGTGGGATGAGGAAGTGGGATGCAGGAAGTGGGATGAGGAAGGGGAGGAAGGATGAGGAAGTGGGATGAGGAGGAAGTGGGATGAGGAGGAAGTGGGATGAGGAAGTGGGATGAGGAAGTGGGATGAGGAAGTGGGATGAGGAAGTGGGATGAGGAAGTGGGATGAGGAAGTGGGATGAGGAAGTGGGATGAGGAAGTGGGATGAGGAAGTGGGATGAGGAAGTGGGATGGAGCAGGGGAAGGCGGGGAGGGGGTTGATGGCAGACGCGTTCCCCAGCAGTGCTGCTATGAAGTTATTCACTGTCACGTGCCGCCCCGTGTAATCCTGAGATGTGGGAAGGACGGGGGAGAGGGGAGACGGAAGGGGCAGGGGTAGAAAAGGAGGGGGTTGATGGCAGACGCGTTCCCAGCAGTGCTGCTATGAGTTATTCACTGTCACGTGCCGCAAGTGTAGTCCTGAGATGGGAGAGGAGAGGGATGACGACACATCAGGAGAGGGTTGATGGAACAGCGTTTCCCAGCAGTGCTACAGTGGACACGTGGTAGTCGTTGTTACGCGGAGGCGGTTGATGTTGTGATGGTGCCTGCCAGGGTGCCGGTGGTTGACATTGTCGTGCGTAGCTGCGCGCGGTTTGTAGTAGCTGCGCGCAATCAATGTTGACCTTGAAAACCAGAGACGCGTCTCTCTCTCTCTCTCGCACCTTAAGAACGCGTGAAGGGGACGCACCTTGGGAACGCCGTGAAGGGGACGCACCTTAAGAACGCCGTGAAGGGGACGCACCTTGGGAACGCCGTGGAGGGACGCACCTTGGGAACGCCGTGAAGGGGACGCACCTGGAACGCCGTGAAGGGGACGCACCTTGGGAATGCCGTGGTAGCTGTCGGGGCCGTCTGGGCGGTTGATGATGGTGCCGGGGCGCGGATTGTCCTGGCTGTGAGCGATATCGTCCACCATGAACACCACTATGTGCTCCTTTCTTACCCCCCTCCGGGACTGCCGTGCAGCACCCACCTGGGAGTACCATGCATGAGAATACCATGGAAAACGCATCTCAGACCTTGGAACGCCGTGGAGGGGACGCACCTTGGAAACGCCGTGGAGGGGACGCACCTTGGGAACGCCGTGGAGGGACGCACCTTGGGAACGCCGTGGTAGACGTCAGGTCCGTCGGGGCGGTTGATGATGGTGCCGGGGTGCGGGTTCTCATGATTGTGCGCGATATCGTCCACCATAAACACCACTATGTGCTCCCCTCACGCCGTTCCGCCTCAGCAGCTGGTACGCGTGACACACATCCGCCTGCAGATAGGAAGATGGAGAATTGCGAGAGTGATGTAAATTATGGACAGTGAAAGTAATGATTCCGAAGAAGCAGCAGGTACTTGTGCACACGTCCGCCTGCAAATTGGCGGTTGCAGAACCGCAAAAATGATGTGAAACAAGACAATAATAGGCGGACAATAATCGTAAATATGAAATATAGCTGGTACGAGTGGCGCGCGTTCGCCTGCAAACAAGAGGCGACTAAATCGTCTTAGGGTTGCGAAGCAACAGGTTGTAACATGTTTTTTATTTTTTAATGAATTACACTTCCATTTATAGAAACACATGACATATAATATATGATTATATAACTGAATCGCTGTGGTCGTTTAGAGTACAGATTTGGTTGTTTCACAATGTATAAAATATGTGCTTCTTGAGAACTTATTTGTGTTTGGTTATTCTTGTTATGTTCATATTATTTGATTTTAAAATCAAAATGTTTTTATACTTTAACGTCAGAAGGCGTTTATACTTTGACGTCAGAAGGCGTTTGGATTGTTTGCGTGACGATATCGACAAACAAGTGTATTTTACGTCTGCAATTTCGCGCAAAAGTCTCCTTCCGTGGTAGTTGACAACAGGAATCGAACCTGAAACCTTTCGAATAGTTTTTCAACTATACCGTCTGCGCTAAAGCCTCTGATATTCTGTAGCGTCGTGAAAAAAAACTGTAAGAAACTGTGCGTGTTATTGTCAGGTTTCGAAATGTGTCGTCTGCAGGAACTGAACTGGAGACTTTTCGATAGCACATCGAAGTTCAACTAATTGCGCCAACACTGTTATGTTAAGCAACTCGAAGTTCTTTCTAGGTCGATTAGCTTTGCGACGAATCTGACACCTTTTTAGGGTTTGTTATTCCCTTTTCTTCTCCCTCGCTGGCTGAGCTTCGCTCATGTTTGACTCTACCTACCAGAACGAGTTCCTATCCTACTAAGGTGAGAGCTACCTTAACCCATCAAGTAGATTAAGTTAGACGATTAAGAGCTAGACGAATGTTGGCCTAAGACATGTTAGTATTGCTCGTGTTGGTAGCTTCTAAAGGATGAAAGTCGTTTAAGGCTTAGGTTGTAAACTTGCTGCAAAAAATTTAGCTGCAGGTTTTCCATAAGCCTGCATCCGTTTTCCGGTTCTTCATTGACTAACATCTCCTAATCTCGTGTCTTAACTGTTTCTAAAGGATGCGGCTTGTTTAAGCTAAGGGTAGAGGCCCATTGTAAAGACTTCGCCTTTTTTCCTCACATTTTTTAGGTCATATCTTCGTCGTCTCTACTGCATATCTAGCATCTATTTCTTTTTTTGTTTTCATCGTTTCTCTGCCTTTCGTCTCTACGTCGTATGCATATTTTCACTTTTTGTTGTTCCTAGATCTAGAACCGTCATATCCTCCTATTTGCCGCGAAGTCGCTTTAGGCCTAAGATTTCTGTCGGTTTATTCAAAATCCTTCATAATCTCATTGCTTTTCATTCTCGTATGGCGTCTCTCTCCTTGGCCAACTGTTCTCGCTCGTCACCCTCTGCCTCGTCCGCCCACCTCTTTCCTTTGTCCGCCTCACTTTGTATCGCCTTACTACTTTCTCTTCTCTGTCGTTCACAGCTCTCTCTCGGTGTTCCTTCTCTATCGTTCTCGATCTCTCTCTCTCTCCTCCTCTCAAGAGCTCTCTCTCCCTCGTTCTCTCTCTCTCTCTCGTCTCTCGTCGGTTCAATCTCTCTCTCTCCTCGCTCTCATCTTCTCTCTCTCTCTCTCTCTCTCGCTCTCTCTCTCTCTCTCTCTCTCTCTCTCGCTCTCTCTCTCTCTCCTATAGAGGCTCTGAGCTCGCTCTCTCTCTATCTCTCCCTCTCTCTCTCTATCTCTCGATGTCTCTCTCTCGATCTCTCGCTCTTCTCTCGATCTCTCTCTCTCGTTTCTCTCTCTCGGTCTCGTTCTCTCTCTCTCACTCGTCTATCTTCTCTCCTCTCTCTCTCTCGCTCTCTCTCTCTCTCTCCCTCTCTCTCTCTCTCTCTCTCTCTCTCTCTCTCTCTCTCTCCTCTCTCTCTCTCCCCTCTCTCTCTCTCGCTCTCTCTCTCTCTCTCTCTCTCTCTCTCTCTGTGAAATCCACACCTAAGGGATATCGTTGTTTCCTGTTTTGTTACTTGCTCTGTTTTTTGGGTTCTGTTTTTTTATGTATATCTATGTTCACCACCATTAGCTTGCATCCTGTTTGGTTATTATGCTTTTCTCTCTCACTGCCTTGCTTTCTTTTTCCATTTTCTTCGCGATTTGATAATTCTTTTCTCCTCCCCCCCCGGTTCCATCTTTCCCTCTGCTTCATTCGTTGCTATTTGTTTTTCCAGATTTTTCTTTGACTTTCTTTCAAGATGTGTACATCTGCGAAGCGAAGAGTTCATGTGAAGTGGATAGTAGTGGTGACTTGTAAAATTGTATTGTATTGATGTTCACATGTTTTATTGTTTTGCAGTTTGTGCATTAGGTTTTTTTTTTTTTTTTTTCTTTTTGTGAATGTGTGTGATGTTGTATATGCGTTTGTATGTATGTATGTGTGTGCGTGTGTGTGTGCTATGTGTACGTGCACTCATCCACATCCATCGCAATAACAATGCATGTCTGTGAATTTTAAAAAGATGGCTCAAGTCTATCATTTCACATAAGGTTCATTGGCGCACAAAGTGACTCGTGTGCGACCACTTCGAACTGGATTTGATAGGTTTGACCATTTTTTTAGAATATACAGACTGTGTTGTTTCATGTGACTGTTGATTATTCAAAAGCCAAGCTATTGACCTCCCCCCCATGCTAGGCAGGGGATGGCGGTAGCTTAGTTTTTGGGTAGTTAACTGTCACGCATTTTATTACCATATGTACATATGCATCAAGACGTCTCATACCGTACATTATGCATCTTATAGCATCATTTATGCATTAAGCATGCATCTATTCATCATTATCATAATAGCATCTAATAGTAAAACATGGACGTATTATATTAAAAATTATGCATCTTATAGCATCATTTATGCATCAAGTGTGCATCTGTTTATCATTACCACAATAGAACAGTAAAACATGCAACCAGTACAGCAAATCTGCACTAACAACTGCAAAAATATCACATGATTTAATGCACTGTAAACAGTACCAAACTGCTAAACATGCATACAGTATGTGAAGAGTATTACTGTAGCTTACGAATTTTAATTTCATGATTTTCATAAATTAATTAATCATGAAAATAAAATTTGGCAAAATCGATCGTAAAGGGTTGCTTCGCAACCCAAAAAAAAAAAACAGCTGGTACGCGTGCGACAAATCTGCTTGCAATTTGCAAACTCGTCAAAGTGGTGCAAGATATCAACATCAAGAGGGCAATTATGCTCAGTTCAGGAAATTTTAAGAACAAGATAGAAAAGAGGAGCCCACATATCGCTTCCTTAATTGAGAGGCGAGCGCCTGAGTGGGGAAAATCGGCTGCTCCCGAACCGTTTATCTTAGCTTAGGAAGTTTTTGAAGGACTTCAAAGGCTTGCTGACCAGATGGACCCACCTGGTGGCGGTAATTTCCGTAACCGGCGGAGCCGGCGATAAGAAGCGCCCAGCGAGTTCCCTCCTGCTGCGGCTCGCTGTCTTTAGTCACGCTCGTCTTGTGCGTCTTCGACCCTCGCTTCAGAAACTGCCGGAACGCCTCTCGCCCTTCTCCTCCTGGCATGGCCAGCATGCTGTCGTAGCGGCTGATTCGCGCGACGGCTGTTACCAACAAGCTCGCGAGAATCGCCATGGCGAGGAGCCCGCGTGGAAAGCCATCATGAATCGTAAATCTTGGAATTCTTAATCTCAAACTTCGAATTATGATTCCTGAATCCAAGTGGAGCTGTGATGCGGACGGGAACGGACGGAACTTACGGTTTGCTAGAACCTAAAGCGTCAGCGTGGTTCACACACGAGGAACAGACGGACGACTTAGACTAAGCACTTCCTGAACGTACGGAACACAGGGCACACAGAAGACATATCCGTGAAGATGCTGCGAGTAGGAGAAGATGGAGCAAAAAACAAGGTGACTACACTACAGTCTGTTTGACACCTGACAACTGACCGCTGAAGATGAGAAATTCTGACAACGGAAAGGTTGACAGGTGCATTGGATATGTCAGTGGGCCAGGAGAGGAGCGAAGATGTCCCACTGTACCCGTGTCATTTCGGCATGCACACAATGCTTGAGATGAGAACAAGTTTGTGTTTGCGTGCGAGAATGTGCGAGAGTCATGCGACCTAGTGTGCGAGGATGTCCGAGAGAGAGTGCGAGGGTGTACGAGTGTGCGAGGGACTCTGCGAGGATAAGCACAGAAATATCTCGATAAAGCGAGGGGAAAGAAAAGCAACGTCGCGAAAAGACAAACGGGTTGGGTCCATGCAATGGGTCTGCGAGCAGGTGGAGCGTGATGGCATTTCCCGTTGGGAGAGGACATTTCCCGCGCCGACAGCGTGATTACGGGTTCAGTGAATTCAGGTAGCTAGAATTGCACTAGGGTGTCAAACGAGTACAAAGTATGAGCGCATACTTACACACGAAACATACAAACGATAACGAGTTGCGTGTGAGCTAGCTAGTGCGATGCTAGCATCGAAGTTCGGGCTAGTCCCAAAGCGTAGGCCGACACGGCCGGGCCAGCGATGCATGGTTTGGTGAATAGTGCGCGCGAAGGCTGGCGAAGCCGCGTTAGAAGTAACAGGCGAACAACGGCTGCTGCTGTACGCGGTTTTGAAGCATGCGGTAAGGAATGCATAATAATTCCTTACTGTCACGGCAATATTCAGTATAAAGGCACACTTTCTTCCCTCATGTCCAAGATTATATCGAGAATGCAAAATTGTGAACCTAGGCCCAGCTTGAAATGCCTGGCGGAGCCTTTTCTACACTAGGTTTGAATGCTACAGTGTGGTCAGGCACGAAAGGGTAAAGAAACAACAAACATTATTGGTTGCGGCACCTGACAAGTGTCGCTAGTAACCCCTCTGTGCATCGTAGTTCATAACGCGGGGAACAAAATGGAATGTGAACAGAGACACGAAACTAACAATCGGGTGTAAGAGGAGAGCACCAACACTCTTTGTGGGTCCACTTGAAATTCAAGTGGGGCCGGGGTTACATGACTATCAAACATCCCGACACTGACGGAGCTATGTGGAAAGTAAGTCTATAACGGTGGGGTAGGCACGAGTTGTGAGAGTGATCGTAGCTCTATCTGTGTTCTCCAGCACTTGTGCATTGTCAGGGCAAAACAACAAGAGTTTCACTAGGAAAAGTTGATAATACAGAATGGTTGAACAAGCTATGGCAAGAATGACTATATCATATGCAAGGTTTGCTAGCATACAGGCAGGTCGACCGCCAGCACGACAAAGTCGTCGACCTGCCAATGTAGCAACTCTGCGGCCGACCAACGCAGCTCGTGCGCGACTTGCCAACGTCGCAGAATGGCGGCCAGCCAACGCTACACCCACGCGGATTGCCAACGCTGCATCTGCAGGTGATTGTGAACGCATGTGCAAGCACCTACTTCGCAGGTGCTTGTAGACAGTTATGCACGACGTACAGTGTCGCGCACATTGTGCAGGTGCCAGGTCGGCCACACGCTGACGGTTGCACCTGACGAGCCACGTCGACCACGTGCTGCCACGTCGGTCGACTTCGCCACAGCAGCCTCGACGACGTTCGCGCACCTCCGCAGAACCTCGTCGAGCAGGTAACTCCGTCGACCGGGTAAAGTCCCCGGTGACCCTGGGGATCGATAACTTCCGTCACCATAGGTCGACGACCTTCGTGGTCGACGACCATCGAAGCCCAACCTGGTCGTCGAACTACTTCGTCGACCATCCTCGTCTTTGATATCACAGTGGTACCGCGCAAGTCGACCAACTCCTTCGACCCGCACGCCCAGGCTGGCGTCGACCTCTGCGAACGGTCAGCCGCACCTCCCGCGTACCCGACCACGAAGTCGATGTCACCCTCTGCAGATGGTCGGCTGCACCTCCTGCACACCTTGTCAGAATGAGAGAAGTGTGTGCACTATGAGAAGATGGGAGTACAAATACAAAACCCTAGAATTGTGTACCCCCTAAAGGCTAACCCACTGTAGCCTACACAGCAACAACACAAGTATAATGTTTGACACACCCCCATAGGCAAAGTGGGGGAGAGCAAGGGGTCACAAGACCAGTCAAGAAAGGCAAGCAAGCCCAGGGTGGATCACAACGTCACCACACACTCTGAGCACAAGCAAAGAGCCACAAGGCCAGTTCACATGCAGAGGCATATATGTAACACAAGCATCACAGTGATCTATATCTAGCAAGCATGCAGGTATATATATATATATATATATATATATATAGATCACAGTACACGCAAAGTCTACAGCAAGTGAGGAAAAGTGGGCACAAGCCCCAACAAAGTGCAGAAGCGCTGATGATCACTAGGCGGGAGTGCCTTGGTGAATATATCAGCAGTGTTGGCCTGAGTGGCCACGTAACGCAGATGAAGCTGACCACGCTGCTGCAACTCTCGAGCCAGAAAGTACCAAAGAGCGATGTGCTTCGTTCTGTGCTCCAGTCTGTGCTCCTCACACAAGGCAATGGCGGCCTTGTTGTCGACGTACAGAACTGGAGGAGAACGAGGCCGCTCTCCCAGGTCGGTCAGCAGGTAGGTGAGCCAGCGTAACTCCTGAGCAGCCATGGCTGTGGCGTAGATCTCAGCCTCACATCTGGAGCTGAGAACTGAAGACGAACGTGTAGAACGCCAAGAAACTGACCCAGAGCCAAGACTGAAGGTGTAACCCTGGGACGACCGCTGAGTAGCCTGGTCGTCAACCCAAGAAGCGTCTGAGTGCTTAGTGAGAACAACTAAGCTCCCTCCTCCAAGCACGAGCCCCATGCCCGATGTACTGCACAAGTAGCGCAATACCCTCTTCGCAGCATCCCAGTGCACCTTTCGGTGCCTACCAGGAGCCACGTAGCGAGCCAGAAGGCCAAGAGGGTACGCTAGGTCAGGACGAGTGCAAGTCATCAGGTACATGAGGCAACCAACTAGCTCTGGGTAAGGACCACTCGGCTCTACGGACTCATCCGAAGGCAGAGCTGAGAGCGAGTGACCTATGGCCAGAGGAGTGGCCTGTGCTGAGGACCAGGTGAAGCCGAAACGCTGAAGGACCTGCTGCACCATGTGTGACTGAGTCAGTGTGATGGTGCGGCGTGCTCTGTCCCAGGTGATCTGCAAGCCAAGGTAGCTGCGCAGTTCACCCAGGTCTGTGCACGTGTGTCTCTTCTGCAGCTCCAACTTCACGTGGGTGAGAGCCTCAGTGTCAGCAGTGGCAAAGACCAAGTCTTCGACGTACACGAGGATGTAGAATGGCGGCAGCGAAGTGTCTGTGCGCAGAAACAGCGACGGGTCAGCAGTAGAAGGCACGAACCCAAGTGTCGCAAGAGTAATCCTCAGTGTGTCGTGCCACTCACGTGGCGCCTGGCGGAGACCGTAGACCGGCCGGCGGAGGCTCCACTGGGTACCAGGAGGAAACGACCCAGTGAAGCCAGGAGGGCGGCGCAGCCAGATCTCCTCGTGCAGGCTGCCCTGCAAGAAAGCTGTGCTGAAGTCAAGAGAGTGAAGCTCGTAGTCATGCTGAGCAGCAACGTGCAGTAGCACCCGAAGAGTTGTCATCTTCGGGGTGGGGGAGAAGGTCTGAAAGAAGTCTACTCCCTCTCGCTGACTGAAGCCTCGAGCAACGTAGCGAGCCTTGAAGACAGGCGGAGAACCTGGCGGCCGTTTCACCCTGAAAATCCACATGCCAGTGACGATGTTCGCCTCAGGAGGGGGAACCTCGTCGATGTAAGTGTTAGTGGACTTCCAGGATGCCATCTCTGCGTCCATGGCTGCCTGCCACTGAGAGGAGTAGGGACCCGCGATCGCCTCAGCGTAAGAGCGCGGTGTGGGGATGTCTATAGCATCCGGGTCTCCCTCAGGGGCAAGTAGCATGGCCACGAGATGAGGCGCAGCGGCTGCAAGACACTCAAGGTCCTCGTGCCTGTCCTCAAGGATGTCCGTGCCAAGAGCACACTCACCCCCGACAGACGGAGGACAGACAGACTCAGACTCAGCAACAAGGCTAGCAGCGTAGTCGAGACGACAGGCAGCAGCAAAGTCAACTAGCTCAGCGACCAAGGCAGACGCAGCAGAAGACTCAAACGAGGGGTCAGTGACAACAGTGGCTAGCAGACGCGTGACAGTAGGGTGCTCAGCACGAAACCGGTCAGACTCAGGGTCCGGAACGTGAGGCAAAGACGACTCAGGAGGGGACGGCAGAGGAACAGACTGCGGAACAGAGGAAGAACGACGAACGACAAGGCGCGTGCGGGGGACAGACGGCGACCGCGAACGCGGACCACGACGAACGGTGCGTCCAGAGCGAACTGGCGAGACAGGACGCGACGCAGGCTCACGACGCTCAGTAAGACCTCCTGACTGCTCAGTGTAAGGAGAAGGAGCAGGAAGCAGTGATTCAGGCAGGAGGGGAAGACCGGTAGAAGACGGAAGCAGTGATTCCTCGCTAGCAACCCCCCCCCGCTCTGGATCACTCTCTACCACGTTGTCACCCGCCTCCCTGACTCTCTGCGCCCTGTCAGGGACCAGTTCCTCTCTCGCTCCCCCACTGAACTCACCGTAGACCTCCTCGAGAAGGAACTGCTTGCAGCCGAGGCTAGTATCGTCGCTGTAGGCACCTCTCGTGGCGACCCCCGCGGCCCCTTCTTCGAGGGGTGCTCCCCTTCCCCCCTCCTCCCCTCTGTCGCCTCTGCTGCTGCTGTCGACCTCCTTGGTGCTGAGAAGGTCGGAGCTGCGTCTGCTTCAGGCGGACGACGCAGGGGCAGGAGTGGCAGGAGTGGGGGTGGTGGCGGAGGAGGCGGGAGTGGAGGTGGTGGCGGTGGAGGTGCGACTGGAGAGGCTAGTGGCGGCAGTGGTGGAGGTGACAGCGGCGGTGGGAGTGGTGACAGGGGCGGAGGTGGCATCGGAGGCGGAGGTGGTCGTGGCAGCGGCAGGGGTGGAGGTGGCCGGGGCGGAGGCGGCGGGGGTGGTGGTCGTGGAGGCCCGGGGGGCGGTCAGAGTCAGCAGCCTGCCCCGACCCTTCAGGCCGCCCGTGAGTGGTATGCGCGGCGCAGCGTCACCTGCCAGTACGTTATTCGCACAGGTGACCGCACTGGCCAGACGTGTGGGGGGCCGCACCAGACGGAGCGCTGCTTCGCCCGCCTCAACGACGCGTGGCGCACCCAGTTTCCTGGTGGGGGTGAGCTGCCGCGCTGGGCTGAGCTGCTCAGGAAGGGTGTTGATATTTGGGCACTAGACTTTGATGCTATCCTCACTGCCATGTATGCGATGTCTATTAGTGGAGAGGGTGCTCAGTACTTGCGTGTTCCGCCCGACCCGGGCATTCAGGCCAGCCCCGCTGCTGCTCTAGGTGCTAGTGTGTCTGCTCCCACAGGTACTACTGCAGCTGCTGCTCTAGGTGCTTGTGCGTCTGTGCCCCCTGGTACTGAGTTGACTGCAGCACTGCACACCTTCACACTGGACTCAGGTGCTTCTCGCTCTTTCTTTCGTGACCGCACTGTCCTTGAGCCTCTAGCTCGGCCGGTTGCTGTCTCTCTTGCTGACCCCTCTGGGGGTCCGGTCCTTGCGACCTCCTCCACCACCCTTCCGTGTCCAGCGGTTCCGTCCGGCACGCTCTCAGGTCTCTACCTCCCCTCGTTCTCCACGAACTTGGTGGCAGGTAGTGCACTCCAGGACGGGGGTGTTCACCAGTTCACCCCTGCCTACGAGCGTGTGACTCACTGCACATGTGCTCGGACGGGCCGCCACCTAGCTACTTTCACTCGAGAGCCGGGGTCTGACCTGTACACACTGACCACTGAGTCCCCTCAGGTAGCTGCGTCTGCGTCAGCGTCAGGTCAGCTGTCCGCCCCCTGCTCGTGTCGCTCTCTGGCGAACGACACCGTCCTCTGGCACCACCGCCTTGGTCACCCGTCTGTGCAGCGCCTGCGGGCCATGCACAAACGGGACCTTGTTGCTGGTCTTCCCAGGGTGCTCCCTCCCCTTCCTGACTCCCCTGCTCCTGACTGCATTCCCTGTGTCGAGGGGCGGCAGCGCGCCGCTCCTCACTCCTCCTCCTTTCCCCCGACGACCGCTCCCCTGCAGACGCTCCACATGGACGTGTGGGGCCCAGCCCGCGTCCGTGGTCAGGGTCAGGAGAGGTACTTCCTGATAGTTGTTGACGACTACTCGCGCTACACCACGGTCTTCCCCTTGCGCGCCAAGGGTGACGTCCCTGGTGTTTTGATCCCCTGGATCAGCCGAGCCCGTCTCCAGCTAGCCGAGCGCTTTCACTCGGACTTTCCTGTCCTGCGCTTGCACTCTGACAGAGGTGGTGAGTTTGCCTCCGACCTCCTGGCAGCCTACTGTGCTGAGCACGGCATTGAGCAGTCGTACACGCTTCCGGCCTCTCCACAGCAGAATGGGGTTGCTGAGCGCCGCATTGGCTTAGTCATGGAGGTCGCTCGTACCTCCCTGACCCATGCGGCTGCTCCCCACTTTCTGTGGCCGTTTGCTGTCCGGTACGCTGCGCATCAGCTCAACCTCTGGCCCCGTGTCTCCTTGCCGGAGACTTCCCCGACTCTACGGTGGACGGGAGAGGTTGGCGATGCGTCGCGTTTCCGGGTGTGGGGATCCCGAGCTTTTGTCCGCGACACGTCTGTGGACAAGCTCTCCCGTCGCGCTCTTCCCTGTGTCTTCCTTGGCTTTGTTCCCGACGCGCCTGGATGGCAGTTTTACCACGTCACCTCGCGCCGGGTTCTGGCCTCTCAGGACGTCACTTTTGACGAGTCCGTCCCCTTCTACCGCCTCTTCCCCTACCGCACTGCCCCGCTCCCCCCCCCGCCTCTCTTCCTCGCTCCAGGTGCTGAGGTACCAGAACCCCTCCCCCCTCAGGGTGCCGCTCCCTCAGGTGTGTCCCAGGTAGACCCGGGTGAGCCTGTCGAGGTAGCTGTTGACTCGCGTCCTGCGTCTGGGGGTGCTGAGCCTGGGGGTGCTGAGCCTGGAGGTGCGGAGCCTGGGGGTGCTGAGCCTGGAGGTGCGGAGCCTGGAGGTGCGGAGCCTGGAGGTGCGGAGCCTGGAGGTGCGGAGCCTGGAGGTGCGGAGCCTGGAGGTACTGAGCCTGGGGGTGCTGAGTCTGGACGTGCTGAGTCTGGGGGTGCTGAGTCTGAGCGTGCTCCACCTGGAGGAGCCCTCTCCTCCCAGCAGCTGCAGGAGAGGTACCTCGAGTACTGCCGCC
Source organism: Closterium sp. Yama58-4 (assembly GCA_947470075.1). NCBI lineage: Eukaryota > Viridiplantae > Streptophyta > Zygnematophyceae > Desmidiales > Closteriaceae > Closterium > Closterium sp. Yama58-4. The sequence continues at coordinate 933,179 of CANIUD010000027.1, forward strand.
TCCGGAGAGGTGCTTCTGGAGCTCGTCCCGGTACTTTCCCTCCTACCCAGGAGCTCCCCCCCATTCAGGTGATCCGCGAGTGGTACACGCGGCGCTGCAGTCTTCGTAGTGGTGCTCCTGGTGCTGCGGACCCGAGCGGTGGTGCTGTTGCTGGTGCTGAGGACCCGGACGCTGGAGCTACTGCTGGTGCTGAGGACCCGGGGGCTGGAGCTGCTGCTGGTGCTGAGGACCCGGGCGTTGGAGCTGCTGCTGGTGCTGAGGACCCGACCGGTGGCGCTGCTGCTGGTGCTGAGGACCTGACCAGTGGCCCTGCTGCTGGTGCTGAGGACCCGGGCGTTGGAGCTGCTGCTGGTGCTGAGGACCCGACCGGTGGCGCTGCTGCTGGTGCTGAGGACTCGGGCGTTGGGGCTGCCACTGGTGTCCCTGCTGCTTCTGGAGACGCTGCGCGGCCGCGACCGTACTTCGTACCGCTCCTTCAGCAGGTTCTTGGTCAGGCTCCTCCTCCTAGTCCTCCTCCCTCCGTCGAGTGTCCTCTGCCTGTCCAGCCGCAGTCACAGTTACCGCCTGCCTCGCCTCTCCCTGCTCCCTCTCCTTACGCTGGTCCCACAGGAGGTCTTACAGAGCGTCGTGAGCCTGAGTCTCGTCCTGCGTCGCCTATTCGTACTGCTCGCACTGGTCGTCGTGTCCCACGTGAGCGTCCTCCTCCTGTCCCTGGCACTCACTACATGACTCTGCGTCCCTCCACTGCTCCGCAGCGTGTCCCGCTGCCGTCTCCTCCTGCGTCCTCTCTTCCTACTCTTCCTGACCCGGAGTCTGACTCCCGTCGTGCTGCCAGTCCCACTGTTACGCGTCTCCTCGCTACAGTTGTCACTGACCCGACCTTTGAGTCCTCTGCTGCGTCTGCTCTGGTCGCTGAGTTGGTTGACTTTGCTGCTCGCTGTCGCCTAGACTACGCTGCCAGCCTTGTCGCTAGGTCTGAGTCTGCGTCTGCCTGTCCTCCGTCCGTCGGGGGTGAGTGTGCCCTCGGCACGGACGTCCTTGAGGACAGACAGGAGGAGTTCCACTGCCTTGCTGCTGCTTTGCCCCGTCTCGTGTCCTTGCTAGTTGCCCCTGAGGGAGACCCGGATGCACCAGACATCCCGACCCCGCGCACTTATGCTGAGGCGATGGCGGGTCCCTACTCCTCTCAGTGGCAGACAGCCATGGACGCAGAGATGGCCTCCTGGAAGTCCACAGGCACCTACGTAGACGAGGTTCCCCCTCCTGGGGCGAACATTGTCAGTGGCATGTGGATTTTCAGGGTGAAGCGGCCGCCGGGTTCTCCGCCTGTCTTCAAGGCGCGCTACGTGGCTCGAGGCTTCAGTCAGCGAGAGGGAGTAGACTTCTTTCAGACCTTCTCCCCCACCCCGAAGATGACTACTCTTCGGGTGCTGCTGCACATAGCCGCTCACCGCGACTACGAGCTTCACTCTCTTGACTTCAGCACTGCTTTCTTGCAGGGCAGCCTGCACGAGGAGATCTGGCTGCGCCGCCCCCCTGGCTTCACTGGGTCAGTTCCTCCTGGCACCCAGTGGAGGCTTCAGCGGCCGGTCTACGGTCTCCGCCAGGCGCCACGTGAGTGGCACGACACACTGAGGACGACACTTGCGGCTCTTGGGTTCGCTCCCTCTACTGCTGACCCGTCGCTGTTTCTACGCACCGACACCTCGCTGCCGCCGTTCTACATCCTCGTGTACGTCGACGACTTGGTCTTTGCCACTGCTGACACCGCGGCACTCGCTCACGTGAAGTCGGAGCTGCAGAGGAGACACACGTGCACAGACCTGGGTGAGCTGACGAGCTATCTTGGCTTGCGGATCACCCGGGACAGAGCACGGCGCACCATCACCCTGACTCAGTCACACATGGTGCAGCAGGTTCTCCAGCGCTTCCGCTTCACGTACTCCTCGCCTCAGTCCACTCCTCTGCCTACCGGTCACTCGCTCTCAGCTCTGCCTTCGGATGAGTCCGTAGAGCCGAGTGGCCCGTACCTAGAGCTTGTGGGCTGCCTCATGTACCTGATGACCTGCACTCGACCTGACCTTGCATACCCTCTTAGCATCCTAGCACGCTATGTCGCTCCTGGCCGTCACCGGAAGGAGCACATGGATGCTGCTAAGAGGGTGTTGCGCTACTTGTGCAGTACGTCGGGCATGGGGCTTGTGCTTGGAGGGCGAGACCGGGTTGTTCTCACAGGGCACTCAGACTCTTCTTGGGCAGACGACCAGGCTACTCAGCGGTCGTCCCAGGGTTACACCTTCAGCCTTGGCTCTGGCTCAGTTTCTTGGCGTTCTACTCGCTCTTCTTCTGTTCTCAGCTCCAGTTGTGAGGCTGAGATCTACGCCACAGCCATGGCTGCTCAGGAGCTACGCTGGCTGACCTACCTGCTGACCGACCTCGGAGAGCGGCCTCGTTCTCCTCCAGTGCTGTACGTCGACAACAAGGCTGCCATTGCCTTGTGTGAGGAGCACAGACTGGAGCACAGAACGAAGCACATCGCTCTGCGGTACTTCCTTGCTCGAGAGCTGCAGCAGCGTGGTCAGCTTTGTCTGCGTTACGTGGCCACGGAGGCCAACACTGCTGATGTGTTCACCAAGGCGCTTCAGCCTTGTGACCATCAGCGCTTTTGCACTCTGCTAGGCCTTGTACCTACTGGGCCTCACTTGCTTACCTCTTGACCTTGCTTGTACTGTGATCACTATATATATATGCCTACTTGTTTACTTTTGCTAGGTTGTGATCACTGTATCTCTTGCTTTGTTATAAACCTGCATGTGAACTGGTCTTGTGACCGCTTGCTTGTGCTCGGAATTTGTGTGGAATCCTTGAGATCCACCCTGAGCTTGCTTTGCTTTGCTTTGACTGGTCTTGTGACCCTGTGGTTGTCTCCCACTGCGCCTATGGGGGTGTGTCAAACATTGTATGTTTATATTGTGTAGGCTGTAGTGGGTTACACCTTAGGGGATACACAAAGTTAGGGTTTCCTACTTGTACCAAACTCTGTGCTAGTTCAATTCATTCCTGCTCAGTTATTTCTGACAGTGTGGTCATAAAGAGAAATATCGTCCTTGGCGGTGATCTGAAGGTAGAGGTGAAGGTCATCGAGCCAAACATCGAACTTAATAGGACGACCCTCAGCGTCAAAGGTAAGCACAGTAGGACTGGCCATAGTTGTCAGAATCCCAACCACTAACCACTGGGATAAAAGGGCTTGTTTATGTAGCGGGTGAGTGCGCCCATAACCCCCCAGGCCAACATGCCTGTAACCCTTCCCTAGGATCAATCGGGGATCACCAGTGGCACTCTGACACCCCCCCGCACTGGGATGCCCGAAGTGCACACACCGGGATTCGAACCCGAGACCTTCGCTCTGATACCATGTCAGAATCCCAGTCACTAACCACTGGGATAAAAGGGCTTATTTATATAGCGGGTGAGTGCGCCCATAACCCCCCAGGCCGACGTGCCTGTAACCCTTCCCTAGGATCATCGGGGATCCCCAGTGGACCTCTGACAATAGTAGCAGTAGCAGGAGGAGGAACAGTAGCAGCAGGAGCAGTAGCAGTAGGAGCAGTAGCATTAACAGTAGATGCACAGCAGGGCGGCGCGGCTCGGTCAGGGCGGCGCGGCTCGGTCCAGGCGGCGCGGCTCAGTCAGGGCGGCGCGGCTCAGTGAGGGCGGCGCGGCTCGGTCTGGGTTGCGCAGCGACGCGACGGCGGGCCTGGGCGGCTGCGGCGGTTGTGCGCGGGCTGCAGTTGCGCGCGGGCGGCGGTCTACAGCAGCGACGCGGCGGCCTACGGGCGGCTGCTGGGTCGCGCGCGTCAGAAACAGGCCGCGCACGGGCGGCTAGCGGGCTGCGCGGGCAAAAAACGGGCCGCGCGCGGGCGGCTAGCGTGCGACGCGGCCAAACAGCGGGGCGCTCGAGGGCGCCCTAGGAGCGAGGCGCACGAGGGCGCAAGAACGAGAAGGTGCACGAGGGCACTACTGACGGAACGGTGGGCCCGTAGATCGATCGGTCCTAGGTTCCTAACCTAGGCTCGTAATACCATGTCAGAATGAGAGAAGTGTGTGCACTATGAGAAGATGGGAGTACAAATACAAAACCCTAGAATTGTGTACCCCCTAAAGGCTAACCCACTGTAGCCTACACAGCAACAACACAAGTATAATGTTTGACACACCTGACCACAAAGTTGGCTTCGCCCAAGCGAGGGCGGGGCCAACTTCCTTCACAGAGCTACTAACCTGTCGTAAACCACGCAAACAGCAACTACGTGGCCGTTTGTAGCGGGAAGACAACAGAAAAAACGCCACGATAGGGGGTGGCACATCAGAGAGGAGATTGCAAGGCGTAATTAAGGATCATAGTTATTTACAGTAAAATATCTATGGAGGGAAACCTGCATGGCCTACCAAGTCTATGACGAACGATTCTCATCTCCTAGTGCATATAGGGGACTCACGCTGGGTGGTAGCCGTAGAATAGGGTCTTGCCGACAAGGGACACTGCGAAAGTCCTAGCAAGGCGAAACGCATATCCGGGGAGGGCACGACGGTAGACGGGTGTGCGTCCATACCACACAGGCCATTATTAGCAGCGGGTGCCTCAAGGTTCGCTCCGAAGTAGCTACACACTGTCTCACGGGCAGCACGTACGCGAAATGTTGTCCGTCGCCGTCAGACGGGCAGCAGTCGAACGAAATGCGTGCCACTCACTGTCTGAGGTTCAGCAAGCGCTCGAAATGCGGAATGCGGCTGTCTGACGGGCAGCAGGCGCGCAAAATGCTGCCCGTCACTATCTGACGTGCAACAGGCCCGCGAAATGCGGAATGCGTCGGTCTGACGGGCCGTCACTGTCTGACGGGCATCAGACACGCGAAATGCGGAATGCGGCTGCCTGACGGGCAGCATTCGCGCGAAATGTGGAAAGCGATGGTCTGGAGCAGCAGGCGCGCGAAATGCTGCCCATCACTTTCTGACGGCAGCAGGCGCGCGAAATGCGGAATGCGGATGTCTGACGGGCATCCGGCATGCGAAATGCTGCCCTCACTGTCTGACGGGCAGCAGGCGCTCGAAAGGTTGCGCCTCGCTCAACAACAACTGTCCGGTATCCCCACCAGTGTCGTCACCATCCCCGAGTCCCACCACCTCATGCTCCCCTTTCTCCCCCCTCTTTTCATGTCCCCCCTCTCTCCTCTCCCTCTGCTGTGCCCCCTTCCCCCCCTCCTCTCTTCTCCACTTCCCGTCTACCTCACTCTCTTTATACGAGCCAGGCGATGCGGGCACAACAACATCGTGTGAATTTTGGATAGAATCTGTGCTGTCTTTGTTTCCCGTGTCTGCCCTTTCTCGATCTTACCACCATATTCCTCTCACATCTCTCAAAGTAGAGCGAGAGGAATTTGTAGACCAGGTGCCCAGGGGTTCCAAAAAAAATCAATATGCTTCCCAGCTTACTTGTTCTGCCCTCCCTATTCAGCCGCCTCCCACTGGCCTCACCAACCCCAAATAATCACTTGGAACATCTTTCCATTGGCTCGAATATGTCAAGTCGTGCATCAACCCTAACAAACCCCCCCATCGATTTGGACCCTTGTCTGGTCCTGCCCCCTTCTCAACCCCACCAGCACGCTACTCACTACTGTGGTATGTCAATTCCTCCTCACATCCCACAGTACCCCTTCATTGCCTTTTGCGCCCTTGTCCCCCCTTGCCCCTCTCTCACCCCCACCAGCGCACTACTCATCACTCGTGCTGACTGTTGACACCCCTGAGAGGTTCAGTAAGGCCCGGGATTGTTGTTCCCTTTATGCATCGAAGCAAACGTGTGCGAATAGTCGACCCAAAATCCATAAGCGTGCAGCCAGTCACCACATTGATTGATTGCTCTCACAGTGGATACGCCCGATCAGTACTGGATGGATAGCTGTAGAGGGTGCTTCTTTTGATAGGTTATGCCTTGTCAAGTCACACTATGGGTCCAATTGTTTCTTACAATCGCCGCTGCCAATTCAATTTACTGCCCATTGCCATATAATTTCCCATACTGGTGCCTTGGCTTTATACCTACTGTTTCCACTTCCGAATACTTATTTCTGCCATACCATAATTGGGTTATGATGGTTAAGCCCTCCAAGCCCCTCGCCATCCCACCCACACTCATTCCGCCACTCCCCCTCCACCCACTACAGCTACGTGCTGCGCTTCTTAGAGCAGCACCTTACAACAAACCAAGCGCAGCGGATCAACGGCGTCACCTTCTCATCTGACGGCTGTGGGGCTCTAAGCTACGTGTCTGTGAAGGACAAGGATATCTTCTTGCGAGGTTAGGCCCGCAACTCAACCACCTCTAATTGAGAGTGCCATCTACTGCTCTCACTGTTGCCACCCACTGAAGTCATTGTTGCCATCTACTGCACTCACTGCTGCCATATACTAAAATGACTTTTGCCATCTTGTTACGCTCACGGCAGCATTCTTGCTTCACCCACTGCTGCCTTATTAGCTTGAACACTGATGGCATCTTGTTTCACTATCTGCTGGCCTACCCTATTTCACACACACCTCCATTCTCTATGCATTTACTGCTATCGCTACCCCCATATTCCGCTCACTGCTGCCATGTCACTACGCTTACAGCTGCCCGTTATCTCATTGACTATATTTGGAACACTGCCTCCTTTTTGCACTCATTGTTTCCTTCCTAATCCCTGAGAGGTCGTTGATTGGTCGTAAACCCTGCTCAAACTTTTGGGTACACTAGACCTGCTCGCCTGCTATGCAAGTTCGCTATATTTCTAACTTTGTGCTGACCAATTGATTCAAGTTGGACCCAACTAGAAGGGGGGGGTCACTATTTTGCCTCATGGCTTTAAAGGGTTATGTTTTGTACGGACCATTAGAAGTGCCATCTGAAGAAAGAAATGCTAAATTATCCTATTAAGATAAAACTTGTGTATTAAAACATATTGAAACGAACACGTAAATCATAATGCGCATATTGAAAATATCAATGATGGTGCTCTATCTCCCTCCCTGAATATAGAACCTCTGAATGGGATCCCTTTCCTAGAATTAACTAGTATGATGTCGAAACGATTTCATGACAATGCAAGACAATAAGCTAAGATAGAATCATTGTAGTATCTGCAATATTATTTTGGATGAAGAGTAACAAGTCGTCTGATTGTAAGGAATTTTGCCTAATTCCTTACGGAGGCATCCCTTATGCGTACAACTCCTGCGGAGGGGACTCCGGCAGAGATGTTACGGGCGAGCGACGGGACCTGGACATCTGTCACGCAACGAGCAACCTCAACCTTAGGAGTGGCCACGATACGCACATGGAAGGAGTGGGGCGCCGCCTTGCGAACTAGATTTGAGCATGTATCCGCCTCGGATTCTGCTCGCATGAAGCTGCGTGCCTGGAAGCAGCTGACTTCGGTCCAAGACTTACACATCGACGTTTTACGCTTTGGCCGACCAAGTGGACGACATGGGTGATGCGGAGCGACTCGATAAATATGTTGCCGGCCTCAGATAGGATATATACAGTTTGAGGTGCGACGTACGAGGCCATGCGACTTCAACGACGCCGTCCAAGTGGCCGAATCAACGGACGTGCTAATGTAGTGGGCGAGAATGAGTTCTCGGGAGAGCACTCGTTTTCGTGGATTGCCTCAACAACCCACGATCAACGGTGTGGATGCGCCTAGACGTGCCTCAAGGCCGTGCTTTAACTGCAACCAATCGGGCCACTGGAGGAAGACTGCCCGAAGCTGAAACAGGGAAACAGGAACGACGGAGAGGGGTCGGGAAAAGAGACGAGTCAGTAGCAGTCGGGCCACCTAGTGACAAGACTCCGTCGCGCGGCAATCACCATCCACACCGAGTAGTGGTACCGATACGGGCTATCGACCGCAACTGGATGAATAAAGTGGATGAACACGTGGATCAGACTGTGCTGGTCGTGGGGAGGGTTAACGGTTATAAAATAAAAATATTCGTTGACGGTGGGGCGAGCCACAGTCTCGTCAACCTAGCAATGGCAAAAAAAATCGGAGTCAAGCTGAGCAGGTGTCTGCCGGAGATCGATGCAAGGCTGGTGGATGGGACACCATTGACGATACAGGACGAGGTGCGGCAAATTCAGATGAATTGTGGCGGCGATTTCGGGTTTTCTATGAAGATGTTGGCGACAACACTGGACGGTTGCGATGTGCTGCTGGGACGAGATTGGTTGCAGCGATTCAATCCGACGGCGAGACCCTTCTTCCCGAGCAACAAGGGACGCGTGACGCTTTCAAAATGGACGTAGCTGGAGCCGATTACGACACGTGTCAACGCGATCACGCTGACAAGGGCGATAAAAAGGGGAGGGCAAGGCTACGCCGTACATTTGTACGAGGTGGTTGCGTCCAAAAAAATCGCCGAAATTGACACGCTATGAGCTGCAGTACCTGAGGACGTGGCGAGCATAATTCAGAGGTACCCCGAAATTTTCGGGACGACCTGCCTGATGGGTTGCCACCTCAGCGACCAGAAGACCACAAGATCGAGCTGGAGCCTGACGCGCAACCAACTGTTTGGTCCCAGTGGCGGCTCAGCCAACCGGAGCTCGACGAGTTGCGGAAGCAGTTGGATTACCTACTCTCGAAACGATTCATCCGACCGAGCACGTCACCATTCGCTGCCCCACTACTGTTCACACCGAAGAAAGACGGAGGCATGCGCATGTGTATCGACTATCGATCGACTATCGCATGTGGATCACTATCAAGTCACGTTACCCGATTCCGCGAGCGGACGACCTGCAGGATTAGCTTCGCAGGGCTCGCTTCTTCTCGAAAATCGATATGTGAGGTGGCTACCATCAAATTCGCGTGTTCGCCGACCAACGACTACCCGAAGAATGTTTTTTGCACCCGCTACAGCAGTTACGAGTATACAGTAATGTCGTTCGGGTTGACGAACGCACCATCAACATTTCAGCTCACCATGAACGGGGTGTTTTGGGACATGCTCGACGAAAAAAAGTTATCGTTTACCTGGATGACATTCTTGTGTACAGCAAGACTAGGGAGGAATATTTACGGGATTTGGAGGAGGTGTTTCATTGCTTGCAGCAGAACCGACTGATTACGAAGGCGAGTTCTTACAGCCGGAGCTGGAGTTCCTGGGGCTTGTGGTTTCAAGGGAGGGCATTAAAACTGACCCTCGCAAAGTGACGGCAATTTAATAAAGAGCAGTGGAAGCCGCCTACGAACATCACGGAGTTGCAGAGTTTCCTTGGCTTCGTTAACTATGTCCGCCGTTTTGTACATATCATGACGGGGGTGACCAAGCCGTTAACCGACCTTCTGCGCAAAGGCGCGCTATTTCTGTGGGGGGAGCGAGAGCAGTTGGCCTTCGATGAGTTCAAAAGATTTTTGACTTCGTTCGGCTGGGAGATCCATCTCGACCGTTCAAAGTTGTAACGGACGCCAGCGATTCCGTTATCGGCGTCGCCCTTCTACAGGATTTCGGCAGCGGGCTGCAACCAGTCGCATACGAGTCGCGGAAAATGCAGCCGCCCGAACGCAACTACCATGTACACGACAAAGAAATGTTCACCATCGTGCATCATTTCGTACTTGGCACTGTTATCTCAAGAGAGCCGGCGTCATGTGCAGATGAGGACAGACCACAAGTCATTATAGTACATGTGCAGCCAACCACAGCTCAATCCACGACAAATCAGGTGGCTCGACTACCTCGAGTCAAACTTCCGCTATACCATCACGTACAAGAAGGGCGCCAAGAATATCGCCGACGCCCTGACCCGCCCATCAGTGCAAACCGCAGCTGTACTAATCGCCCATTCCAACTCGCTTTTATCAGATCTCTTCGCCCACGGATACAGAACCAACCGTTTCTTCATAGGAAATCAAAACCTCCGGGTCATCACGCCACACGAAAACTATTACCTAAAAGTCGGTACGAACCGAGTTTGGGTTCCGTCATACCGACCCTTACGGGAGTTGCTGAAGCAGGAGGTACACGACTCCAACCTCTTCGGGCACTTCGACATCGACAAAACACTGAAGCTGCTCCAGTGGCATTACTATTGGCCCGACATGGCGTCGGACGTGCAGCACTACGTTACAGCCTGCCCAACTTGCCAAGCAATGAAGTCGCCGCGACAACGCCCAGCCGGATTTTTGCAGCCCCTACAGCCACCCGAACGACCGTGGCAACATGTGACAATGGATTTCGTCACAGTGCTACCAGCCGGTTCAAGTGGCAACGACTCGGTGGTGGTTGTCGTTGACCGATTAACGAGAATGACGCATTTCGTACCATGCCGAATGACGATCTCAGTCGAAGAAACCGACCGCGAAGCTGTTCATCTCGACCGTCGTATGTCTACATGTTAAAATCACAGGCAAGAATGGGTGAACTAACAGCATGCAGGAGTACAAGTAGTTAACCCTAATTGGGTTGTACCCCATATGGGCTACCCCACTACAGCCTAGACAATATGCAGCATACATGTTTGACACACCCCCATAGGCAAAGTGGGGGAGAACAAGGGGTCACACGACCAGTCAAGAGACGCAAAGCAAGCTCAGGGTGGATCTCAACGTCACCACACATTCTGAGCACAAGCAAATGGCCACAAGGCCAGTCCACATGCAGAGATATATATAAGCAACAAGAGCAGTACAGTGATCAATACCTAGCAAGAGCAAGCATGCAGATATATATATAGAGCACAGTACACACAAAAGACTACAGCAAGTGTGGAAACGTAGGCACAAGGCCTAACAAAGTACAAAAGCGTTGATGATCACCAGACGGAAGTGCCTTGGTGAATATATCAGCAGTGTTGGCCCTAGTGGCCACGTGTGCAAGACGAAGCTGACCACGCTGCTGCAGCTCTCGAGCCAGAAAGTACCGCAGAGCGATGTGCTTCGTTCTGTGCTCCAGTCTGTGCTCCTCACACAAGGCAATGGCAGCCTTGTTGTCGACGTACAGCACTGGAGGAGAACGAGGCCGCTCTCCCAGGTCGGTCAGCAGGTAGGTGAGCCAGCGTAACTCCTGAGCAGCCATGGCGGTGGCGTAGATCTCAGCCTCACAACTGGAGTTGAGAACAGAAGACGAGCGAGTAGACCGCCAAGAAACAGAACCAGAGCCAAGGCTGAAAGTGTAACCCTGTGACGACCGCTGCGTAGCCTGGTCGTCAACCCAAGAAGCGTCTGAGTGCCCAGTGAGGACCACCTCTCGCCGTCCTCCAAGCACGAGCCCCATGCCCGATGTACTGCACAAGTAGCGCAGTACCCTCTTCGCAGCATCCCAGTGCACCTTTCGGTGTCGACCAGGAGCCACGTAGCGAGCCAGAAGGCCAAGAGGGTACGCTAGGTCAGGACGAGTGCAAGTCATCAGGTACATGAGGCAGCCCACTAGCTCTGGGTAAGGACCACTCGGCTCTACGGACTCATCCGAAGGCAGAGCTGAGAGCGAGTGACCTATAGCCAGAGGAGTGGCCTGTGCTGAGGACCAGGTGAAGCCGAAGCGCTGAAGGACCTGCTGCACCATGTGTGACTGAGTTAGTGTGATGGTGCGGCGTGCTCGGTCCCGGGTGATCTGCAAGCCAAGGTAGCTGCGCAGCTCACCCAGGTCTGTGCACGTGTGTCTCTTCTGCAGCTCGGACTTCACCAGGGCGAGGGCCTCAGTGTCAGCAGTAGCAAAGACCAAGTCGTCGACGTACACGAGGATATAGAACGGCGGCAGCGAAGTGTCGGTGCGTAGAAACAGTGAAGGGTCAGCAGTCGAAGGCGCAAACCCAAGAGCCGCAAGGGTAGTCCTCAGTGTGTCGTGCCACTCACGGGGTGCCTGGCGGAGACTGTAGACTGGCCGGCGGAGGCTCCACTGGGTACCAGGAGGGAACGACCCAGTGAAGCCAGGTGGGCGGCGCAGCCAGATCTCCTCGTGTAGGCTGCCCTGTAGGAAAGCTGTACTGAAGTCAAGGGAGTGAAGCTCGTAGTCACGCTGAGCGGCAACGTGCAGCAGCACCCGAAGAGTAGTCATCTTCGGGGTAGGGGAGAAGGTCTGGAAGAAGTCAACTCCCTCTCGCTGACTGAAGCCTCGAGCAACGTAACGCGCCTTGAAGACAGGCGGAGAACCTGGCGGCCGCTTCACCCTGAAAATCCACATGCCATCGACGATGTTCGCCCCGGGAGGGGGAACCTCATCGACGTAAGTGCCTGTGGACTTCCAGGATGCCATCTCTGCGTCCATGGCTGCCTGCCACTGAGAGGAGTAAGGACCCGCGATCGCCTCAGCGTAAGAGCGCGGTGTGGGGATGTCTATAGCATCCGGGTCTCCCTCAGGGGCAAGCAGCATGGCCACGAGATGAGGCGCAGCAGCCGCAAGACACGCAAGGTCCTCCTGTCTGTCCTCAAGGACGTCCGTGCCAAGAGCACACTCACCCTCGACGGACGGAGGACAGACAGACTCAGACTCAGCAACAAGACTAGCAGCGTAGTCAAGACGACAGGCAGCAGCAAAGTCAACAAGCTCAGCGACCAGGGCAGACGCAGCAACAGACTCAAACGACGGGTCAGTGACAACAGTGGCGAATTAGCAAACGCGTGACAGTGGGGTGCTCAGCACGAAACCGGTCAGACTCAGGGTCCGCGACGTTAGGTAAAGAGGACGCAGGGGGAGACGGAAGAGGAGTACGCTCCGGAGTAGGGGACCGACGCAGGGCTACAAGGCGTGTGCCGGGGACAGCCGGCTGACGCGGACGAGGAACACGACGACCGGTACGACTAGGACGAACAGGCGAGACAGGACGTGACGCAGGCTCACGACGCTCAGCAAGACTACCTGTCTGCTCAGTGTAAGGAGAAGGAGCAGGCAGCGGTGAGCCAGGCTGTAACGGAAGACCAGTAGACGACGGGAGAGTAAGAACCTGACGAAGAACAGAGTCAGGCGGCGGCAGAGACGACGGAGACGGCGGAGCGAAGAACAGTCGTGTCGGTGCAGCTGCACCAGTACCGGCAGCTCCAGCAGCTCCAGTACCTCCAGCAGCTCCAGCAGCTCCAGAAGCTCCAGCCCCAGAGCCGACACCGCCAGGCCCAGGGTCTCCAACCCCAGTGCCTCCAGCAGCAGCACCCCCAGAACCAGCACCTCCAGTCCCAGGGTCTCCAGCCTCGGTGTCTCCAGCAGCAGCACTTCCAAACGCAGCACCCCCAGCCCCAGCAGCTCCAGTACCTCCAGTACGAGCACCTCTGGGACCAGCGACTCCAGCACCTCCAGTAGACAAAGGACCAGCACCACTCCCAGCTCCAGGGACGTCAGCAGAAGTACCTCCAGCAGCAGAGCCCCGGGCTCCAGCAGCGCGACCCTGACGGCGACCGTACCAGTCGTGCAGCTGCTGTGAGGTGAGAGGCACACGCGGACGAAGGCGGCCACTCCACGGAGACCGCACAGCAGCAGACTCAGAACCCTCAGCGCCAGCACCTCCAGCAGCTCCAGAACCTCCAGCACCAGCACCAGCACCAGCTCCAGAACCTCCAGCGCCAGCACCCTCAGTAGCTCCAGAACCTCCAGTAGTAGAGGCACCAGCGCCAGCGCCTCCCGCAGTAGGGCCCCTAGCTCCAGCAGCGCGACCCTGACGAGCAGCGTACCACTCACGCAGTTGCTGTGGGGAGAGAGGGGGTCGACGACTAGGGTGCAGCGGCGAAGCACCAGCGGAGCGACTGCGGAGACGGCCGCTCCAGGGGGACCGCTCACCAGACCCCACAGTGCCCCCAGGCGCAGCTCTTCCAGACCCAGAACCTCCAGGCTCAGGACCTCCAGACGCTGCACACCCAGGCTCCGCAACCCCAGGCTCCGCACCCAGGCTCCGCACCCCCAGGCTCAGCACCCCCAGGCTCAGCACCCCCAGAAGCAGCACCCCAAGCAGGACCTGAGTCACCAGTGACCTCAACCGGCGGAGGCAAAGGAGGAGGGTCTACCTAAGACACACCTGAAGGAGCAGGACCGGGAGCGGGGAGGGGGTCTACCTGGGTAGCACCTGGAGCGAGGAAGAGCGGCGGGGGGGGGAGCGGGGCAGTGCGGTAGGGGAAGAGACGGTAAAAGGGGACCGACTCGTCGAACGTGACGTCCTGAGATGCAAAGACACGGCGCGAGGTGGGGTGGTAAAACTGCCAACCAGGCGCGTCAGGGACAAAGCCAAGGAAGACACAGGGGACAGCGCGGGCGGAGAGCTTGTCCGCGGTGGTATCGCGGACAAAGGCACGAGAACCCCAGACCCGGAAACGCGACGCATCGCCAACCTCCCCCGTCCACAGCAGTGTGGGCGAGGTCTCCGGCAAGGAGACACGGGGCCAAAGGTTGAGCTGATGCGCGGCGTACCGAACCGCAAACGGCCACAGAAAATGGGGGGCAGCCGCATGGACCATGGAGGTACGAGCGACCTCCATGACCAAGCCAACGCGGCGCTCAGCAACCCCATTCTGTTGCGGAGAGGCCGGAAGCGTGAACGACTGGGTGATGCCGTGCTCCGCACAGTAGGCTGCCAAGAGGTCGGAGGAAAACTCACCACCTCTGTCAGAGTGCAGACGCAGGACGGGAAACTCTGTCCCGAACCGCCGGCGGAGCTGGAGACGAGCAGCGCGGATCCAGGGGATCAAAACATCAGGGACCTCACCCTTGGTGCGCAAGGGGAAGATCGTGGTGTAACGCGTGTAGTCGTCGACGACCAGCAGGAAGTACCGCTCGTGGTCCTGTCCACGGACGCGGGCTGGGCCCCACACGTCCAGGTGGAGAGTCTGCAAGGGAGCCTCTGTGGGAGGGAACGAGGAGGAGTGAGGAGCGGCGCGCTGCCGCCCCTCGACACAGGGAAGACAAGGAGGAGCAGGCGAGGGTGGGAGGGGAGGGAGAACCCTGGGAAGACCAGAGACAAGGACACGACGGTGCATGCTGCGAAGGCGCTGCACCGAGGGGTGACCAAGGCGGTGGTGCCAAAGGAGGGTCTCGTGCGACAAGGCGCGACACAAGCAGGGGGCCGACAGCTGACCTGACGCAGACGCAGACGCAGCTACCTGAGGGGACTCAGTGGTCAGGGTGTACAGGCTCGAGCCAGGCTCACGGGTGAAAGTGGCCAGGTGTCGGCCCGTCCGAGCACACGTACAGTGAGTCACCCGCTGACGCGCAGGAGTGAACTGGTCAACCCCCCCATCCTGGAGGTCAGCTCCACTCACCAGGTTCGTAGAGAACGAGGGGAGGTAGAGACCTGACAGCAAGCCAGACGGGGCGGCCGGACACGGCAGAACCGTGGAGTAGTGGGCAAGGACTGGACCCCCAGAGGGGTCTGCCAGGGAGACTGCAACCGGCCGACTAAGCGGCGTAAGTGTGGTGCAGTCGCGAAAGAAGGAGCGGGAAGCTCCTGAGTCAAGGGTGAAGGTGTGCAGGGTCGCAGCAGGCGAAGAACCAGAGAGGGCAGACTCACCAGGACCTGGAGCAGCAGCCTCACCAGCACCTAGAGCAGGAGACGCAGTAGCACCTAGAGCAGCAGCCTCACCAGCACCTAGAGCAGGAGACGCAGTAGCACCTAGAGCAGCAGCCTCACCAGTACCTAGAGCAGCAGGCGCTATACCTGGGTCAGGCGGCACACACAGGTAACAGGCACGGTCAACACTAGTAGGCAATGCATACATGGCAGTGAGAATAGCATCATAGTCAAGAGCAAATATATCTACTCTCTGCCTAAGTAGCTCCACCCAGTCGGGGAGCTCAGCCCCGTCGCCAAACTCGGTACGCCAGGCGTCGCTCAGACGGGCGAAGCAGCGGGACTGTGTGTGACTAGGTGTCTTGCAAGGCTGACCAGTCCGAGCACCAGTGCGAATGACGTAAGAGCAGCGAACAGAACTGAGAGACCCTCTACTCTGAGCGTACCACTCACGAAGCTGCTGGGGCGTGCGAGACTCGCGTGGACGACAGTGTAGCTGCATCTGGCCACCGCCAGTAGCAGCAGCAGCAGTAGTGGCAGCAGTAGCAGCGCGGCCACCCCTACAACCCCAACTAGCGTACCACTCACGCAGCTGCTGGGGCGTGAGGGACTCACGCGGACGTCGCTGGGGCTGCATCTGGCGTCGGCCAGTAGCAGCAGGTCAGGCAGGCAGGCAGGCAGGCAGGCGGCGCGGCAGCGCGCTAGCAAGGCAGGGGCTCACCAGTGGCAGGAAGAGCAGGCTCTCACCGGGCGAGCAGGGCCGGTGCTCGGCGGACGGCGGCAGGGTCGGCGTACGACGGCGGCGACAGCAGGGCCGTGGCAGCGGCTACAGTGAAGGGCCGGATCGAGTCAGCGGCAGGGCAGGGCCGGGTCGTGGCAGCGGCAGGGCAGGGCCGGGTCGTGGCAGCGGCAGGGCAGGGCCGGGTCGTGGCAGCGGCAGGGCAGGGCCGGGTCGTGGCAGCGGCGGGGCCGGGTCGTGTCAGCGGCAGGGTGGGGCCGTGGCGGCGGTAGGGTGGCGCGAGCCGCTGCCGGGGGCCGTGCACTGGCGGGTAGGGCGCGGCGCGGGCCGCGCGGACGGCGCGCAGCGCGCTGCGGGCCGCGGACGCGCCGCGCGGGCTTGGGGCGAGCTGCGCGGGGCAGCGGCGGGCCGCGCGCGCGTCGCGCTGGCTCGGGACGGGCTGCGCGGGGCAGCTGCGGGCCGCGCGCGCGTCGCGCGGGCTCGGGACGGGCTGCGCGCCAGGCAGCGCGATGGCGGGCAGCGCGGCGGGCAGTGCGACGGGCGGGCAGCGCGGCGGGCAGCGCGACGGGCGGGCAGCGCGGCGAGCGGGCAGCGCGGCGGGCAGCGCGACGGGCGGGCAGCGCGGGCGCACGAGGGCGCTAACGAGGGGCGCACGAGGGCGCTAACTGGGGCGCGTGAAGGCGCTAACGAGGGGCGCGCGAGGGCGCAGCGAGGGCGCGCGAGGGCGCTAACGAGGGCGCGCGAGGGCGCTAACGAGGGCGCGCGAGGGCGCTAACGAGGGCGCACGAGGGCGCAGCTAGGGCGCAACGAGGGGGTAGCGTGGTAACCGCATGCGTGCGACGGTGGGCCCTAAAAAAAAGATCGGTAGGTCCTAGGGACCTCCTGCTCTGAAACCATGTTGAAATCACAGGCAGGAATGGGTGAACTAACAGCATGCAGGAGTACAAGTAGTTAACCCTAATTGGGTTGTACCCCATATGGGCTACCCCACTACAGCCTAGACAATATGCAGCATATATGTTTGACACTACACGGGTGACCTTTGGCGATCATCAGCGATCGAGATATGAAATTTACGTTAAATTTCTGGCAGGAGACGTGGGCACAGTACGGCACCCGCCTGCAGTTTTCGTCGTCATACCACCCGCAAACCGACGGTCAGACAGAACGGACAAATCAAACTATGGACAGTTGATTCGCACGAACGGCCCTGACCTAACCAAGTGGGAGGATTTTCTCCCGATGTTGGAGTTCCCGTACAACAACGCACCCTCCGCGACGACTAATCAGTCACCCTTCTACCTTAATTACGGGATAGACCCCGTAGTACCCTCGTCAACGTCCCCCGACAATCCGGTACCGCGATCCCAGCAGTTTGTGTCGGGAACTTCAGACAGCCTGCAACAAAGCAACCGATTTTATTCGGAAGGCTAACACCGTTGCTAGCCGTAACGCCGACAAGCATCGAAGGGATTTACCCTTCTGTGACGGGCAGATGGTCCTACTGGACACGAAAAATCTTCGCCTGCCTCAGCCAGCTAAATTGTATCCCCGCTACGTTGGACCTTTCCGCATCATCAAGATGCTAACCCCGGTCACGGCGAAGCTGCTACTACCAGTGCTACTACCGGAAGACTGGAAAATCCACGATGCCTTCCACGTTAGTCTCCTGCGACATTACGTGGCTGCGCAGTCGTCTGACATCGCCCGCCCCAACGTTGTGCCAAGTGTTCGGCATGTGGCAGACCCAACACTTCAACCCTGAAAGATTTTAAATCATCGCATCCGTGCGACACCCGCAGGACGCCAGGTGGATTTCCTACTTCGTTGGGTGGATCACACAAGCGAAGACGATACGTGGATCCCAGCTGACTCACTACAAGGCCAATCGGTATCACGGGATTACCTTTCCCACCGATGGGTGCCTGATATCGACCACCTTTCTTAGGGGGGGGGGGAGTGTAGGGAGTATTGCATATTTCCTTACTGATGCATCCTTTACACGTACAACTCCAACTTTTAAAGTTCAGGCTCGGTCCAACGACCTCGCTTTCCGAACGTCCCTCGCTTCACCTTCGGGTTTTCCAACCCCAAACCTACACCCACCATGCGCAGTCCCATGGCCTCGGCCTAGCTAGCCTTCGCTATATAAATGAGAGGTCTCATTATCTTGCGAGTAGTTGTAATCACTTCCGCGAGATTGCATTCTGCGCACTCTCTTCTTTTAGAACTCGTAAAACTGATGATCGTTCGCTGGTAACGGTATCACTCCATAGCGTGACAACCTTTTCCACCGTTTTCGACGGTTTCACTATCTGCTGTGGGGGGCTTGGTGTGAGGTCGGGTACGGGAATGAAGAAACTGTGGGCCTTTCTGGCGTTTAGCGCGCAGATGGATCTGCTGAGCAGGTTATGGCGGAGCAACAGCAGCGCTACGCTGGTTGGAGCTCCGCCCCGCCACCCTAACTTCCCCCCTGCCACGAGACTGTGCAGATGACCGTGCATACAGTAACCTGCTTGCTGCCAGAAATCACCTGACCAAGCGAAAAAAGTTTTCCGGTCGCCGACATTTCACCTCCAGCAACAGTCCACGAATTGTTGTTGGAGTTGAAGATCCTTCCCTTTTTTGGAAACAGACCGTCCAAGTACTGCTCGTCGGGAAGTTCAGTATTTACCTTTTTAGAGCGGATATCTCTTCTTACCACTCTGAAAACATCCGCACTAGAAAGAACGTGAGATCATTTTGGAAACAGAGCAAACAGCCAGCCAAATGGCGAGATATTTTGGATAACAGCTGCCCCGTCGCTAGCTTCCCACGTCTGTGCAGCAGCACAACACAGGGCAGGGGCCCTTGATGTGGAAGTGCATTCCGCCGCTGTTCGCGTGAAGTACTGTACAGTCTGAAGAACAGCTTCCGCGGTTGGGCATGCGGAATACGGGCGGAACCAACCTCCATTTCTACCCCCCAACAAAATTCCGCTCGCCATGGCTAAACGCACATTGCTCGGCTGTTCCGCCAGAGCTGAAACCCTCTTTTGCTGCTGGACTGCTTGCTGACATGTTCCGTGTTTGCTTTAGTGCCTCGCTTTCCTAGCTCGTCATTCTCTTCTCTTGATCACTTGACTCTCCTTTCTCCCTGCAGTGTGAGGGTTGCTGTCGCGGTTGAGCAGCAATATACCTTCGTGTAGCACATCGCAGCACGCCGCTCCCCCAAGTATCGTTTTTAGAGGACTTCTTAATCTATAGGTTAACTCTTCGTTTTCGTTTCACAAATCTGACTCTCCAATACTGTTACCGACTAGGCTCATGGGTCGGTTAAGACCCCAAACCGTGCTGCTTCTCTCAGTCTGCTGCCTCCTAGTAGCCGTCGCATACGGTATAGTCGACGACCTCGAGCTTACGCGATGGCACCCAAGCGTTCCCAGACACATGATTCCGAAGTTGAAAGAGAGGCATGCCATGAGGATGAGCATGTCTTCGCCGCCGCGCGCGCCTCGTAAATCAACCCCTGCTAGCAACTTCTGCCATCGACCGAGCGTAAGTAGTCGCTACGACCACGCCTCAACCATTTTCCGTCCTCGTTCTCGGGGCTCTCCCGCAGTTGGTTGCTCTAATAACACCGTATGCGGTAGATTTTTTTTTTTTCTCTCTCATCCTTTCGTCTTGCGTAGACAACCTTCATCCATCAGTCGTTCCATTCCCTCTTCTCAGGCGTTTTTCTGCGTCATTTCTACAAGGTGAAATTTATTTCTTCGTAACCGTTTCCCAGCACTTGCTCCTCCACAATGCTCCAATTTGCAGTTCACCGTTCCTCGATGCCACTTCTGCCACGGAAAGGCCGACGGCGTCTACGCCGACGCTACCGCTGAGACTCCATGCAGGTATGACCTCAGTCGCGGTAGCGTCAGCCTGATAAAGTTTGTTTCGGGCGAATGACCTGTACACCCAGCACCGCGTGCGTGTAGTTTGAGTGCTGCGTAAACGAGTAATCACAGACAACAGTCTCTGCAGTCGACATGGAGAAAGTTGGGCCCTCCCTTGATACCGTTGCTAGGACTTGATTCACAGAAGTGTCCTTTTTTTTTGGTCGGTGTGAACTATAAGGAACTGTTTGTTGCAGTGCCTTCGCTTCGTAGCTACTCTTTCTCTCACATCTATACATGTCATATTATCACATTATCACACATGTGCTGCGTCAGCCAGATGCACTGTTGAAATAGGTTTCTCGCAACATCTCTGCAGTTGTCTTGAAGTTTCCGAAGTTGACCCTGAAGAGAATGGTATCGAGCTCGCTCTTTCACTTCTCAGTCTCCAGTGTATCTCAAGTTCTCTCCTCTTCTCTCCGTTGTATCCCTGCTCTCCGCGTCTCTCCGTTCGTCTCCTCTCCCTTCTCTTCAGCGCGTACTTCGTGTGCCGGCGGCAGCAGCTGGCCTCCATGAACACCTGCCCCGACGGAACCTACTTCAACCTTGAAACCGCATCCTGCGGCGCGCTCGAGCGTTCATCCTGCGCCGTTTCCGTCGCGTCCGCCGCCGCCGCTTCCAGTGGAGTCGCTGGGTTCGTTGGCGTTGCACGCGGGGCTGGCGGGGTTGTGGTTGGTACAGAGGAGGAGGTGCAGGTGGAGAGCGTCGGTGACCGTCGGAAGCTGCAGGGATGGGGTAGGTGTTATCTCCCTCCTTGGTTAGCGTTTCTTCCTCCTCTCCTTTCTTTTCCCCGTCATCCTATGGGTCCCATTCGTGTCCCATCCCTTGCCCTCTTGTTTCGCCTCGGCGCTTCCCCGTGCTCTTTTTGTGTATTTACTTAATCGTTTGGTTCTGCGCGCATTGCGTCTCCCCATTTCTCGGTCAGACCTCCATTTGCACTTTTTTAATTTCACGAACTAACTGTTTTTTGTTCGCCTCTCGTATTTTTCCTGCTTTTTTTTTGCCTTCGCAGGTCCCAAAGCTGTTATCACGAAGCCGCCCCCTAAAGCACCTGCGGCCAATCCGACTAACTGGGTGGAAGTGAACGCCCTCCTTGCACTCAAGAACAGCAACATCGACGCGTACTACAAACTGAATACGTGGCGCGTTCCTATTGCTCCGGCGCAGCGCCAAAATAACTTCATCTGCGGAAAGTGGTGGGGAGTAAAGTGCAACAAGTTGGGTTCCGTGACCGAGTTGAATCTTTACGAGTCCGGCTTGGCAGGAGTTCCCAGTGTCGCCATGAACAGTATCCCACCGGAGATCGGCAACCTTACTTCGCTTGTCGTCCTCGACATCACCGGAACACAGATCCGCCTGACGTCTCTTATCGGGGTGATTCCTAAGGAGATCAGCAAGCTGACGAAACTGGAGACTCTGGCGCTCGGTTTCAACCGATTGGTGGGTTCCATTCCCGAGGGCATCTCCTCTCTTGCCAACCTTGTGACGCTGGATCTTACCCAGAATAACATCACGGGCAGTATTCCCAGCGGTATCGGGAACCTGAAAAAACTCGCCACGCTCAACTTGGGTCTGAACGGGCTGAGCGGACAGATTCCGGCATCTTTGGGGCAGATGGAGAGCCTTGCGTCGCTCAGTCTTCGTGTGAACTCTCTCACGGGAGGGATTCCTGATTCGTTGGCCAACTGCAAGCAGCTTGGATTTATCGAAATAGGCACCAATCAGCTTTCGGGGCCGCTGCCCGTGTGGCTGAAGGACGTCGCAGGGTACATCGACATTGGTTACAACAATTTCTCGGGTGTCATTCCGCCCGCGTGGAAGGATTTCAAGGGGTACTTCCTGGGGCTTCATGAGGCGGGCAAGTTCGGACAGCTGCCTGTGAACGTCGTGCAGGCGATGTGCTCAATGGTTACCGTGATGGAATTCTCAAACATTTTTACCGGCGGCAAATTGGACGAATGGGACCTTTCGGGCTGCACGGCTCTCTCCATGATTTACCTCGAGAGGAACAATCTTGTCGGCGACGTCGGGAAATTCCTCGGAGCCGTTCCCGCCGCGTCGTACATCCAGGTCATCATTCTCTCCCAGAACCAGCTCACCGGCGAAATCCCACCGCAAATCTTCCAGATTCCCACGCTGACGCAGTTCGACGCGGACAGCAACCAGCTCACGGGCACCCTGCCATTGATGCAGTGCACCGGGACACTCGCCAACATGGTTCCCACGGCCCTCAACGTTTCGACGAATCGCATGTCCGGCGTGCTTCCAGAGCGATTCCTGGAGAATTGCAACATGAGCCAGATCGATCTCAGCCACAACCAATTCTCCGGCCCTGTTCCCCCCGGGATTGCTCAGAGCCAGTCATTGGCTGTTCTGGATCTGACGAACAATTCCTTCACGGGAGAAGTTCCCGTGCCTACCAGCTGCCTCGGCAACGGTAACTTCCTCCTCCACGCACTGCGCCTCGGGCTCAACCAGTTCACTGGCAAGCTGCCGAACCTGCTCGGGAACTGCACGGGATTGGAGGATCTGGACCTCTCGGGTCTCGAAATCAATGGCGATCTTAACGAGGGGTTCACGAACATGGGAGGCGGTGTCAGCGTAATCCAAGTGAATCTTTCCAGCACCTCCCTTTCCGGCAATCTCCCAGAAGCGCTCAACAATTTCGTCTACATCTCCTCGCTCGACCTCTCCAACTCCCGCTTCCAAGGACCCGTCCCCTCCACCGTCGGCGATCTCGTCAACCTGCGAAAGCTCGACCTGTCGGGTAACCAGCTTAGCGGCCAGTTACCAGCTCAGATCGGAAACCTCACAGCAGCCACTGCAATCGCCATGGAGCGTAACCAACTATCGGGAACCATTCCACCAGAAATCGCTCCGCAGCCGTCCTCGCGCCACCTGGCGTTCCTCGCGTCACTGGACCTCTCAAACAACGACTTCACCGGGCCTATCCCGTACGGATTTGCCAATGCGTCAGCTTCGTTCTACCTGGACGTCTCTGAGAACGAGCTGTCCGGCGCGATTCCTGGCGGCAGCTCCGGGTACTTCGCATCCGTGAACCCCGCGACCATCAGCGGAAACGACGGCCTGTGCGGAATGCCCGGCTACCTGGACTGCCCGACGCCAAACAGCCTGTCCGCGGGCGCCATCGCGGGGATTGTGGTGGGAGCGGTGGTGGGGCTCGTGCTGATTGCGGTGGCGGCGTGGTGGTTCTCCCGGAGGAACGATCCGTGGTCGGGCGGGACAATGCTGGTGTTTGAGAAGCTGGACTTCAAGCTCACGGTGGGGCACATCCTGGAGGCCACGGAGTTCTTTAGTGACAAGTACAAGCTCGGCCGCGGTGGCTTCGGTACCGTCTACAAGTAAGTTGGTGGTAGTGGTGGGGGTGGTGGTGCTGGTGGCTGTGCTGGTGGATGGATGTGCTTGTGCATGGACATGGATTGAGAGGGGTTTCAGGGATTGCTGGGGCATGGGGGATGTGGATGGTTAGGGGCAGAGGTGCTGGGTGGGGATAGTTTGTGTGAGGGTGCTGGTTGACGGATGGAGGTGCTGTTTCTCAGTGAGAAGATGCTGAAGTAAAAGTTGTTGTTTCTTGTCACGCATCCTTCCTTTTTCTTCCGTTTCCCCTCTTTAGCCACAAACGTCCATCCAGCACACTTGCTTCCAATCCTCCTCATGCTCGCTTCCACCTTCCCTTTTCCACATCTCCCTCACCCCTCCTCTGTATTGACAAACAGGGCGTCTCTCCAGGACGGCCGTACAGTGGCCATCAAGCGTCTAGCCGCGCAGAGCACGCAGGGCAACCGCGAGTTCCAAGCAGAAATGGAAACCCTCGGCAACATCCGCCACCGCAACCTGGTGGTCCTCGTTGCCGCCTACATCGCCCCCGGCCAGTCCACGGAGCGTCTGCTCATCTACGACTTCCTCTCGGGCGGCAGTGTGGATACAATCTTTATGAAGGAGCTTCCCAAGGACTCGCCCTTCTGCAAGTGGTCGGTGAGGAGGAACGTGGCGTTGGATACCGCGCGTGGGATGAAGTACCTGCACCACGACTGCACTCCTAGGATTATCCATCGCGATATGAAGCCCGGGAACGTGCTGCTGGATGATCAGATGGTGGCTCACGTGGCCGATTTCGGTCTTGCGAGGGAGATTGACGTGAAGCAGTCGCACATGTCGACCAAGGTGTTTGGAACCATTGGGTATCTTGCGCCTGAGTACACCCGCCAGGGCCGGCTGTCGTTCAAGAGCGATGTGTTCGCGTACGGAGTCATGCTGCTGCAGCTGATCACCGGCAAGCAGCCTACTGATGAGGACGTGGCGGAACGTGGGCTCGCCAGGTGGGCGGAGGCGAACGGCGCGGCGGCGATTGTTGACCCTCGGATGGAGCTGGAGCCTGGGGAGATTGACCAGATTCTGGGTGCGGTGAAGCTGGGGCTGCTGTGCACGGCGCGTGTGGCCTCGGACCGGCCTAGCATGCCTGAGATTGTGCATCTGCTGGAGAATTTGGAGGACTTTGCCAAGGGTGTGGGGACCATGGGCAAGGGGGAGAAGGAATGAGCTGGCCGGGGGGAGTGGGGGGGTGGGTGGATGGTGACAGTTGAGTGAGGGGGGGAGGAGTACTGGTCCCACTTGTCGTGTGTCCTTGGACCGTCCTAGCATGCCTGAGATTGTGCATCTGCTGGAGAATCTGGAAAACTTTGCCACGGGCATGGGGACCACTGCCAAGGGGGAGAAAGGAATGAGTGGTGGGGAAGGGGAGGGGTGAGTAAGGAGCAGGTGGGGTGCAGGGGTAGGATGGTTGGCTTGGCTTGCGGCTGTGCCAGCAATTCGGGGATGAAGGAATGTGAGCAAAGGTGTGGTGGGTGGTGAAGCTGGGTGGTGTGGAGAAATGTACGGATCTTCTTGGAGATGGATGGGGTTGGATTGGGTGGGTGGTGGGCTGCTGGGGATGAGTGGGCACTGGGTATGCATCCTGTCGCTTTGTTTTCTTGCAGGATCTACTGTGGATTTGTGTGCTGCTGATCCTTGCTGTTACTCTTTGTTTACCAGGGTCTTCGCCCTGTACAGAACAGCCGTTGTATTTATTGCTAGTTGTGTAGTTTTTTGTAGAGACCGTCCACTGCTCCATGCGTTGGAGATACTGTTGTGGGCTTTTTGCAAGATGATGCTCCCTGGAATGCAGTTTTATAGACATTTGTCATGTGCCGAATTATTGAATTGGATTATACTACCATAAGCCCCCAGATAGAAGCGCAGGCCTCGGATAAGCGCCGGCGCTTATAAAAGGATGAGGGCGCTTATATCCGCTCCTCGATTATAAGCGCACCCTTGGAGCCTTACGGATTATAAGCGCACCCCTAATGAAGTACACATTATAAGCGCCACCTTTTTAGAAGTTGCAATTATAATTTTAAGTAATTCTAATTGCTATCCTTATGCTATTCTACAATTTCTCAAGATATGCTACCAAGTTTCGCATTTTCTGCATATTCTACCACATTTTAAAATCATGCTAAATATCTACTCTACCTACACAACCTAGACATCCTCCTCAGCAGTGGCGGTGCCTTCCTGGGTGGTCTCGCCATCCGACTCTGGCTCGTCTACGTTGTTGCAGCAGAATCCATCTGCTGCAATCTCGTCGTCAAGTTCCACTTCGCCCTTGACGGCGTCCCGCCGGTGCTGCAGGCAGAGACTGTCCTGAGACCCGTCCAACTCGTTACTGATGCCGCAGGTGAGAAACGAGCACTCGATCAACTCCTTGGGCACCGACTTCCAGGCCTTGGAGATCCACTTGAGCGTCAGCTCTGGTGGTGGCTTGCGGATGTTGCCTGCCACACGTAGAAAGATCCATCAGTTAGAACAGGGTCAATATTTAAAAAACACTCAGGCCTAGAAATTAAATCTCACCTCTTTCAGTCAGGCAGTCAACGCCCTCGCTTTCGAACCATGCCTGGTACTGCTGTCGCACAGCTGCTTTGAAGGAGCGGTTCACCGCGACGTCTAGGGGCTGCACCTCCGATGTGTAGCCAGCTGGTATGATGGCCGGCACGATACGCAGCTCGCCGAATTTCGCCCTCACTTGATCAGTCAGGTGCCCGCGGTAGGAGTCAAGCACCAGCATCGCCCTCCTGCTGCGCACTCCGAACCTCGGGTTGACGTACGGGCCCACTGTAGCGTCGAGCCACGCGAGGACGCCGTCCGCGTCCATCCACCCGTTGGGATGTGCGGCGACCACGACATCTGCACATCCGCACAACATTGAGAATGGCGTCAGTTGCAAAAAAAAACAACACTTGCAAATCCTACCGGGACTGCACAAGCTGCTCGGCTTACCGGAGGGGAAATTCCCCTTTGGAACTGTCTTGCGCTTAAAAAACACCCAAGGCTTGAGCTTCTCGCCGTTGGCGGTGCAGGCGAGCATCACCGTCACGCGTTCCTTTTGATAGCCGCCGCTGCGGATGGGCACGGAGCGGACCCCCACCTCCTCGACCGTGCGTTCAGCTGGCATTTCGAGCCAGAGCGGGGTCTGATCCGCATTAATGATCCAGCGGTTGTCAATGCCGTACTGTCGGCGGGTGTGTCGCACGAACTTCCAGAAGTTCCGCACCTGCGTCTCGCACTCTGGAAGGGACGGGGAGGCAGAAACGATAAAATACATTAGCACATCGAACGGGAAGAGCAACAGGGATAAACAAGAGCGACGACAACAACAGACTCACCGGAGGAAAGTTTCTGGCCGACACGGGTCTTCGATCGGGTAGTGAGATTCCAGCGACGCCTAAAACGCTCGGTCCACCTCTGAGATCCCGCCCACTTTACCTCAGGATGCAGGCTCTTCATCACCTCTCGCGACCACTGCTGCAGGCGGCCGACCGACACTGCGAGGCACTTTTTTCGGGCGGCAAGTACTCGTGAGTACACCTGGATCTCCATGTCGCGGTACCACGACGACCGACCACGCCCGTGAAGACGCTTGCGAGCCCCATGCGCGCCCTCCAGCTCATCCTTCCGCGATTTCCACTCTGCCAGGGACTTTCGGGAGATACCAGTGTCGCGCGCCATCTTCCGCACACTCACAGCACCGGACTCCAACTGTGAAATCCAGTGCAGCTTCTCCTGAGAAGTATAGGAGTGGCGCTTGTGCCTTGAGCGCCTGCTCCTGGGAGACGGGGGGCGAGCATCACGATTCTGGGTGGAGGGGTGGGGCCTTTTTTTATTGGGCGGGGGAAAACTCGGGACAGGCAAGTCCTTGGGAAGACCGTCGGCCGCCCACCACTCAACGTCGTCTTCGGCACCGGTGGCAGATTCGTCGTGCGGGCAGTCTTCCGGGTCTCCCCAGCGTGGCGAAAGACCGGGACCGGTTTCATCTTCGTCGCTGCGCTCGGGCTCGGGCTCGGAGACGTACGCGTCGAAAGCAGAGTAGCCGCGAGGGAGTAGCTGCAGAACGGGCACACCGTTGATGACGACGTTAGGAGGAGCGGGAGGATCAGGAGGCGCTGGAGGAGCAGGAGGCGCAGGAGGAGCAGGAGGCGCAGGAGGAGCAGGAGGTATGGGAGCTGGGCGACTCTGCCATTGAGTGTAATCGGGAGTTTTGGCAGCATGAACTTGGCGGTTAAAGAGAAAATGGGTGCCGGGAAGGCCTGCCATGGCAGAGGCAGGCCGAGAGAAACAAGAAACCTGGAAAAAACGGTGAGAATGAAGCCTGTTTCAAGCCCTCGCCCGAGACCCCTCCAACTTCGCGGCCCGAGTTCCTCTGCAGGGAGAGGGACTACACTGTCAAGATCTCCCCGCAGAGGAGCTGATGTGGTGAGGTGTGGGCGTTGTTGGCAAGGAATCTTGCCGCATATGCCCGGTTCGTGGTTGTTCTGCGTCGTGGTTGGCACGGCCATCGACCCTGATTGGGCAGTCCCACACTACACAGCGTGTGCGCTGGCATGCGCGAGATTCATGTACGGTACGATGAATCTGGCCAGGCCAACAAGGCGTGGCGGCAGTGATGCCACGCCTTGTTGGCCATTTGACGCGTTTTTCATGCACGGGTACGAACATTCTGGATGTTGATAGAATCCCCTTTTGAAACAGCTTCAGTTACATGTAAAAAAAACATATTTCACATTTGCCATTTTATAGGCGCCGGCGCTTATAAAAATCCTCAATTATAAGCGCACCCCCTAAAAAACAGTGTTTTATTACAACCCCAGGGGCGCTTCTATCCGGGGGCTGACGGTATGTATACAGCAGCAGTAGCAGCAGCAGCAGTTAACCAGCACCTCATGGACTGTAGAGTGTACTGGGCCCATCCAAGCTGGCCTTCACGAAAAGCTTATGCTTTGATAGTGTACGTAATGTACATGGGCGATAAACTTGCTTTCTACCCTGTTTATGTGTATTAAAACAGTTACCGTAATTTAAACAAATAAGTCCATGTTCCACTTTCCATATCCCATCCCATTGCCATACATGCAAAAGTCTGGTTGTGCGGAGTTCCTGACTTCGAACTAAGGGAACGTTCCTGTGGAGACACTTGTGTCTCAATCCCCGTTTTCCCGAGTCGCGTCGAAAAAAATTGTCAATCTCGCGTCACAAAGAAAGAATGTACTGCGAATCTAGGCGACCACGCGAAATGCACAGTTGGGCACGTTTAATTGGGCGACCGAATTGACTGTACACTCGTGTCTTCCATCGCTTTGCGGAGGCATGGTCTCGACGCGCGGGATTTTTTCCCACGCAAAATTGGCATTGCAGGCAGACCAGGTGCATTGACATTTCGAACCGCGTGCGAAAAATAAACAATGACGAGTCGGTTTTTAATTCGTCAGCGACGTTAGCGCGCTTCACGCTGACCAATGAAAAATACAGTAACAATCGCACTAGGGCGATTCGCGTTTGAGACATTGTACGTTATATGTTGTTTTTACGTGTCACAATGGCTTTGAGACACAAGTGTCCCCGCAGGAACGTTCCCTAAGGGAACGTTTCTGTGGAGACACTTGTGTCTCAATCCCTTTGTGACACTGAAAAACAACATATATGTAAAATTTTAAGTTTCACTTAAAAATTTGAGGATTGTGATTCGACTAGTAGAGGAGTTTGCAGTAAAGGAGACAACCTCCTTTACATTCCCGCAGGTCTCTCAGACCTGCCACCTAGTCTCATTTGCATTTTTCAGATCTTCATTTGCTTACCACCAGCACACTCCCTAAACCCCTCCTATGCCTAGAAATAGGCATAGGAGCACTCTCATCAACGACGTGGTCAATGTAAGACTTTCTGCTATGGCTACTGGATTTGTTTCCGAAGTAACCGGTCGCGCTCCCGCTCCAAGAATGGTTACGCGCAGCAGCGGCAGGCGTGGGTCCCCGCAAAGGGACGAGGATCGCGGGTCCTCCTCCCAGCGTGACCGTTCGCGATCTCCGCGTCGGAACAACGGAACCACGACTTTATCCACTTTGGAGCTGTTGAATGCGAGGCAACCCCCTGTTTCCGCTCCCGAAATGGTCGCCGACGGACCTGGTCGCAATGGCGGTAACGAGCGCGGGCCCCCCGGATTTCACGGCGAAGGGCGAATTTCGCGTGCAACCGTCGACCCGTCCCAGCCCGGCGAAAACGCCCCAGCTCGACAGGCTCCAACAGTGCAGGCGCAGGACCGCAATGATGGCGGTCCTGCACAAGCAGATCGTGAGAATCGCGAATCTGCACGTGCAGATCGCAATCCTCGCGATTCTGCTCGTGCAGATCGCGAGCGCGATTCTGCTCGGGCAAATCGCGAGCGAGATCCTGCACGTGGGCCGCGACAGAATCTGGACCCTGCACGAGCGGATCGCCGGCCCGATTCGGCAAATCGACGCGCGAATCAGGGCGAGCAGCAGGATCCGCGAAATCAGGCAGCGGGGATTTTGGAAATTGCCGAAATCATTGCTCGCCTTGACCCCGCGAGTCAGCACAACCTGCGGCGAATCTTCACCGAAACAGCCGGCGACCGCGGTATAGCGAGATCCAGCGCTTCTACGGGACGCCGTGCAGCTGAGAATAACTCGGCGCGATATACCGACATAAACATTGGAGCGGCTGCGGATAATAATGATGCAATTCGCCACGCGATCGGCCTCCTCGCGGCGCTTCAACGCAGCAACAACGGAGATCCTGCAGCAGCGGCAGATCCTGTGCGCCCGGCAGCTCCAGCGGCACCTCGTTCCCGCGCTCCTCCTCCCCCTCTTGATCCCGAGGGCGTCGACGACGGCGATCACACTAATCTCGAGAACCTCGACGATGGTAATCCCGCCCGTCCTAAGGCCCCAGCACCACTGCACACTCCTCGTAGAGTCGTGTCACAATAATGGCATGTGTCACAAACGCGGACCGCACAAATGCGATCCACACTGTATTTTACATTGGTTGGCGGGAATTGCGGGGGTGTCGCGGACGGGTTATACGAGGCCCCGTCACACCCGGGAAATCGCACGCGTGTAGAAATGTCACACTGTACCGCATGCACCTGGACTCCCGAAATCCGCAAACTTTGCGCGGGAATAGGAAACCGGCGGGAAAAGGGGGAGGTGGACCGAACCAATTGGTCGCCCCAACTGGCCATGCACATTTGTCGCCCAGAGTCGAGATACATTGGTCGTTTGTGACATAACATTCGGCAAATTTACAGGCGCGACTCGGGAAAAAGGGGATTGAGACACAATTGTCTCCACAGGAACGTTCCCTAAGAACTGAAGCGCCACGATATTCCCAGGGATTTTCGCTGTGGCATTTTGGATATTTCTAGCTCTAGATCTTTCCGCTCTTGGTAAGCCCGGTATAGCATCTAATCTTGTGATATCTTGCCATTTCTAGCAGCCCTGATACAACTGAAACGTTACAATTGATAACTGCGACATCGTACAGCATCTAATCCTGCATTTCAAACCCAGCGCTGAACACCTCCACCTCCCTCAGAGCCTGCAACTCCTCGTTCTGCTCCAGGTCACCCTGTTACAGTGTATGCATTACACCTTAATGGGCAAGGGGGAGAAGGAATGAGCTGGCGGGGGGGAGTGGGGGGGTGGGTGGATGGTGACAGTTGAGTGAGGGGGGGAGGAGTACTGGTCCCACTTGTCGTGTGTCCTTGGACCGTCCTAGCATGCCTGAGATTGTGCATCTGCTGGAGAATCTGGAAAACTTTGCCACGGGCATGGGGACCACTGCCAAGGGGGAGAAAGGAATGAGTGGTGGGGAAGGGGAGGGGTGAGTAGGCAGGTGGGGTGCAGGGGTAGGATGGTTGGCTTGGCTTGCGGCTGTGCCAGCAATTCGGGGATGAAGGAATGTGAGCAAAGGTGTGGTGGGTGGTGAAGCTGGGTGGTGTGGAGAAATGTACGGATCTTCTTGGAGATGGATGGGGTTGGATTGGGTGGGTGGTGGGCTGCTGGGGATGAGTGGGCACTGGGTATGCATCCTGTCGCTTTGTTTTCTTGCAGGATCTACTGTGGATTTGTGTGCTGCTGATCTTTGCTGTTACTCTTTGTTTACCAGGGTCTTCGCCCTGTACAGAACAGCCGTTGTATTTATTGCTAGTTGTGTAGTTTTTTGTAGAGACCGTCCACTGCTCCATGCGTTGGAGATATTGTTGTGGGCTTTTTGCAAGATGATGCTCCCTGGAATGCAGTTTTATAGACATTTGTCATGTGCCGAATTATTGAATTGGATTATACTACCATAAGCCCCCAGATAGAAGCGCAGGCCTCGGATAAGCGCCGGCGCTTATAAAAGGATGAGGGCGCTTATATCCGCTCCTCGATTATAAGCGCACCCTTGGAGCCTTACGGATTATAAGCGCACCCCTAATGAAGTACACATTATAAGCGCCACCTTTTTAGAAGTTGCAATTATAATTTTAAGTAATTCTAATTGCTATCCTTATGCTATTCTACAATTTCTCAAGATATGCTACCAAGTTTCGCATTTTCTGCATATTCTACCACATTTTAAAATCATGCTAAATATCTACTCTACCTACACAACCTAGACATCCTCCTCAGCAGTGGCGGTGCCTTCCTGGGTGGTCTCGCCATCCGACTCTGGCTCGTCTACGTTGTTGCAGCAGAATCCATCTGCTGCAATCTCGTCGTCAAGTTCCACTTCGCCCTTGACGGCGTCCCGCCGGTGCTGCAGGCAGAGACTGTCCTGAGACCCGTCCAACTCGTTACTGATGCCGCAGGTGAGAAACGAGCGCTCGATCAACTCCTTGGGCACCGACTTCCAGGCCTTGGAGATCCACTTGAGCGTCAGCTCTGGTGGTGGCTTGCGGATGTTGCCTGCCACACGTAGAAAGATCCATCAGTTAGAACAGGGTCAATATTTAAAAAACACTCAGGCCTAGAAATTAAATCTCACCTCTTTCAGTCAGGCAGTCAACGCCCTCGCTTTCGAACCATGCCTGGTACTGCTGTCGCACAGCTGCTTTGAAGGAGCGGTTCACCGCGACGTCTAGGGGCTGCACCTCCGATGTGCAGCCAGCTGGTATGATGGCCGGCACGATACGCAGCTCGCCGAATTTCGCCCTCACTTGATCAGTCAGGTGCCCGCGGTAGGAGTCAAGCACCAGCATGGCCCTCCTGCTGCGCACTCCGAACCTCGGGTTGACGTACGGGCCACGCGAGCCACGCGAGGACGCCGTCCGCGTCCATCCACCCGTTGGGATGTGCGGCGACCACGACATCTGCACATCCGCACAACATTGAGAATGGCGTCAGTTGCAAAAAAAAACAACACTTGCAAATCCTACCGGGACTGCACAAGCTGCTCGGCTTACCGGAGGGGAAATTCCCCTTTGGAACTGTCTTGCGCTTAAAAAACACCCAAGGCTTGAGCTTCTCGCCGTTGGCGGTGCAGGCGAGCATCACCGTCACGCGTTCCTTTTGATAGCCGCCGCTGCGGATGGGCACGGAGCGGACCCCCACCTCCTCGACCGTGCGTTCAGCTGGCATTTCGAGCCAGAGCGGGGTCTGATCCGCATTAATGATCCAGCGGTTGTCAATGCCGTACTGTCGGCGGGTGTGTCGCACGAACTTCCAGAAGTTCCGCACCTGCGTCTCGCACTCTGGAAGGGACAGGGAGGCAGAAACGATAAAATACATTAGCACATCGAACGGGAAGAGCAACAGGGATAAACAAGAGCGACGACAACAACAGACTCACCGGAGGAAAGTTTCTGGCCGACACGGGTCTTCGATCGGGTAGTGAGATTCCAGCGACGCCTAAAACGCTCGGTCCACCTCTGAGATCCCGCCCACTTTACCTCAGGATGCAGGCTCTTCATCACCTCTCGCGACCACTGCTGCAGGCGGCCGACCGACACTGCGAGGCACTTTTTTCGGGCGGCAAGTACTCGTGAGTACACCTGGATCTCCATGTCGCGGTACCACGACGACCGACCACGCCCGTGAAGACGCTTGCGAGCCCCATGCGCGCCCTCCAGCTCATCCTTCCGCGATTTCCACTCTGCCAGGGACTTTCGGGAGATACCAGTGTCGCGCGCCATCTTCCGCACACTCACAGCACCGGACTCCAACTGTGAAATCCAGTGCAGCTTCTCCTGAGAAGTATAGGAGTGGCGCTTGTGCCTTGAGCGCCTGCTCCTGGGAGACGGGGGGCGAGCATCACGATTCTGGGTGGAGGGGTGGGGCCTTTTTTTATTGGGCGGGGGAAAACTTGGGACAGGCAAGTCCTCGGGAAGACCGTCGGCCGCCCACCACTCAACGTCGTCTTCGGCACCGGTGGCAGATTCGTCGTGCGGGCAGTCTTCCGGGTCTCCCCAGCGTGGCGAAAGACCGGGACCGGTTTCATCTTCGTCGCTGCGCTCGGGCTCGGGCTCGGAGACGTACGCGTCGAAAGCAGAGTAGCCGCGAGGGAGTAGCTGCAGAACGGGCACACCGTTGATGACGACGTTAGGAGGAGCGGGAGGATCAGGAGGCGCTGGAGGAGCAGGAGGCGCAGGAGGAGCAGGAGGCGCAGGAGGAGCAGGAGGTATGGGAGCTGGGCGACTCTGCCATTGAGTGTAATCGGGAGTTTTGGCAGCATGACCTTGGCGGTTAAAGAGAAAATGGGTGCCGGGAAGGCCTGCCATGGCAGAGGCAGGCCGAGAGAAACAAGAAACCTGGAAAAAACGGTGAGAATGAAGCCTGTTTCAAGCCCTCGCCCGAGACCCCTCCAACTTCGCGGCCCGAGTTCCTCTGCAGGGAGAGGGACTACACTGTCAAGATCTCCCCGCAGAGGAGCTGATGTGGTGAGGTGTGGGCGTTGTTGGCAAGGAATCTTGCCGCATATGCCCGGTTCGTGGTTGTTCTGCGTCGTGGTTGGCACGGCCATCGACCCTGATTGGGCAGTCCCACACTACACAGCGTGTGCGCTGGCATGCGCGAGATTCATGTACGGTACGATGAATCTGGCCAGGCCAACAAGGCGTGGCGGCAGTGATGCCACGCCTTGTTGGCCATTTGACGCGTTT
The DNA here is from genome assembly GCA_947470075.1 of Closterium sp. Yama58-4. Taxonomy (NCBI): domain Eukaryota; kingdom Viridiplantae; phylum Streptophyta; class Zygnematophyceae; order Desmidiales; family Closteriaceae; genus Closterium; species Closterium sp. Yama58-4. The sequence continues at coordinate 967,875 of CANIUD010000027.1, forward strand.
TTCATGCACGGGTACGAACATTCTGGATGTTGATAGAATCCCCTTTTGAAACAGCTTCAGTTACATGTAAAAAAAAACATATTTCACATTTGCCATTTTATAGGGGCGGCGCTTATAAAAATCCTCAATTATAAGCGCACCCCCTAAAAAACAGTGTTTTATTACAACCCCAGGGGCGCTTCTATCCGGGGGCTGACGGTATGTATACAGCAGCAGTAGCAGCAGCAGCAGTTAACCAGCACCTCATGGACTGTAGACTGTACTGGGCCCATCCAAGCTGGCCTTCACGAAAAGCTTATGCTTTGATAGTGTACGTAATGTACATGGGCGATAAACTTGCTTTCCACCCTGTTTATGTGTATTAAAACAGTTACCGTAATTTAAACAAATAAGTCCATGTTCCACTTTCCATATCCCATCCCATTGCCATACATGCAAAAGTCTGGTTGTGCGGAGTTCCTGACTTCGAACTAAGGGAACGTTCCTGTGGAGACACTTGTGTCTCAATCCCCGTTTTCCCGAGTCGCGTCGAAAAAAATTGTCAATCTCGCGTCACAAAGAAAGAATGTACTGCGAATCTAGGCGACCACGCGAAATGCACAGTTGGGCACGTTTAATTGGGCGACCGAATTGACTGTACACTCGTGTCTTCCATCGCTTTGCGGAGGCATGGTCTCGACGCGCGGGATTTTTTCCCACGCAAAATTGGCATTGCAGGCAGACCAGGTGCATTGACATTTCGAACCGCGTGCGAAAAATAAACAATGACGAGTCGGTTTTTTAATTCGTCAGCGACGTCAGCGCGCTTCACGCTGACCAATGAAAACTACAGTAACAATCGCACTAGGGCGATTCGCGTTTGAGACATTGTACGTTATATGTTGTTTTTACGTGTCACAATGGCTTTGAGACACAAGTGTCCCCGCAGGAACGTTCCCTAAGGGAACGTTTCTGTGGAGACACTTGTGTCTCAATCCCTTTGTGACACTGAAAAACAACATATATGTAAAATTTTAAGTTTCACTTAAAAATTTGAGGATTGTGATTCGACTAGTAGAGGAGTTTGCAGTAAAGGAGACAACCTCCTTTACATTCCCGCAGGTCTCTCAGACCTGCCACCTAGTCTCATTTGCATTTTTCAGATCTTCATTTGCTTACCACCAGCACACTCCCTAAACCCCTCCTATGCCTAGAAATAGGCATAGGAGCACTCTCATCAACGACGTGGTCAATGTAAGACTTTCTGCTATGGCTACTGGATTTGTTTCCGAAGTAACCGGTCCCCCTCCCGCTCCAAGAATGGTTACGCGCAGCAGCGGCAGGCGTGGGTCCCCGCAAAGGGACGAGGATCGCGGGTCCTCCTCCCAGCGTGACCGTTCGCGATCTCCGCGTCGGAACAACGGAACCACGACTTTATCCGCTTTGGAGCTGTTGAATGCGATGCAACCCCCTGTTTCCGCTCCCGAAATGGTCGCCGACGGACCTGGTCGCAATGGCGGTAACGAGCGCGGGCCCCCCGGATTTCACGGCGAAGGGCGAATTTCGCGTGCAACCGTCGACCCGTCCCAGCCCGGCGAAAACGCCCCAGCTCGACAGGCTCCAACAGTGCAGGCGCAGGACCGCAATGATGGCGGTCCTGCACAAGCAGATCGTGAGAATCGCGAATCTGCACGTGCAGATCGCAATCCTCGCGATTCTGCTCGTGCAGATCGCGAGCGCGATTCTGCTCGGGCAAATCGCGAGCGAGATCCTGCACGTGGGCCGCGACAGAATCTGGACCCTGCACGAGCGGATCGCCGGCCCGATTCGGCAAATCGACGCGCGAATCAGGGCGAGCAGCAGGATCCGCGAAATCAGGCAGCGGGGATTTTGGAAATTGCCGAAATCATTGCTCGCCTTGACCCCGCGAGTCGGCACAACCTGCGGCGAATCTTCACCGAAACAGCCGGCGACCGCGGTATAGCGAGATCCAGCGCTTCTACGGGACGCCGTGCAGCTGAGAATAACTCGGCGCGATATACCGACATAAACATTGGAGCGGCTGCGGATAATAATGATGCAATTCGCCACGCGATCGGCCTCCTCGCGGCGCTTCAACGCAGCAACAACGGAGATCCTGCAGCAGCGGCAGATCCTGTGCGCCCGGCAGCTCCAGCGGCACCTCGTTCCCGCGCTCCTCCTCCCCCTCTTGATCCCGAGGGCGTCGACGACGGCGATCACACTAATCTCGAGAACCTCGACGAAGGTAATCCCGCTCGTCCTAAGGCCCCAGCACCACTGCACACTCCTCGTAGAGTCGTGTCACAATAATGGCATGTGTCACAAACGCGGACCGCACAAATGCGATCCACACTGTATTTTACATTGGTTGGCGGGAATTGCGGGGGTGTCGCGGACGGGTTATACGAGGCCCCGTCACACCCGGGAAATCGCACGCGTGTCGAAATGTCACACTGTACCGCATGCACCTGGACTCCCGAAATCCGCAAACTTTGCGCGGGAACAGGAAACCGGCGGGAAAAGGGGGAGGTGGACCGAACCAATTGGTCGCCCCAACTGGCCATGCACATTTGTCGCCCAGAGTCGAGATACATTGGTCGTTTGTGACATAACATTCGGCAAATTTACAGGCGCGACTCGGGAAAAAGGGGATTGAGACACAATTGTCTCCACAGGAACGTTCCCTAAGAACTGAAGCGCCACGATATTCCCAGGGATTTTCGCTGTGGCATTTTGGATATTTCTAGCTCTAGATCTTTCCGCTCTTGGTAAGCCCGGTATAGCATCTAATCTTGCCATATCTTGCCATTTCTAGCAGCCCTGATACAACTGAGACGTTACAATTGATAACTACGACATCGTACAGCATCTAATCCTGCATTTCAAACCCAGCGCTGAACACCTCCACCTCCCTCAGAGCCTGCAACTCCTCGTTCTGCTCCAGGTCACCCTGTTACAGTGTATGCATTACACCTTAATGGGCAAGGGGGAGAAGGAATGAGCTGGCGGGGGGGAGTGGGGGGGTGGGTGGATGGTGACAGTTGAGTGAGGGGGGGAGGAGTACTGGTCCCACTTGTCGTGTGTCCTTGGACCGTCCTAGCATGCCTGAGATTGTGCATCTGCTGGAGAATCTGGAAAACTTTGCCACGGGCATGGGGACCACTGCCAAGGGGGAGAAAGGAATGAGTGGTGGGGAAGGGGAGGGGTGAGTAGGCAGGTGGGGTGCAGGGGTAGGATGGTTGGCTTGGCTTGCGGCTGTGCCAGCAATTCGGGGATGAAGGAATGTGAGCAAAGGTGTGGTGGGTGGTGAAGCTGGGTGGTGTGGAGAAATGTACGGATCTTCTTGGAGATGGATGGGGTTGGATTGGGTGGGTGGTGGGCTGCTGGGGATGAGTGGGCACTGGGTATGCATCCTGTCGCTTTGTTTTCTTGCAGGATCTACTGTGGATTTGTGTGCTGCTGATCTTTGCTGTTACTCTTTGTTTACCAGGGTCTTCGCCCTGTACAGAACAGCCGTTGTATTTATTGCTAGTTGTGTAGTTTTTTGTAGAGACCGTCCACTGCTCCATGCGTTGGAGATATTGTTGTGGGCTTTTTGCAAGATGATGCTCCCTGGAATGCAGTTTTATAGACATTTGTCATGTGCCGAATTATTGAATTGGATTATACTACCATAAGCCCCCAGATAGAAGCGCAGGCCTCGGATAAGCGCCGGCGCTTATAAAAGGATGAGGGCGCTTATATCCGCTCCTCGATTATAAGCGCACCCTTGGAGCCTTACGGATTATAAGCGCACCCCTAATGAAGTACACATTATAAGCGCCACCTTTTTAGAAGTTGCAATTATAATTTTAAGTAATTCTAATTGCTATCCTTATGCTATTCTACAATTTCTCAAGATATGCTACCAAGTTTCGCATTTTCTGCATATTCTACCACATTTTAAAATCATGCTAAATATCTACTCTACCTACACAACCTAGACATCCTCCTCAGCAGTGGCGGTGCCTTCCTGGGTGGTCTCGCCATCCGACTCTGGCTCGTCTACGTTGTTGCAGCAGAATCCATCTGCTGCAATCTCGTCGTCAAGTTCCACTTCGCCCTTGACGGCGTCCCGCCGGTGCTGCAGGCAGAGACTGTCCTGAGACCCGTCCAACTCGTTACTGATGCCGCAGGTGAGAAACGAGCGCTCGATCAACTCCTTGGGCACCGACTTCCAGGCCTTGGAGATCCACTTGAGCGTCAGCTCTGGTGGTGGCTTGCGGATGTTGCCTGCCACACGTAGAAAGATCCATCAGTTAGAACAGGGTCAATATTTAAAAAACACTCAGGCCTAGAAATTAAATCTCACCTCTTTCAGTCAGGCAGTCAACGCCCTCGCTTTCGAACCATGCCTGGTACTGCTGTCGCACAGCTGCTTTGAAGGAGCGGTTCACCGCGACGTCTAGGGGCTGCACCTCCGATGTGCAGCCAGCTGGTATGATGGCCGGCACGATACGCAGCTCGCCGAATTTCGCCCTCACTTGATCAGTCAGGTGCCCGCGGTAGGAGTCAAGCACCAGCATCGCCCTCCTGCTGCGCACTCCGAACCTCGGGTTGACGTACGGGCCCACTGTAGCGTCGAGCCATGCGAGGACGCCGTCCGCGTCCATCCACCCGTTGGGATGTGCGGCGACCACGACATCTGCACATCCGCACAACATTGAGAATGGCGTCAGTTGCAAAAAAAAACAACACTTGCAAATCCTACCAGGACTGCACAAGCTGCTCGGCTTACCGGAGGGGAAATTCCCCTTTGGAACTGTCTTGCGCTTAAAAAACACCCAAGGCTTGAGCTTCTCGCCGTTGGCGGTGCAGGCGAGCATCACCGTCACGCGTTCCTTTTGATAGCCGCCGCTGCGGATGGGCACGGAGCGGACCCCCACCTCCTCGACCGTGCGTTCAGCTGGCATTTCGAGCCAGAGCGGGGTCTGATCCGCATTAATGATCCAGCGGTTGTCAATGCCGTACTGTCGGCGGGTGTGTCGCACGAACTTCCAGAAGTTCCGCACCTGCGTCTCGCACTCTGGAAGGGACGGGGAGGCAGAAACGATAAAATACATTAGCACATCGAACGGGAAGAGCAACAGGGATAAACAAGAGCGACGACAACAACAGACTCACCGGAGGAAAGTTTCTGGCCGACACGGGTCTTCGATCGGGTAGTGAGATTCCAGCGACGCCTAAAACGCTCGGTCCACCTCTGAGATCCCGCCCACTTTACCTCAGGATGCAGGCTCTTCATCACCTCTCGCGACCACTGCTGCAGGCGGCCGACCGACACTGCGAGGCACTTTTTTCGGGCGGCAAGTACTCGTGAGTACACCTGGATCTCCATGTCGCGGTACCACGACGACCGACCACGCCCGTGAAGACGCTTGCGAGCCCCATGCGCGCCCTCCAGCTCATCCTTCCGCGATTTCCACTCTGCCAGGGACTTTCGGGAGATACCAGTGTCGCGCGCCATCTTCCGCACACTCACAGCACCGGACTCCAACTGTGAAATCCAGTGCAGCTTCTCCTGAGAAGTATAGGAGTGGCGCTTGTGCCTTGAGCGCCTGCTCCTGGGAGACGGGGGGCGAGCATCACGATTCTGGGTGGAGGGGTGGGGCCTTTTTTTATTGGGCGGGGGAAAACTTGGGACAGGCAAGTCCTCGGGAAGACCGTCGGCCGCCCACCACTCAACGTCGTCTTCGGCACCGGTGGCAGATTCGTCGTGCGGGCAGTCTTCCGGGTCTCCCCAGCGTGGCGAAAGACCGGGACCGGTTTCATCTTCGTCGCTGCACTCGGGCTCGGGCTCGGAGACGTACGCGTCGAAAGCAGAGTAGCCGCGAGGGAGAAGCTGCAGAACGGGCACACCGTTGATGACGACGTTAGGAGGAGCGGGAGGAGCAGGAGGCGCTGGAGGAGCAGGAGGCGCAGGAGGAGCAGGAGGCGCAGGAGGAGCAGGAGGTATGGGAGCTGGGCGACTCTGCCATTGAGTGTAATCGGGAGTCTTGGCAGCATGACCTTGGCGGTTAAAGAGAAAATGGGTGCCGGGAAGGCCTGCCATGGCAGAGGCAGGCCGAGAGAAACAAGAAACCTGGAAAAAACGGTGAGAATGAAGCCTGTTTCAAGCCCTCGCCCGAGACCCCTCCAACTTCGCGGCCCGAGTTCCTCTGCAGGGAGAGGGACTACACTGTCAAGATCTCCCCGCAGAGGAGCTGATGTGGTGAGGTGTGGGCGTTGTTGGCAAGGAATCTTGCCGCATATGCCCGGTTCGTGGTTGTTCTGCGTCGTGGTTGGCACGGCCATCGACCCTGATTGGGCAGTCCCACACTACACAGCGTGTGCGCTGGCATGCGCGAGATTCATGTACGGTACGATGAATCTGGCCAGACCAACAAGGCGTGGCGGCAGTGATGCTACGCCTTGTTGGCCATTTGACGCGTTTTTCATGCACGGGTACGAACATTCTGGATGTTGATAGAATCCCCTTTTGAAACAGCTTCAGTTACATGTAAAAAAAACATATTTCACATTTGCCATTTTATAGGCGCCGGCGCTTATAAAAATCCTCAATTATAAGCGCACCCCCTAAAAAACAGTGTTTTATTACAACCCCAGGGGCGCTTCTATCCGGGGGCTGACGGTATGTATACAGCAGCAGTAGCAGCAGCAGCAGTTAACCAGCACCTCATGGACTGTAGACTGTACTGGGCCCATCCAAGCTGGCCTTCACGAAAAGCTTATGCTTTGATAGTGTACGTAATGTACAAGGGCGATAAACTTGCTTTCTACCCTGTTTATGTGTATTAAAACAGTTACCGTAATTTAAACAAATAAGTCCATGTTCCACTTTCCATATCCCATCCCATTGCCATACATGCAAAAGTCTGGTTGTGCGGAGTTCCTGACTTCGAACTAAGGGAACGTTCCTGTGGAGACACTTGTGTCTCAATCCCCGTTTTCCCGAGTCGCGTCGAAAAAAATTGTCAATCTCGCGTCACAAAGAAAGAATGTACTGCGAATCTAGGCGACCACGCGAAATGCACAGTTGGGCACGTTTAATTGGGCGACCGAATTGACTGTACACTCGTGTCTTCCATCGCTTTGCGGAGGCATGGTCTCGACGCGCGGGATTTTTTCCCACGCAAAATTGGCATTGCAGGCAGACCAGGTGCATTGACATTTCGAACCGCGTGCGAAAAATAAACAATGACGAGTCGGTTTTTAATTCGTCAGCGACGTTAGCGCGCTTCACGCTGACCAATGAAAAATACAGTAACAATCGCACTAGGGCGATTCGCGTTTGAGACATTGTACGTTATATGTTGTTTTTACGTGTCACAATGGCTTTGAGACACAAGTGTCCCCGCAGGAACGTTCCCTAAGGGAACGTTTCTGTGGAGACACTTGTGTCTCAATCCCTTTGTGACACTGAAAAACAACATATATGTAAAATTTTAAGTTTCACTTAAAAATTTGAGGATTGTGATTCGACTAGTAGAGGAGTTTGCAGTAAAGGAGACAACCTCCTTTACATTCCCGCAGGTCTCTCAGACCTGCCACCTAGTCTCATTTGCATTTTTCATATCTTCATTTGCTTACCACCAGCACACTCCCTAAACCCCTCCTATGCCTAGAAATAGGCATAGGAGCACTCTCATCAACGACGTGGTCAATGTAAGACTTTCTGCTATGGCTACTGGATTTGTTTCCGAAGTAACCGGTCGCGCTCCCGCTCCAAGAATGGTTACGCGCAGCAGCGGCAGGCGTGGGTCCCCGCAAAGGGACGAGGATCGCGGGTCCTCCTCCCAGCGTGACCGTTCGCGATCTCCGCGTCGGAACAACGGAACCACGACTTTATCCACTTTGGAGCTGTTGAATGCGAGGCAACCCCCTGTTTCCGCTCCCGAAATGGTCGCCGACGGACCTGGTCGCAATGGCGGTAACGAGCGCGGGCCCCCCGGATTTCACGGCGAAGGGCGAATTTCGCGTGCAACCGTCGACCCGTCCCAGCCCGGCGAAAACGCCCCAGCTCGACAGGCTCCAACAGTGCAGGCGCAGGACCGCAATGATGGCGGTCCTGCACAAGCAGATCGTGAGAATCGCGAATCTGCACGTGCAGATCGCAATCCTCGCGATTCTGCTCGTGCAGATCGCGAGCGCGATTCTGCTCGGGCAAATCGCGAGCGAGATCCTGCACGTGGGCCGCGACAGAATCTGGACCCTGTACGAGCGGATCGCCGGCCCGATTCGGCAAATCGACGCGCGAATCAGGGCGAGCAGCAGGATCCGCGAAATCAGGCAGCGGGGATTTTGGAAATTGCCGAAATCATTGCTCGCCTTGACCCCGCGAGTCAGCACAACCTGCGGCGAATCTTCACCGAAACAGCCGGCGACCGCGGTATAGCGAGATCCAGCGCTTCTACGGGACGCCGTGCAGCTGAGAATAACTCGGCGCGATATACCGACATAAACATTGGAGCGGCTGCGGATAATAATGATGCAATTCGCCACGCGATCGGCCTCCTCGCGGCGCTTCAACGCAGCAACAACGGAGATCCTGCAGCAGCGGCAGATCCTGTGCGCCCGGCAGCTCCAGCGGCACCTCGTTCCCGCGCTCCTCCTCCCCCTCTTGATCCCGAGGGCGTCGACGACGGCGATCACACTAATCTCGAGAACCTCGACGAAGGTAATCCCGCTCGTCCTAAGGCCCCAGCACCACTGCACACTCCTCGTAGAGTCGTGTCACAATAATGGCATGTGTCACAAACGCGGACCGCACAAATGCGATCCACACTGTATTTTACATTGGTTGGCGGGAATTGCGGGGGTGTCGCGGACGGGTTATACGAGGCCCCGTCACACCCGGGAAATCGCACGCGTGTCGAAATGTCACACTGTACCGCATGCACCTGGACTCCCGAAATCCGCAAACTTTGCGCGGGAACAGGAAACCGGCGGGAAAAGGGGGAGGTGGACCGAACCAATTGGTCGCCCCAACTGGCCATGCACATTTGTCGCCCAGAGTCGAGATACATTGGTCGTTTGTGACATAACATTCGGCAAATTTACAGGCGCGACTCGGGAAAAAGGGGATTGAGACACAATTGTCTCCACAGGAACGTTCCCTAAGAACTGAAGCGCCACGATATTCCCAGGGATTTTCGCTGTGGCATTTTGGATATTTCTAGCTCTAGATCTTTCCGCTCTTGGTAAGCCCGGTATAGCATCTAATCTTGCCATATCTTGCCATTTCTAGCAGCCCTGATACAACTGAGACGTTACAATTGATAACTACGACATCGTACAGCATCTAATCCTGCATTTCAAACCCAGCGCTGAACACCTCCACCTCCCTCAGAGCCTGCAACTCCTCGTTCTGCTCCAGGTCACCCTGTTACAGTGTATGCATTACACCTTAATGGGCAAGGGGGAGAAGGAATGAGCTGGCGGGGGGGAGTGGGGGGGTGGGTGGATGGTGACAGTTGAGTGAGGGGGGGAGGAGTACTGGTCCCACTTGTCGTGTGTCCTTGGATCGTCCTAGCATGCCTGAGATTGTGCATCTGCTGGAGAATCTGGAAAACTTTGCCACGGGCATGGAGACCACTGCCAAGGGGGAGAAAGGAATGAGTGGTGGGGAAGGGGAGGGGTGAGTAAGGAGCAGGTGGGGTGCAGGGGTAGGATGGTTGGCTTGGCTTGCGGCTGTGCCAGCAATTCGGGGATGAAGGAATGTGAGCAAAGGTGTGGTGGGTGGTGAAGCTGGGTGGTGTGGAGAAATGTACGGATCTTTTTGGAGATGGATGGGGTTGGATTGGGTGGGTGGTGGGCTGCTGGGGATGAGTGGGCACTGGGTATGCATCCTGTTGCTTTGTTTTCTTGCAGGATCTACTGTGGATTTGTGTGCTGCTGATCCTTGCTGTTACTCTTTGTTTACCAGGGTCTTCGCCCTGTACAGAACAGCCGTTGTATTTATTGCTAGTTGTGTAGTTTTTTGTAGAGACCGTCCACTGCTCCATGCGTTGGAGATACTGTTGTAGGCTTTTTGCAAGATGATGCTCCCTGGAATGCAGTTTTATAGACATTTGTCATGTGCCGAATTATTGAATTGGATTATACTACCGTAAGCCCCCGGATAGAAGCGCAGGCCTCGGATAAGCGCCGGCGCTTATAAAAGGATGAGGGCGCTTATATCCGCTCCTCGATTATAAGCGCACCCTTGGAGCCTTACGGATTATAAGCGCACCCCTAATGAAGTACACATTATAAGCGCCACCTTTTTAGAAGTTGCAATTATAATTTTAAGTAATTCTAATTGCTACCCTTATGCTATTCTACAATTTCTCAAGATATGCTACCAAGTTTCGCATTTTCTGCATATTCTACCACATTTTAAAATCATGCTAAATATCTACTCTACCTACACAACCTAGACATCCTCCTCAGCAGTGGCGGTGCCTTCCTGGGTGGTCTCGCCATCCGACTCTGGCTCGTCTACGTTGTTGCAGCAGAATCCATCTGCTGCAATCTCGTCGTCAAGTTCCACTTCGCCCTTGACGGCGTCCCGCCGGTGCTGCAGGCAGAGACTGTCCTGAGACCCGTCCAACTCGTTACTGATGCCGCAGGTGAGAAACGAGCGCTCGATCAACTCCTTGGGCACCGACTTCCAGGCCTTGGAGATCCACTTGAGCGTCAGCTCTGGTGGTGGCTTGCGGATGTTGCCTGCCACACGTAGAAAGATCCATCAGTTAGAACAGGGTCAATATTTAAAAAACACTCAGGCCTAGAAATTAAATCTCACCTCTTTCAGTCAGGCAGTCAACGCCCTCGCTTTCGAACCATGCCTGGTACTGCTGTCGCACAGCTGCTTTGAAGGAGCGGTTCACCGCGACGTCTAGGGGCTGCACCTCCGATGTGCAGCCAGCTGGTATGATGGCCGGCACGATACGCAGCTCGCCGAATTTCGCCCTCACTTGATCAGTCAGGTGCCCGCGGTAGGAGTCAAGCACCAGCATCGCCCTCCTGCTGCGCACTCCGAACCTCGGGTTGACGTACGGGCCCACTGTAGCGTCGAGCCACGCGAGGACGCCGTCCGCGTCCATCCACCCGTTGGGATGTGCGGCGACCACGACATCTGCACATCCGCACGATAAAAATCCTCAATTATAAGCGCACCCCCTAAAAAACAGTGTTTTATTACAACCCCAGGGGCGCTTCTATCCGGGGGCTGACGGTAACATATAATTGGATAATCCATGATCCCGACGCTCTGTCGTTCGCGTATGGGGGTCCACCGCCCCCGAAAATATTCAGCAGGACTCGTACAGGAACTCCTTCGTAACTCTCGTTACTCGCGTCTTCATTACTCCTCATTTTGTCTCCCTCTCCCCCGCTGCTCTGCGGAATGCGGCGACATGGTGCTGTAGCGGGGGATCAGTCTTGCTCACATTCGGTTTTGGACGTGATGGGAAGTAGTTATGTATGATATATTCAGGTTTACAGTACGGTTGTAGATGAATGTCCATGTTCGGCCAGCAATTCTTGAACTTGCCGAAAAACTTGTACCTTCCAAGTTGCTCTTTCTGCTTACACCGCTCCAACCTTGTCAGTTTCATCCCCGTAGCAATTGGAGATGGCTGCTTCTTGCTCAGCTGCTTATGCACGCAGAATGCAGTGCGACTTGGGATGACGACATCCAGCGTAGCGCGGTGCGGTGTAATGCTTATGTTAATTTCGAGCGTGGAGTGGTATTTGCGTGAGATAAGGAACATTCAGCAGCGTCAGCCCTACGGTTGATAACTCGTTCGGCATTCATCCCGACGCTTATTACAATTCTTTTTTGGAAGATTACTTTGATGCGATAGGAGAAAGCAATTACGTGTCACACACGCAAGACGTGTCTTCGTAACTAATTTGGACGCGCCTCAGAACAACGGCTGACCAAATAAGGAAGTAGCGCCTGCGGCAACTGCGGAACATGCTTTTCGAGATGCGTTATAAGATGATCCAATGGAAGGTGCAATCGAAGATGAACTGCGTAGTGAACTTCAAGACGAACTCGAAAGGACGTGGGAAGGTTCACTATAGGATGCACGACTGGATGTCGTTCTTCATCCTCGTTATAAGCGCTTCCGCAGGTAAGTCTGCGCACTCACCTATCTTCTGATTATTTTTATAAGCTCTTCCTTTGGTAATTCTGCTCACTCATCTCGTACCTGTTCAGTCTCGACCTTTCCCAGGCTCGCCTCCCTCATTACCTCCTTCCCTCCTCGCCTTCCCTCCTCGCCTTCCCTCCTCGCCTTCCCTCCTCGCTTTCCCTCCTCGCCTTCCCTCCTCGCCTTCCCTCCTCGCCTTCCCTCCTCGCTTTCCCTCCTCGCTTTCCCTCCTCGCCTTCCCTCCTCGCCTTCCCTCCTCGCCTTCCCTCCTCGCCTTCCCTCCTCGCTTTCCCTCCTCGCCTTCCCTCCTCGCCTTCCCTCCTCGCTTTCCCTCCTCGCCTTCCCTCCTCGCCTTCCCTCCTCGCCTTCCCTCCTCGCCTTCCCTCCTCGCCTTCCCTCCTCGCCTTCCCTCCTCGCTTTCCCTCCTCGCCTTCCCTCCTCGCCTTCCCTCCTCGCCTTCCCTCCTCGCCTTCCCTCCTCGCCTTCCCCTCTTACCTTCCCCCGCTTCCATTGTATCCCCCCCTTTCCCTGTCCACCCCTCCCTTCCCTACCTTTAGTTCCCTCAACGAGTCAGTAACAGCTCCCAAATTTTCCTCCTCTCCCGTCCATGTGACGTCAGCACCACCACTTGGGCCGCATTAGCTCTTTGCATCCCACCAAAATCCCTCCTCACATTCTGCCCTCTCTCTCATCCCCTCCTCCCCCCTCAGCCCCCTCTGCCGAGCAGAAGAGAGGAAGCTGTACCTGGTGCCTAGACCTCAGCAGCACCACTGGTGGTTGTGAACCGCATCATCATCCCTTCGCTTCTCTTCTCGGACCCCCTTTCCCCTCCATGCAGTTCAAGGCTCTTCCACAGAAGAGAGGAAGCTCTACCTCAGCACCTCCCGGTGGAAGCACATGACCTCAGCACCACCAGTAGTGGCTGTGAACCGCATCATCATCATTCTCCGACCCCCTTCCCTGCCATGCAGTGCAGTGCATGGCGTTTCAATAGAGCAGAGAAAGCTATACCTGGTGCACATGACACCAGCACAGCACCACCACGCCTCCAGTAGTGGCTGTGAAGTGCACATCCCCTCTGTTCTCCGACCCCCCTCCTCGCCATGCAGTGCAAGGCGTATCAACAGAGCAGAGAAAGCTGTACCTGGTGCACATGACCTCCGCACCACCAGTGGTGGCCTACACTGGGGGAATCCCAGGACTCAAACCCACAGCCGCTGGTTCTGCTGCCGCTTCTTCTGCTGCCCGTGGTGGGGTTGGTGTTGGTGGTTCTGCAGCTGCTGTTAAACATTCCGTTGACTCAAAAGCCGCACCCAAGGCTGCAGCACACGCTTCTGAACGCGCTGCAGGCAGCAGACTCGATATAAGCACACCCAGAGCAAGCAGCGCGAGTACGGTGTACCTGGGAGCGGCAGGCGCAGGCAGCAGCAGCAGTTACTGGAGCAGCGGGCGTGGAAGCGGAGAGAGAAAATCCTTTCGACCATTAGCTGATTCGCCCCGGGTTAAAGCTTACCAGGATCATCTGCTCAGCACTCACAGGTCTGTCCTAGCCTCGGTGGGAGCCTCGGAATCGAGCCTACTGTACAGCTACGGAGTCACTGCGAATGCTGTCTGTGCGTCTTTGACAGCGCAGCAGGCGGAGGAGTTGAGAAAGAGGCCAGGGGTGGGGCAGGTGGCGAGGGCGAAGGCGAGGGTGCGTGCTTTCACGACGTACACGCCCAAGTATATGAAGCTGGGGAAGACGTGGAGCAGTGTAGGGGGGCAGGGGCGAGCAGGGGAGGGCGTGATTATTGGAGTGCTGGACTCGGGGATCTGGCCGGAACACCCTTCCTTTTCCGACAAGGTGAGACACGTGGTCGGATTGGGTGGGTGTGTCTCTGAGTGGGTGTTGGTGTGTGTGTGGGCGAGCAGGGGCGAGAAGGAGAGGACGTGATTGTTGGAGTGCTAGACTCGGGGATTTGGCCGGAACACCCTTCGTTTGTGTGTGTGTGTGTGTGTGTGTGTGTGTGTGTGTGTGTGTGTGTGTGTGGAACACTCGGGACAAGGTGAGACACGTGTGTGTGTGGGTCCTTGACAGAGCAGCGGCGGAAGGGGGAGCATGCGGTGCTGACCCACTGCAACCGCAGGCTTCTTTGAGGCGCCTAAATCCGTTAGTCCTTCCTTCCCGCCCACAACTGCCAGAGCTGTGCGCCGGTCGATTTTTTAGAATTGTCCAAATCGTCCCAAACAGGTGGAAGGGGTTGAGCCGTCCAAATCGTCCCCAAGGTGCAACACCACCTTTCCCTACTCTCAATTTCGAGGTGACTTTTGAGTGACTTTAGAATTGTCCACTTGAGCAAGTGCATCAACATCTGGTCCCTACTCTCAAGTTGGTTCTTGAGAATTCTCAAAAACCAACTCGAAGGGGCTGAGCAAGTGCATCAACATCTGGTCCCTACTCTCAATTTCTGAGTCGTCAGAAAAGCAAGCGCCGGACCCAGCTCCCACTATCCACTTGTAAAAAGTAGATCTTTGAGACGTCTCAAAAATCAACTTCATTTTTCAGACCCAGCTCTCACTATCCACTCCTTTCCCACCTCACCTTCTCCCCTATTTTCAACCGCCTCGTCCCTGTCACCACCCACAGGGCTACGGGCCAGTGCCCAAGAGGTGGAGGGGGGCATGCACGGGGCTGAGCAGGTGCAACTACAAGGTGGTGGAGGCACACTACAACCCTCCTCCCCTCCTCGCTCCCTTCTTCCCATCACTGGTAGGGCTAGGGGCGCCCAAGAGGTGGAAGGGGGCGTGCACGGGGCTGAGCAGGTGCAATCACAAGCTGGCCTAAAACATCCCCTCCCGCCTCTCTGCTCGCCATCCGCAGGGCTATGGGGCCCCACGCAAGCGATGGAAGGGGGCGTACATGGGGCAGAGCAAGTGCAACCGCAAGCTGATGGGCGCACACTTGGTTCCTCCTCCCCTCTTTCCCGCCCCTCCTTCGTCCTCCCTCCCACCAACCACAGGGCTACGGGCCAGTGCCTAAGAGGTGGCGGGTGGCGTGCACAGGGCTGAGCAAGTGCAACCGCATCCTCTCTCCCTCTCTTCCCTCCTCCCCACTTCCGTCTCCCTCCCTCGTCCCTCCTGACTTCCCTCCTCCCACTTCTTCCTCCTCTCCTCTCACCACCCACAGGGCTATGGACCAGTGCCCAAGAGGTGGAAGGGCGCATGCACGGGGCTGAGCAGGTGCAACCGCAAGCTGATCGGCGCGCTGTACTTCAATGCCTCCTTTCCTCTCTCCCCTTTTCCCCTCTCACCACCCACAGGGCTACGGGCCAGTGCCCAAGAGGTGGAAGGGCGCATGCACGGGGCTGAGCAGGTGCAACCGCAAGCTGATAGGAGCGCGGTACTTCCTCAAGGGGTACGAGGCGGAGTATGGCAAGCTGGCTCGGGGGGAGTTCCGCTCTGCTCGGGACGCTGGCGGTCATGGCACGTGGTGTGCGGGGTGAGTTATTTAGGGGGGAAGAGAGAAAAAGAAGAGGGTAAATGCTGATCGGCGCACGCGCGGTACTTCCTCAAGGGGTACGAGGTGGAGTATGGCAGGCTGGCTGGCTCGCGGGGAGTTCCGCTCTGCATGAAATGCTGGCGGGCACGGCACGTGGTGTGCGGGGTGAGTGGGTAGTGGGGATGGGGAAGACGGGTGGCACTTGTTCCTCAAGGGGTACGAGGCGGAATATGGGAAGCTGGCTCGGGGGGAGTACCGCTCTTTCCAAGATGCTGGCAGGCACGGCACGCGGTGTGCAGGGTACGTGGTATGGGGGGGTTGGGGGAGTCTTGGTGTGGGCGGTGAGTTAGGAGGAAGACGAGGGGGTTGGGAGCAAATGGTTGCTACTTTCTCAAGGGCTACAATGCGGAGTATGGGTGTGATAAGTCGATTTTTGAGTCGACTCAAAAAACCACGTGTGATAAGTCATTATTGAGTCGACAAAAAAAAACAACTTATCACACAGGGGTTGGGGGCAAATGGTTGCTACTTTCTCAAGGGCTACAATGCGGAGTATGGGGCCTTCGCTCCAGATAAATATTGCTCTGCTCACCCATACACACGCTTCCCTTCCACCTTCCCTCCCCCAACCCCTTCCCCTCCCCTTGTCCCTTGGGCTCCCTTCCTCAAACTTCCAGTTGCATAGGGCGGCAGCAGGTAACACAGGAGTATGACTCTTCCTGAGTCGGCTTAAAAAGTGTTCTCTTTCAATCGCACTGGTGACTTTGGAATACACACCACTCTCCCCCTTCTTTCTACCCCACTCCTCTCCCCTTCCCTTTCCAATCACACACAGAGCGGCAGCAGGCATTATAGGAGTGGTTCTCCCCACTTTCTCCCTCCCCCTTCCGACGACTTTGGACTACCCACACCTCCCCCCACCGCCCTTCCCCATTTTCCCCTCCCGTACCCCCGCCTCCCCCTCTTCCCCTTTTTAATCACACAGAGAGCGGCAGTAGGCAATGCAGGAGTGGTGCTTTTGAGTCGACTCAAAAGCAGCAGGCAATGCAGGAGTGGTGCTTTTGAGTCGACTCAAAAGCAGCAGGCAATGCAGGAGTGGTGCTTTTGAGTCGACTCAAAAGCAGCAGGCAATGCAGGAGTGGTGCTTTTGAGTCGACTCAAAAGCAGCAGGCAATGCAGGAGTGGTTCTCTCTGACGGGTTTGGATCAACCGCACTCGAACCTTGCCTCTTCCCTCCCCCGCCCTCCCCTCTCCCTCCCGTTCCTCCCCTTACCCGTTGAATTCGCACAGGGCTGCAGCAGGCAACGCCGGGGTGGTACTGACGGACGAGTTTGGATCGACCGCAGGGCCGGCCAGTGGCATGGCGCCACGTGGCAGGCTGGCAGTGTACAAGGCGATCTGGTTCAACGCGTCAGAGGGGTACGGCCACGACTGCGACATCTTTGCAGCCGTTGATCAGGCCGTCGCGGACGGTGTGGATGTGCTCTCCATGAGCATCGGATCGGGCGAGGATACCTACTTTGGCGACCTGCCACTACTGCGCGCTGTGCAGGTGAGCAAGAGGGTGTCTGAGGCTGCGGGAGGGAGTGGGAGAGGGTGAGGGTGAGAGGGTGAGAGGGTGAGAGGGTGTGAGGGTGAGAGGGTGAGAGGGTGAGAGGGTGAGAGGGTGAGAGGGTGTGAGGGTGAGAGGGTGAGAGGGTGAGAGGGTGTGAGGGTGAGAGGGTGAGAGGGTGTGAGAAGGTATGGGTCTGCGCTCCATGTTGAAGGCGGTGCAGGTGAGTGAGAGGGTGTGCCACTGCTGAGGGGCTGTGCAGGTAGAGGGTTTGAGGGGGGTGAAGTGGCCAGATGAGCGCATAAGTGGGCATAAGTGAATAAAGAGTGGCTTACTTTTTTTAGAATTCTCAAAAACCGGCCAGATGAGCGGATAAGTGGGTGTACAGAGTTTTGAGACGTCTCAAAACACTTCTTCAACCAGATGAGTGGATAAGTGGGGTGTGAAGAGTGGCTTACCGTTCTCAGTCACAACACCCACAACTCTCCCAACAGTCACTCACAACACTCACTCACTCACTCACACCCTTGCTGTGCGCAGGGGAGTGTTGCGGGGGTGTTCCTGGCCATAACAGCAGGCAACAATGAGGGAATGCCACGAGAGGGGACTGCTGGGTGCCATTTCTTTCTTATGCCTCTCTGCTGCCCCTCCCATGCTGCCCCTCCCATGCCACCCCTCCCGTGATGCCCCTCCCTTTCTGCCCCTCCCTTGCTGCCCCTCCCTTGCTGCATGCATGCGGGGGTTTTCCTGGCCATGGCAGCGGGCAACCAGGGACCGCCCCCCATGGCGGAGTGATAACTCTCAGAATGATTGCTCTTACGCCCTCTTGTCGTGCCTCCCGTGCTCCAGGCGGGTGTGTTTCTGGCCATGGCAGCGGGCAACGAGGGACCACCCCCCATGGCAGTGAAGCCATATGGCTTCCGCACCCTCAGCAACGCTGCTCCCTTTTACCTCACTGTTGCCGCCAGGTGCGTGGCTCATTCTGTCAGGTGCGTTGCTCATTCTGTCAGGTGCGTTGCTCATTCTGTCAGGTGCGTTGCTCATTCTGTCAGGTGCGTTGCTCATTCTGTCAGCTGGGCGGCTCATTCTGTCAGGTGGGTGGCTCATTCTGTCAGGTCGGTAGCTCCCCAATTTTCCCCTGCACTCTCTCGCTCACCCACTATCCCTCTCACCCACTATCCCTCTCACCCACTATCCCTCTCACCCACTATCCCTCTCACTCTCGCTTCCCCTCCCCCTCATCCCTCCCCTCAGCTCCACAGATAACAACTGGGGTTTCTTTGGTCGCTCTGCACAGTCAGCACAGTCAACGCAAGTCAACGTGGGGACTTTTGAGTCGAATAAAAAAGTCCTTCCCCCCCCTCATTACTTCCCCGCAGCTCAACAGATAACGACTGGGGTTTCTTTGGCCGCTCTGCACAGTCAGCAGAGTCAACGCAAGTCAACGGCACCTCGCTGCCTGCTTCTGCAGCTGCCGTCCAGGTGAGAGATCCCGAGAGGCTCGCAGTTTTGAGACGTCTCCAAAGTCAACGCAAGTCAACAGCTCCTCGCTGCTTGCTGCTGCAGCTGCTGCCCAGGTGAGAGGCTCTCAGCGTCGAGTTGTCCAATAGTCAATGCAAGTCAACAGCACCTTCGCCTGCTGCTGCAGCTGCCGCCCAGGTGGTAAGAGGTTTGCCGGGATCATATTGATTTTCTGAAGGTGCCAGGGAATATTTCTATTCCTAGATAGCCAGGTGAATCTTGTGTCGGGGAATATTTCTAGTGAGCGATAGCTGGGTGCATCTCCCTCTTCTCTTCCACCGGGCTTCATAAGCCAACCCTCACCCCCCTCCCCTCCTTCCATGCTCCCCCTTTTTCCCCGCCCTCCACCCTCCACGCCCCTCCCCCTCCCCACCGCCCAGCCAAGGCAGCTCTCAGACCCCATTATGGCCCCCTTCTCTGCCGGGCCTACTTTTTCAAGGGCCTGACAATTTTTTCCCTCCCCTTCCCCTCCTTCCTCGTTTCCCTCCTTCCCTCCACCACCACAACGACCCCCCACCCCCCTCCTTACCACCCAGCCAAGGCAGCTCTCAGACCCCATGATGGCCCCCTTCTCCTCCGCGGGGCGTTTCTGTTGAGGCGCCTAAAAGCTCCCCCCATTCCCCCCATTCCCCCATTCCCCCATTCCCCCATTCCCCCATTCCCCCATTCCCCCATTCCCTTTCCCCCCTCCCCCCACACACCCCCATCCCAGCCAAGGCAGCTCTCAGACCCCATGATGGCCCCCTTCTCCTCCGCGGGGCCTCCCTTAAACCCTAACAAGCCTCCCTCCTCCTCGCCCACTCTCACCAACGACCTCTTAAAGCCCGACATCACCGCCCCTGGTATCACCCGCCTTGCTGCTGCTCCCGGGGGCATTAATGGGCAAGCTTGGTTCTCCAGCAAAAGCGGCACGTCAATGTCTACACCTCAATTGGCCGGAATTGCGGCGCTTATAATCCAAAAATATCCCAACTGGAGTCCTGCCGCGGTTAAATCCGCAATAATGACGACGGCTACAGTAATGACCAAGCAGGGCGGGTTCATTGAGGATTCGTCCGGAGCGAAAGGGACACCCTGGAATTACGGGTCCGGGCATGTAAATGCCCCGAAAATTCTGAACCCAGGGCTGGTATACGACGTTGGGTTTGCGGGCTACGTGAATTTTCTGGCCGGTCTGAATATGCTGAAAGCTCGACAGGTGCTAGGAAGAACCGCTTCGCTTTCGCCAATCAAGGCGTGGGATTTGAACCAGCCGAATATTTGCGTGTCGCGGCTGTCTACAGTGGTAACCGTAACCAGGAGGGTTACAAGTGTGGCTGGGCATGCCCGGACCTACAAGCTTCGGCTCGGATCCATGCCGAACGTAGCTGTAGAAGTCTCGCCGAAGCAGTTCACGATTTTGCCCGGGCAGAGCATAACTTTTTCGGTGAAGCTGACCCCAAAAAGGGGCACTGGAAAGTTTTCGTTTGGGAGCTTAGCATGGATGGATGGGGTGCATTGGGTGAGAACTTCAATAGCTGCCCAGCCTATGGTGGCACTATAATGAAGATGACTCAGTGTGATAAAGCGATGGCATGATGTGTTGTGTATGTATGGTACCGAACTCAACTCAACCCACCCTGTGCCTCCACACTGCCTGGCATTTACACAAAGTAGATAGTAGCATAACCAAGGTAATAACCAGTTTACAAGCCCAGACTGAATCTCCAATCCATGTTAGATGGTTTCGTGGTAGTACCAGTTTGACAAGTGCAATGCAATTACAGCAGAGTTACCGTACAACCCAGAAACTCTGTAAGGTATAAAGAATGCCAGCCTGCTTCAAGCACACATATTGTACGAAGAGCAGTTGTTGTGGCATTGTCATATGGTCAGTTAACCAATAAAGTTAATAACCACCAGGTACAGCACAAGGCTACAGAGCACATAGTCGGCAAAGGCACGCTCGTTTGGCAGATCCTGTTACAGGCAGAACCGACAGTTGAACGGAAGGGTGGAGGGGTGGTGGGTGGAGGGGTGGGAGAAGGGGGGGTGGTGGGGAAGAAGGCCTAAGAAACGAAGGTGCAAATTTAATATTTTTTCAAAGTGCGTAAACAAAGGCAAGGGGGATTTGAATTGGGAAGGAGTGGTTGGCAGAAGAGGACAAGGGGAGACGAGGGCTTGGGTTCAGGGGTGGTGGAGGGCAGGGAGGAGGGCAGAGAGGAGGGCAAGGGAGGAGGAAGGAGCGAACCTGGAAGTCCTTGTTCTCCTTGTTTGCTTGCATTCTCAAACACACTGTGGCGTGGGAGAGAGGGGGAGAGGGAGAAAGAGGGAGAGAAAGAGTGGGCGAGAGGTGAGAGGGAGGGTGATGACTCTTGTGAGACCTGGAAGTCCTTGTTCTCCTTGTTTGCTTGAATTCTCAAACACACTGTGGGGGAGGGGGAGAGCAAGGGAGAGAGGAGGGAGAGCACAGAGGGGGAGAGTGAGCATGTTTAGAAATCAAGGCAACGAGCGAACCTGGAAGTCCTTCTTCTCCTTGTTTGCTTGCATTCTCCAACACACTGGGTGGGGGGGGGGAGGGGGGGGAGAAGGGGAAAGGGGGAGTGAGAAAGGGGGAAAGGGCGGGGAAGGAGGAAAGGCATGTTCAGATGCACGGAACGAGAGTGGGTGAAGGGAAAAAGTAGCCCTGAGGGACGAGAATGCACTGAAAGGGGAGGAGTGGCGCGTTGTGAAAAGGAAAATTTGATTGAGGAAGGGAAAAGCGTGAAGGGGAGCGAGTAAGAGGTAGGACGAAAGAAGCCCATATCCAGACATACCTGCAAGCACGGCGGTCCCGATACAGGAGAGTAGACCCGCGAGGAACGCGTTAAAGGGGAACGATCCCACCAGCGCCATGTATGCGAACTGCGCGATTCGCGCGTGGGGAAACGGGGGAAGGGGGAGAAAGGGGGGAACGGGGGGAAGGGGGAAGGAAGCTTTTGAGTGACTACAGGCGTTGAAGGAGAACGATCCCACCAGCGCCATGCATGCGAACTGCGCGATTGGCGCGCGTAGGAAAAGGGGAGGCTTGGGGAAAAGGGGATGTGTCGGAAACGGGGAAGGTGTGGGGAAGGGTGTGGGTGTGGTGAGGGGGAAGGGGGTGCGTGTGGTGAGGGGAAGGGGGTGGGTGTGGTGAGGGGGAAGGGGGGGTAAGGAACGGGAGGAGTATGGCGTAACTATAGAGTTGACCACAGGCCTTGACGGGGAATGACCACACCAGAGACATGGACACAAAGCGTGATAGATGGGCGGAGGAGGGAGGGGAAGAAAGGAGTTGAGCGAGTGGGAGATGAGGGCGTGTGAGGGAACATGCGGAATTAAGGGCGGGGGTAAACAAGGTGTAATGAGTGAGTTTCGAGTCCATTAATGCCAATTATGCTAACTGGGAGTGGTGGGTAAAGGGACGACACGTGGACACGGGCGTGGACGGCACGTGGAGCATACCTGAATCCCAGCCGTCAGGAGTGCGTAGACCACGAGCAGATCGAGGGCCTGCATGGTTTTTCGGACATTTGAAAAAAAACAAACAAACAAACAAACAAAAGAAAAAAAATCGCGATTCGTTAGTATCATTCTCAAGACGAAACAAGGTAACGACGGGGTTGGCGACAGGAAAATAAAAAGTAGAAAAAGCAATATAGAAGATGCTCTGACAGGCATCCGCGACCGATCTTCATTGCACCTAGTGGAACCGCCATGGATGACTCGTGCATCCACGCGACATCTACGAGATAGCTCAATTTAATTTCTTTCATGCTCGCAATCATGCCTTGAAGCGCGATCCGCCACTAGTGCCACAGCCTCCTAACATCAGAATTCTAGCGTCACGCAATTCCTCGGACCTTGAGTTTGACGGGTGTTTTGCTGTATTCGTTATAGAATGTGGACGTCACAGATCTGAAATCCTCCACGATCCCCATGGCCGCCGCGATTTACTCCCTCGCGCCGATCTAGCTTGAATGGCCGAACGAAGCGCAAGAATCCGAGAAATCAACGGAACAACGAAATCTCCCACCGCGTCTCTACAAGCGAAGACTATCCCAGACCTGCGTTGGACAACCCGCGGTTAGTTTCCGTGGTCGGCGGGGGACGGAGAAAAAAAAGATCCGTCCCGTGTCCAGAAGCGGATCAGTCCTTGGCGGAACAGCAAGAATCCGAGATTTGGTAGATTGGCGACAATCTCGAGGTTCTTGAAAATGGAAGTCAAAAATCGTGGGATGGGTCAACCATTCCCATCCGAGGCAAATGAAACATTCTGCTACCAAGGGCGTATTCCCCGAGGCGGATGAGAGGGACGGTTCAGTTGAGCCAGACGCAAGTCAGTTCAGGTCAACCCAAACCGACACCAAGAATTTGAAAGCGTAGGTCTCAAATGAAAATATCGCTCCCGGGTGGGCTTGAACCACCGACCTTATGGTTAACAGCCATACGCTCTAACCAACTGAGCTACGAGAGCTGTGAGAATGATGTTCTATAACAATCAATAACGTATTATATATTGTACAAGATATTGTAGCAGCTTATATTACTACTGTTGGCTGCTGTTATGGCTCATTGTGTTCCAAGAACGCGTGAAGCGGCGTCTCGCCTTGTCGCTCTCCACCCCTTCCTCGCCCAGCCCGCCATCGCCGCATCCGCGCCCGCCTCCGCGCTCCGTACGCCCTCCATCCCGCCTATCCCTGTCCACCCGCTCTTCGCTCCCGCCGCTGCATCTTCCCCCTGTCCCCCGCGCCAGTCATGGCTGCTCTCAACCGTTTCCGCTCTCCGCCCCGCTCCCTCCATCCCCTCTCCAACCGCGTCTTCCGCTCTGTCTTTTCTCTCCGCCCCATGCGCCGCTTCCGCTTCTTCCGCCTTCCACCTCGTAGCTCGCTCCCCCTCCCGTGACTTTACACCTCCTCGTCCGCTCCCTTACCGCGACTCCGCTCCGCTTCTTTATCCCCCGTACCGACACGCCTGTCCACATGTCGCCTGCGAATTCAGCAGCAGCGCGGGAAGCAACGGCGGGAGAAGCGGCGCGGCGGCGGAGGCTGGAGATGGCGCGGGGGAGACAACCCCCAGGGGAGATGGCGCGGGGGACACACCCCCCGGGGGAAGTATTTTCCAGAATATCCGGGTGGAGCTTGTGGCGGACGGGCAGGTTGGGTTAATTACCCTGGCACGGCCGAAAGCGCTGAACGCGCTGTCGCAGGCGGTTATGGGGGAGGTGGTATCTGCGCTGAAATGGATGGACCAGAAAGACTCGGTGAGTCTGCGGGGAATTTTGAGTCGATTCAACAGGTTATGGGGGAGGTGGTATCTGCGCGGAAGTGGATGGAGCATAAGGACTTGCATGTGCGTGGGGAGGGCTTATCTGGCACGTGCATGACACGTGCACGGTCGTGCACTCAACGCACGCACTTCCCTTGTTTCTGCCTGTGCTGTACGCGTTATAAATACCCTGCATGTGCTGTACGCGTTATAATCACCCTGCCGCAGGTAGGAGCGACGGTGATAACGGGCGAGGGGCGCGCGTTTGCAGCGGGGGCGGACATAGCGGAGATGGCGCCCCTCTCCTTTGCTGATGCTCTCAAGGGGGACCTGCTTTGGCAGTGGGACGAGATGAGACGGCTGAAGAAACCGGTCATTGCTGCTGTCAACGGGTGAGTGAGTGAATGGGAGGGTGGGTGGATGTGATGTGAAGGTCCTCACAGCAGCAGCTGGGGCGGAGATGCGCCGTGAATGGGTGGGTGAGCTGACAGGCGAACGCGCCGCGCAGGTAAGTACGTGAATGGGTGGCTTAGAGAATTCTCAAAAACACCCGGCAAGCGCCCCAGGTACGTGTGTGAGTGGGTGGCTGGTGGGCCAAGAGCAACCTGCTAGGCGGATGGGTTTTTGAGGCGCCTCAAAAGTCCATGAGTCGTCTGAAGGAGCCAAGAGTCGTTGCTGCTGTCAAGTCATGAGTCAGCAGCAGCAACTTGCTGCTGTCAAGTTCAACGGCCAGTGGGTGCTTCTGCATATCTTTCTCACTTCGAATAGTCATTCGATTCTTTCGTCCCTACTCCCCTCATTCTTTTCACCTTCCTCCAATTCCCACTCGCCTTCTGTTCCCAGCTACGCACTAGGCGGCGGGTGCGAGCTTGCAATGATGTGTGAGACATCATCCTCCTAGCCGGTGAAAAGGCCGTATTGGGGCAGCTCGAGGTGAAGCTACCCTCTTTGGTTGGCCCCACCAACCCCCTTCCCACCAGCCCCTCCCCGCCTCTGTGTGTCTCCCCAGCTATGCCCTGGGCGGCGGGTGCGAGCTTGCAATGATGTGTGACATCATCCTAGCTGGCGAGAAGGCCGTGTTCGGACAGCCGGAGGTGAAACTCGGGGTCATTCCCGGGATGGGCGGCACGCAGCGTCTCACTCGTGCAGTGGGCAAGTCACGAGCCATGGAGATGATTCTCACTGGGGAGTTCTTTATGGACGCAGAAGAAGCAGTGCAGGCTGGGCTTGCTAGTAGAGTGGTGAGTTTATAACGAGTATGTCTACGACTGAAGCAGTGGGCAAGGCACGCGCCATGGAGGTGATTCTCACGGGGAAGTTTTTCATGGATGCGAGTGAAGCGGCGCAGGCTGGGCTTGTTAGCAGAGTGGTGAGTGCTGCTTTGTGCACTGAGTGGTTGCATATTGTACTGAGAATGCTTATTGGAAGGTAGGCAAGGCACGTGCCATGGAGATGATTCTCACAGGGGAGTTCTTTATGGATGCACAAGAGGCTTTACGGGCTGGGCTGGCCAGCAGAGTGGTGAGTAGTGCACTGTATGCTGACACATTGTACCGAGTAGGCTTGTGATGCAACGGTGACTGCAGAAGAAGCTGCACGGGCTGGGCTGGTCAGCAGAGTGGTGAGTGCCGCTTGATTCTGGCTGCTGCTTTATACACGGAGTAGGGTTAAGTAAGCAGGATCTGGGGCCAGGCACGCAGAGATGATTCTCACGGGGGAGTTCTTCATAAATGCAGAAGACGCAGCACAGGCTGGGCTGGTCAGCCGAGTGGTGAGTGCTGCTTTGTACTAAGTACCGGCATGCTTATCCCTCGTTCCCCACTCATACCCCCCCTTCCATGCCCTTCACAATTTCCAGGTCCCAGGCCCACAGGAGGAGGTAGTGAAAGCAGCCATTGCAACAGCTGCCAAGATAGCAGCGCTGTCGCAACCAGCAGTGGCCATGGCAAAGCAGAGCGTGAATGCTGCCTTCAACGGGTCGCTGGCTCAAGGGTTGGCAGAGGAGCGAGCGCTCTTCCTCTCCTCGTTTGCTCTTGATGATCAGAAGGAAGGCATGCAGGCGTTCCTGGAAAAGCGGCCAGCACAGTTTAAGCATGAATGAGGGGACTGAGCTGTGCCGGTTGGCTGGTTGTATGTAGCCTCTGACTGAGTGTGCCTTTTGTTTCGCTTTAGTGCATGGGCTGATGGGATGGGAGAGAGTGCAGTTGCTGGTATAGGTTTTGGGAGATTAAATTATTGCAGGAAATTACACCATGTCCATGTACATATTGTACATTCTTGCACTGCTCTTGCTATATGTGCGGTTGGCTGTATAAATGACCAAGGACCGTAACACTCTTGGATAGATAGACTTGTATGTGTAGTGGATGTCTTGTAATAGAATTGTTGAATAATATAAATCATTGCAGGAGATTATACAGCCAGTTAAAAGTACTTATTCGCTAATGTACCTGCTCAATAATGTAAACGAATTCGCTCCCTTTCGCTACAGTAAAGCATTGTTCGCTGACGTCATCATTTCTCGTGAAGCGATAATCAATAAAAGTTGACTCGTCTGTAGCTAACGACTTGGCAATTTACCTCAACACTGTTTAGGTATTTTACTACATATTTCTAATATATACATTCATTGCAAAGTGGTTCACAAGTTGCTACGGACAATTTTCACAGGACCAGGGAACCATTCTCTAAGGGCGTGTTCCTACGCCTCTCATCAAGAGTACCTCATATCAGGCTCACACTGAAAATTCCCCTATACCCAAAATCCTTCTCTAGTTTTACCAGGCAAGTTTGATATGAGGTTGCCTGATATGAGGCGTAGGAACACGCCCTAAACCTTCCCTTGTTTCCTAACCAACTGCCGAATCCTCTCAACCCACTTTCTGACATCCTTCCCTCCCACCCTTCTTCCTTCCCCCCCTACTCTCCCTGCACCCTCCCCTCCTTCCTCGCTCACACGGACCCTCACATCCCCCAGCCACCGTTTCGACTGCTGCAGCCATGCATCCCTCTTAAAGGCAATCTCGTTAAGCGACATAGTGCTCATATCTTCAGAAAGTGGAGGCTTGCTGATTTTGCTATCTGGAGTGGGTGGAAGGGGAAAACCGTAGGTGGAACCAAGCTTGCTGTCTGTGCCCGCTGAACCATGATCCTTGACACTCTTGCTGCTGTTGCTGCTGCTACCCGTGCTGCCATTAAGGCTATTGATGTTGGTGCTGCCGTTGCTGCTGTTGCTGCTGCTGTTGAAGCAGTGAAATGCACTTCCCGTCAACCTTCTCTGGGTGGAAGAGGAGGGAACACAGTAACCGCGGCCACTGTAGTGCAAGTGGGAAGGGGTGGGGGGACGTGAAGGGAGTTAGGGAGGAATGGTTAAAAAGCACTTCCAACCTTCTTTGCGTGGAAGAGGGAACGCAGAAGCCACGGCCATTGTAGTGCAAGTGGGAGGGGGGGGGGGGGTGGGGAATTATGCAAAGGGACGACAATAGAGAGGTGAGGAGAAGATCGGAAAGTGAAGAGGAATCACCTCCGATCCCAAGGGGATTCATGTATAGATGAACATGTGCAACGTCCAGACATGCATGCATGGGTGCCCACCTGATTGCACGCATGTCTATCTGAATGCACGCATGTCTATCTGAATGCACGCTTGTCTATCTGAATGCACGTATGTCTATCTGAATGCACGCTTGTCTATCTGAATGCACGCTTGTCTATCTGAATGCACGCTTGTCTATCTGAATGCACGCTTGTCTATCTGAATGCACGCATGTCTATCTGAATGCACGCATGTCTATCTGAATGCACGCATGTCTATCTGAATGAACGCTTGTCTATCTGAATGCACGCTTGTCTATCTGAATGCACGCTTGTCTATCTGAATGCACGCATGTCTATCTGAATGCACGCATGTCTATCTGAATGAACGCTTGTCTATCTGAATGCACGCTTGTCTATCTGAATGCACGCATGTCTATCTGAATGCACGCATGTCTATCTGAATGCACGCATGTCTATCTGAATGCACGCTTGTCTATCTGAATGCACGCATGTCTATCTGAATGCACGCTTGTCTATCTGAATGCATGCTTGTCTATCTGAATGCACGCTTGTCTATCTGAATGCATGCTTGTCTATCTGAATGCACGCTTGTCTATCTGAATGCACGCTTGTCTATCTGAATGCATGCTTGTCTATCTGAATGCACGCTTGTCTATCTGAATGCACGCATGTCTATCTGAATGCACGCTTGTCTATCTGAATGCACGCATGTCTATCTGAATGCACGCATGTCTATCTGAATGCACGCTTGTCTATCTGAATGCACGCATGTCTATCTGAATGCACGCATGTCTATCTGAATGCATGCTTGTCTATCTGAATGCATGCTTGTCTATCTGAATGCATGCTTGTCTATCTGAATGCACGCATGTCTATCTGAATGCACGCTTGTCTATCTGAATGCACGCATGTCTATCTGAATGCACGCATGTCTATCTGAATGCACGCTTGTCTATCTGAATGCACGCATGTCTATCTGAATGCACGCATGTCTATCTGAATGCACGCTTGTCTATCTGAATGCACGCTTGTCTATCTGAATGCACGCTTGTCTATATGAATGCACGCTTGTCTATCTGAATGCATGCTTGTCTATCTGAATGCACGCTTGTCTATCTGAATGCACGCATGTCTATCTGAATGCACGCATGAATGTCGCGGCACGCTCACATCTGCACACGCATGAATCCCTGATTGCCTCTTCTCTCTCCTCTTGCTTCCCCTCTCCCTCTCCCTCTCCCTCTCCCTCTCCCTCTCCCCCACTTTCTCCCTCTCCCCCTCTTTCTCCCTCTCCCCTCTTTCTCCCTCTCCCACTCTTTCTCCCTCTCCCTCTACTGTTCTCGCAGGGTCTCACCTGCAGACACGTGTCACACTTTCATTGGCTCCACAGAACGCAGCACACTGCCTCTCTGAGCGCTGTTTTGCCAGCCAGCATGCCAAACCAACTCCCAGGTTCGGCCCAAAGCTGTCTCCCAGCTTCGCACCAAGGCTGGACCACAGGTTCGGAGGCACAGGGCAGGATGGCAGCTGTAGGCAATTCCCATGCAATCGGGCAGTTGCATTGTCAGGCAGCCAATCAGACGACTCGGGCAGGCTGCCCGAGAAAAAGTTGTTGGAAAAGTCGAGAGAGAGGAGGGAGGGAGGGAGGTGGGAGGGCAGGGGCCCTGAGAGGAAGTTGCGAGAGGTATTAAGGAGTGTGAGGCGGTGCAGAGAGGTGGAGAGGTCGGGGAGGGAAGCTACGAGGTGGTTTCGACTCAGGTCGAGTTCCTGCTTGGGAGAGACCGGGGGGAAAAGAGGTTCCTGGATTCACTAAGGTTTTACGGGATGGCTTTGGCTGTTGCAAAGTTGCTGACTGGAAAAGGAGAACCGGAGGGAATGGTTCTAGACGTCTATGAACTTGAGAAGAATGGGTGGAGACGTGTATAAACTTGAGAGAGTGGGCTCTCAGGAACATGTGTCGTACCTGAAGCCGTCAGGGCGGTGAAAGTGGCAGGTACAGTGCCGGAGAGGCGGTTACCAGCAAGTCGTAACACCATTTTTGAGTCGACTGGAAAGATGTGTCATACCTGGAGGCGAGGGTCAGGGCAGTGCATGGGATGGTGCCAGAGAGGCAGCCAGCTGTAACACCCTGAGCCCAGACCGATGGACCCGTACTTGTCAGGGTTAACCATCTTGAGTGCTTTGCGAGGCAGTGCCAGAGAGGCAGCCGGCTGTAACACCCTCTGGCTCAGGATGGGCTCAGGCTGTAACACCCTGAGCCCAGTAGCTATGCCCGGCACACAGGAACATGTGTCGTACCTGAAGCCGAGTCAGGGCGGTGAATGTGGCAGGGATGGTGCCGGAGAGGCGGTTACCAGCAAGCCGTAACAGCCTGAGCCCGGTAGCTATGCCCAGCTCGTTGGGGATGGCACCAGTAAATGCATTGTCGTTGAGGAGGAAGCGGGTGAGCTGTGAGAGAGAAGTGATAAAGAGGGGTGGTGAAGGTAATGGAATGGGTTGGGTGAGGTATGCAGCAGCTGTGACAATCTGAGTTGAATAGCAACGCCCAGCTCGTTGGGGATGGCACCAGTAAATGCATTGTCGTTGAGGAGGAAGCGGGTGAGCTGCGAAACGGGAGGGGGGTGGTGCATGGAAGGGAGTGGGCGACGCAGTGAGGAGCCGTGACACCCTGATGCTGGTGGTGTATGTTTTTTGAGAATTCTAAAAAAACAGGCAGTGAGGAGCCCTAACACCCTGATGCTGGTGGTGGTGGCGATACGACTTTTGAGACGTCTCAAAAGTCTGCTGGTGGCTGTACCCAGCCAACTGGGGAAGGCACCGGTGAATGCATTGCTGTCGAAGGCGCCTCAAAAAAAGGTCTGGTACGGCGTACCACGATTGACCTTGGCACGTATGTACCTGATTGAGGATTGATGGACCTGGTACCACAGGCCTGGGGGACTAGCTAGCAGGCTGAAAACAACAACCCACCTGGTACAGAGTGCCGAAGGAAGGAGGGATGTGGTGACATGTGCACCTGATGACACGAGTTTATACGGTACCACCTGGTTGGTTAAAAGGACCTACCTGGTACAGAGTGCCGAAGGAGGGCGGGATGCGGGTCGACTCGAAAGTCGCGCTCAAGTGCATTTGAATCGACTCGAACATTACTCAAGTGCATGTTACTTACAGGTGGTTATGGAGGGAGTGGTGGCACCTACCTGGTACAGAGTGCCGAAGGAAGGAGAGATGCGGCCCGACAAATGGTTGTGCGACACGTCAACCACGTACGCCTGCACCAGCCTGCCCAGGCTGCCCGGCAGGCTGCCCGAAAAGGAATTGTTGGCGAGGATGAGCCCTGAGTCGAGGATGGAGAAGATGGGCGACGCCAGGGGGATGGCTAGCTGCGGGCTGATGGGGCCCGAGAAGTTGTTGCTGTGAGCTGTGTGGTGTGACGGGGAGGATGGAGTGGGGAGAAGGGAACGAGGGGAGTGGGGAGGGGGAAAAGAAGAATGGGAGGGGCGAGGATGAATCTGGAGTCGAGAATGGAGAAAACAGGGGGCGGCAGGGAGGGACAGCTGTGGGCTGACGGGGCCAGAAAAGTTGAGGCGTTTAGAAAAGGACAGGGTTCGGGATGGGAGAAGCTTGGGTTCGGAGGAGTTAGGATGGACAGGGGGAGTTTGGAATAGAGGGAGTTTTTAACAGAAAGACTCTGGGACAGCATGAGTTTGGTTCGTTTTCAATCGAGTTCAGATGGAGGGTTCGGCAAACAGATATTCAGAGGGGGAGATGGCATGGTTGTGTGCATTGATTTTTTAGAGTTCTAAAAATCCCTGCAATGAGAATTCTCGGAAAATCACTCCAATGAGAATTAAAAAAAAAATCCTCCAAGAGGGCCAATCAGAGGCGGGTGCTCACCTGAGAAGAATCCCAGCCGTCCAGAGGGAAGGAACTTGGGATCCAAGGGGCCATCCAAGCCGTTGAAATCAAGTAGAAGATCGGTAACACCCACGAGAGCGGAGAAATCTGGGAGGGGTCCCCGGAGGTTGGTGGCGGAGAGATCGAGGACGAGAACGAGGGAGGTGAGGCCAGGGATGGAGGGGGGCAGCGGCGCTGGTGTGAAGGGGTTGAAGGCGAGCTGGAGCGTTGCTAGCTGGTGGATGGAGACACAGGGGAAAGGGAGAGTGTGTGGGCAGGGGGCAGGAGAAGCAAAGGAAAAGGGAGGTGAGGAGAGGTGAGGTGAGGTGAGGTGAGGTGAGGTGAGGTGAGGTGAGGTGAGGTGAGGTGAGGTGAGGTGAGGTGAGGTGAGGTGAGGTGAGGGTTGCTTGGTGCTGGTGGTCGGTGAAGAAGACCCCTGAGAGATTCGGGAATCACTTTTGAGAATTCTCCAAAGAAATTGGTGGCGGACAGATCTAGCAGGAGCATGGGGGAGGTGAGGTGAGGGATGGTGGGGAGCAGGAGCACTGGCGTGAAGGGGTTGAAAGAGCAGCTGGAGTGTTGCTAGCTGCAGGGGAAAACAGGGGACAGGGAGAAGCAGCCAGCTGGAGCGTTTATAGCTGACCTTTGGACATTTTCCAGTGAGCAGCGATTGCGTAGGAGTAGGTTTCAGCAAGTAGGAAAAGACAGTGAGTAAGAACTAAACACTAGCTAATCACCGAGAGTTTGTGAAGCTGGAGCTCTTCTCGTTAACAACAACTAAAACAGGGAGAAGCAGCCAGCTGGAGCATTTTAGCTGCGGACACCAGAGGGGAAGGGGAAGAAGTGGGGAAGAGAGCGAGTGTGGACAGGAACAGGGGGAGGGATGAACAGGGGAAAGAAAGGAGCGTGGAATACGCCGACAAGAGTGGAGAGGTCGGGGAGGGGGGCTCGCAGGTTGGTGGTGGAGAGATGGAGCAGGAGAATGAGGGAGGTGGGGGAGGGATGGAGGGGGGTAGAGGCGCTGGTGTGAAGGGGTTGAAGAGAGGGAGTATGGGCGGGGAGAGGAAGATCAGGGGGGGTGCGATGTGGGAAGGAGATGTGGGGAAGGAGATGTGGGGAAGGAGATGTGGGGAAGGAGATGTGGGGAAGGAGATGTGGGGAAGGAGATGTGGGGTGGCAAGGGATGATCCAGCATCAGTGGCATGGCAGGTAGCACTCTCACCTGCTTCAGCTGGTCGAGAGGCGGAATGGCGCCTGAGAGCTGGTTGCTCTGCAGGCCTAGGGGCGCATAAGGGCTGATTGCTCTGAATGGCTGGGGGTGAGCGGGCATGGCAGGTAGCACCCTCACCTGCTTCAGCTGGTCGAGGGGTGGAATGGCACCTGAGAGCTGGTTGCTTTTTGAAGGGCTAGAGGCGAGATGTGGGTGGGGCAAGGGTAGTGCATGCATCGCATGGCAGGTAGCGGTCTCACCTGCTTCAGCTGGTCGAGGGGTGGAATGGTCCCTGAGAGCTGGTTGCTCTGCAGGCCGAGGTGCAGCAGACGAGTGAGACGAGATGTGAGGGCAGCAGGGATGGGGCCTGGGGAGTCAACGAGAGAGAGGGGAGGAGCAGAGGGGAAAGTGGGAAGTGCATAACACGGGGGAAGATGGTGTCAGGGGGTTGTGGGGACAGGACGAGGGTTTGAGATTGTCCCGTCCCATGAGAGTTAACTGCCCCAGCAGACAGTACGGCAGTGAGGTGAGACGTGATGGCGGCAGGTATGGGCCATGAGGAGCAGAGGAGAAAGGTGATTTGAGACGTCTCAACTCACGTGTTTTGAGTCGACCCAAAACTGAGACGTGATGGCGGCAGGTATGGGCCATGAGGAGCAGAGGAGAAAGGTGAAAATGGCACGCACAGAGCGATGGCGGCAAGGGATGGACAGGAAGAAAATTGGGCTGGGCACGATCCCATTCACTCAGGGTAACTTTAATTGCTCATCTCATGGGTAATTTTTATCGCTCCTGCTGCTGCACTTCCCCCTACCCCCCCCCCCCCCCCGCCTCCCCCCCTCGCCTCCCCCCCTCCAAAGAAAGCATAAAGAAAGACAAGAATAAAAAGCATTACCAGACAAGGAGTTGAAGGAGAGATCGAGGGCGCGCAGGGTGGTCACATTCGCCAGCCCTGCTGGTATCCCTCCTGCGAGGCCACACCACCTAAGCGCACGTGGACTAGGGGAAGTAAGCCCTCCTCTCAGTGTTGGAAAAGAGGCAGAAGCAGCGGCAGGAGCAGAGGCCAAGAGAGCGAGAGAGGCAGGAGCAGAGGAAGGGGGTGAGACAGTGGCAGGGGCGGGGATGGGGGCGGGGCGGTTGCGGTCGAGGAAGAGGAACTGGAGAGGCAGGCAGGAGAGGTCTGGGAGCGAGCCGTAGAGAAGGTTCTTGGAAACGTCCAGGTAGGTGAGGTGAAGGAGGCGGGAAAAGGACTTGGGCAGGCGACAGTGGAAGGCGTTGCTCTGATAGGAGACGTGAGAGGGGCGTGGGGAGCAGGGGAGCAGGGGAGAGGGAAGAGGGGAGAGGGGAGAGGGGAGAGGGGAGAGGGGAGAGGGGAGAGGGGAGAGGGGAGAGGGGAGAGGGGAGAGGGGAGAGGGGAGAGGGGAGAGGGGAGAGGGGAGAGGGGAGGGGGAGGGGAATGGGGAGCAGGGGGGACGGGAGACGGGAGACGGGAGTGGAGATGAATTAAAAGAAAAGCGAACAGATTCGTTATAGGTGAACGCAGTGTAATACACATAGGAAAACGTCATTTTGTTAGAAGCAAACTCAATTGAAACTCACAAACTGATTGAAAGATGTGCAGTACGCTGCATGCACAGTGCTCCTAACTTCACTCAACTACATACCTCCAGGTCAATGAATTCAAGTCGAGTCAACCGGGCGAGGGCTCTCAGAGAGGAGCCGTGCAGCCCCTGGGAGTAGAGACCAATGCTGGTGGGGCACAGATAGACAGAAATGAGAAACAGGGTGGGCACACACGCATAGAGAGAGCGTGGAAACGAATACACAATACAAGGCGAGTCTCGTTATTGGCAGGTAACGAAGGAACAAGACCTGCTAGGGAAGAAGTGCTTAGTTAGAAAGAACGAGCGGCGTGAGGAGGACGGGGGGAAGTGGTAAACCTAAGAAAGCCAGGAAACAGAGAGGGAGAAGGGGAGGGAGAAGGAGAGAGCGAAGGGAGGGAATCAGGTGGGGTGTGGGTGGAAAGGGGGAGGGATGTAGAGAGAAAGAGAGGACTAACCCTGTGACACGTGGAGGCTGGTCATTGGAGCACTGCACTCCTGGAAACGCGTCCTGGCAGGGGTCTGATTGAGCTGAGGGGAACCATCCTGGCACTCCAGGAACCTTATTTCCTTCCCTGCCAGCTATCTCGCTGCTGTTTCTGCTATTGTTGCTGTTGCTGCTGCTGCTGCGGTTTCCGCTGTTGTTGTTGCTGCTGCTGCTGTTGCTGCTGCTGTTGCTGTTGCTGTTCTTGTCACTGGAGCCGCTGGGATGGCTGTTTCCGCTGTTGTTGCTAGCGATGGTGAAGACAGATGAGTGGAAGCGGTGAAGTGCCGCCACGTCAGACGGGTCTGTGGCTGCTGCTGGTTGGTAGATAGGGATGACGTGGCAGAGTTGCAACAGATTAGAGGAAGGACTAACAACGGTAGAAAGAGAAGGCGAAAATTATCAAGACTATTTCAAGTTTAACTGAGGAAAGGAAACAAGACAGCCATGACAAAAAAGCCAGGAATGGCATCGTTCTATTCAGACGGAGACGCATGTGACATTCCGAACACCTGAAGGAAGGAACCGTTTACCTTGGCAAGAGGCTGTGAGCATGGCGATCATAATCCCCATCATAACTGCTCGAGAGGCCCAATGAGCTTCAAGCTCGTGCTGCTTCCAGCGGAAGCCTTGTTGAAGCGACCCTGAGTGTGAGCCTGTTCCTGATCCTGCTTCTGATCCTGCTTCTGATCCTGCTTCTGATCCTGCTTCTCCTGCTTCTGATCCTGCTTCTCCTGCTTCTGATCCTGCTTCTAATCCTGCTTCTGATCCTGCTTCTGATCCGGGGATGGAATCATTGAGCTTCGAGGCCCAGGAGTGTTCAAAACCAAGAGTTTTTGCACCGATCAGACTCTGGCTGCGTATATGACGTGCTCCAACGGAATCCGTCAAGGGATTCGACCAGGTAACAGCAGAAATCCTTCTCGAACGCCTTTCCGGATGATCATTCTCACGAGCAGTCGACGGCATGCGAGACAGCATAACGTCAGAATTTTTCATTGTGGAAACTCGTTCTTCGCACCCTAACGCGCAGGACCAGAGGACGCGGTTATTCGAAGCGGCTACGAGAGGAGTTCTGAACGGGAGAAGCACTCAAGTGGTCGCTCACCCTAATGACCTCTCACTAAAAGCTTCTGAATTGATCGCTCCTGAACGCCGCGGAGAAATGAAGGGTCTTGAACGGTCCTCAACGGTTCTGAAGGTTCCTTAAAGATCCAGGCCTCTGAACACCTAGAGTTTTCACTATTTCTTGCAATCACAGCCACTGTAGCCAACACAGGCTTCCGTCAGCCAGGCTATTATTGGTTCTACGTCTTTTTAACGGAGACAGCGGCGTGTGCCAAGCCGTACGAAAGTATTTAACTTCCTGTGGTGAATCCGCCAAGCCCAGGATCGGACGGTTGCCAGGAATCCTATGCATATGCGGCACCGACATCTTTCCTTGAAGAATGCAGAACGCGAATGCGGATGATGGTGGCGCAACGACCGCCATGGCCGACACACGCGCTTCTCGTAATGAGCGGCTGAAGCCACTAAAGAGCGAGGAACGGGGACTTCGCCTGCCAGCGTAGCAAATGCGCGAGTCTGACAGGCGAGAAACGGGAACTCCGCCTGCCGAGATTACTGCTCTGCCTCTTTGGGACATTGCGGCGGGACTCGCGTGCAGGCGACCAACAAATTTCAGCTGAGAAGATGGAACATCCGCGTTGAAGTTGCACCCGTCTAGCTGTTCAGTTTACAATTTCTGATGCAGTAAAAACCTTACAACAGTATGTTGCTCCAGGGACTATTTAGCTCCTGAGGATATTAGCTGGATTGTTGAAGTTAACTCCTTGGTGTAGAGTTATCAGAAATTACTTCCACAATACAAATCAGCTGTATATTTAATAAACTAATGACACATTGCCTTCCCACTTTGTAGGCATGCTAGCTAGCCCAGGGATGGGTATTTATCATTTTCAATAATCAGTCAATTGAAAGGGCAAACATCCATTCCCTTGGCGGTGAGCGGCCTAGCTAGGCACCTTTCTGTCCATGCATGCACCCTTGGAAACTCCTCCAGTTTTAGCTGCTCCTCACCGTTGTAATATCTCTGTACCAAGTGGGCGGGGAGGGGGAGAGGGTAGGAGGAGAGAAGGGGGGGGGGGGGGGGGGGGGGGGGGGGGGGGGGGGGGGGGGAAGAGCAGGTGGTTTAAACAAATGAGGTAAGTGTCAAAAGTGTGGGGGAAAACGGTATAGTGGGCCAAGGGGACGGCCAACTTGCGAGATGGGGGAAAGGGGCAAGGCAGGGGATATGGGTGGAGGGGTTGTGAATCCAAGATTATGACCGCTGGAATTAGCATCAAGGTCGCAGAAAGCACACCTCGAGGCAGATGACACAGGGGAAGGTGGCCACATCAGCAATGGTGTCGATGAGGTGAAAATTTTCCTCCCCTCCAGCCAACCACTTGAGAACCTGTATCAGATTCCCACTCACCTTGAGGCAGAGGACCCAGGGGAAGGTGGCCATGTCAGCAATGGTGTAGCCCGCATCAATGAGGAACTCCCTCCCCTCCAGCCGCTTCTCCAGCACCCCCAGCAACCGCCGTGCCTCGTTGGTGTAGCGCTCGGTGGGGTACGGGTGGTCACACTTGTCGCGTGCGTACTTGAAGAAATGACCGAACTGCCGACGAGCATTAGAGAAGGAAGGATGCAGATGATAAGGGTATGTCAGTCAAGTGCCTTCAATCCGACACAGGTGGCACTTGTCGTGTGGTACTTGAAGAAAGGGCCGAACTGCCAGGAACAATGAGCAGAAGAGAGGCACGGGGGCAGTGAGGAAGAAAGTTGGGGTATGTCAACCAAGCCCTTTCAACCCAAAGCTGAGTGGGGTACGCGTGGTCACGCTTGTCCTTGTCAAAGATAGGTTCGCATCGATCCCTCTCCAGGCCGAACATGGGTTCTCCTCACCAGGCCGAACATCGGTCCTCACCAGATACCCCACCTGGCCGTACAGGAAAGAGACACCTGGCTGAAATGGGACCGACGCCGCCCACTTGGAAGAAGAGCCAGGACACAGTCTCCCGTTGCTGCACGGCATGGTGTAAGTTGACACATCTCATACCTCGTCACATGTCTCACCTGGCCGAACATGGGACCGACGCCGCCCACTTGGAAGAAGAGCCAGGACATGGTCTCCCATCGCTGCATGGTATCCTGCGGCAAAAACTTGCCCGACTTCTCCGCCAGATACAGCAGGATGGCCCCGCTCTCGAATATCTTCAGTGGGGTGCCGTCTGCATCACCCATTTAAATGTTGAAAAAAAAAACAAACAAACAAACAAACAAAAGGGACAGAACTCAGCAGAGGGCGGGAGGTAACACAATGCTGGGAGCCTGCCTGAAACAAAGAGGGCAATTTTCGCAATCAGGTTTGCACGCATATCAAACACTCCGTTGTAACCTTCAACGGCCAGAAATTTCTGATGTCTGATGATATGGACGTCAGGAGCCTAGAAGATATCATCTAACAGAGATCTATTTTCACGTTTACCAGGCGCTCCCTTGGGATCCACGATGGCGGGAATCTTGCTGTTGGGATTGATGGCGATAAACTCCGGCGTGAACTGCTCGTCTTTCAAGATGTTAATGGTGTGCGCATCGTACGGTATCTCCATCTCCTCCAATGCTATGCTCACCTGATAGGGGGTACGACGATAGGGGGGGCAGAGAGGGGAAAGAAACAGGGGAAAAAACTACACACGGGTATTCTGGCGTGGACTGCTCGCCCTCTAAGATGTTGATGGTGTGCGCAGTGTACGGAATCTTTACCTCCTCCAGCGATGCTCACCTGAACCGACGATTATACGACAAGGGGGAGAGAGGGGAAGGGAAAGCGGGAATAAGCACCATGAACTGCTAGGCCTTGATCATGTTGACACTGAGCGCATTGAACGGTACATCCGTCTCCTCCAACGCGATAATGCTCGCCTGGACAAGTGGCCAGACGATAATTCTGAATAACAACAGAGACTAGAGAAGTAGATCCGACGGTCGCGAAAGGAGCGAGGGAGCAGCGCGCCACACTGTTTCTGGAACGTCGCTAATAAAAAAGAAACTCGCCTAAAAAAAACTCGTGGCACCAAGGGAGCAGTAACGGACCTTTTGGCCGTTCGGAGTGGCCAGAGAGTAGAGCTGAATGCGCGAAGACGACTCGTCCGACGCCATAACTCTGCTGGCCGATACACGACTGAATCACGTTGATAAACGCGCAGGGCTACAGATTTCACGACTGGAAGCTGTCTCTGGCCAGGCAACGCAGATTTTGGAATGAATCCGGCAAAGCTGGCTGATAGTGTGGTGTCTGCTGTGAAGTTTATACCCAAGCGCGCGTAGAAAGGCGACTTGCTTCTAGAAAGGAGCGATACGACGACGATGCTTCCATGCACAGGAATCTCCCTCGAAGTTGGATGATCTCTGACCCTACATGCACTCCACCAGATTGAACCAGGCCGGACCGAACCAGGCCAGACCGAACCAGACCAGAGCAGTCTCGTCGTGCTCTACTTGGCACATGTCGGCCATGCTAGGGAGTTCCCATCCCAGGATTCCCGAGCAAATTCGGAAAAATCTCCACTTATCGCGGGTGCACCCCCAGCTCAGTTTGTCGGGCATTGCGACGGTGAAGTGCGGTTTCGCAGCTCTACACTCATTTAAGAAGGTCCTAAGGGCGGCGTCAGGTTATACATATCTCACGGGTTTACAGTTGTCGTATCGTGGTACAGGACGGTCAAACACGGTGAAAAGCGGTTCTTGACGTCTATCTCTCTGCACCGTGTTGCAACGGAGTTTACCGCAGTAGGCGTACAAAAAGTTGTATAGCCTGACGTCGCCCTAAACTCCGTTCAAATGCCAACAGTTGCTAAACATGGAGGGTAATAATGTGGCCACAGCAAAAACGTCCTTCTACTCAGCACAATATGTTGCAGCGCGTATAACAAATCAAGGATATGCTTACAACAACACATCACATCACAGGGCAGCTGGACTCATACATGTTTAAATAAGGCAGGAGCGGGGAAGGAGGCGGAGCATTTGAAAACGCAATGCTCAGCTGTGGAATCGACGCCGATCTCATCCAAGCAGGCATGGATCCATGAGCCTCCCTCAGAGAATCACACTCCTTAATAGTCACCTTCCGCACCCGCTTCATCTTACCCAGAAAATCCACCGAGCAAATCGGAAGGTCCTGCAGCTCAAGTTCCTGAAGCTTGGCAAGCGATCCAGTAGAATCAGGGAGCGAGCGGAGGGGGAGGGAGAGAAGGCGGAGGGTGTGGAGAGAGGAGAGGTTTCCAAGATCCCAGGGGAGGGCACGGAGTGTGGGGCAGTGTGCAATGTGGAGCATGCGGAGGGATGTGAGGGAGGAGAAGGACGGTGGGAGGGTGGAGAGTTTGGTGTGGGAGATGGTGAGGGAGAGGAGGGAGGGGAAGGTGAAGTTTGCAGGGAGGGCGGTGAGAGGGACGTGGGATATGACGAGGATTCGGAGACTGGTCAGCTGGCCGAATGAGTTGGGAAGAATGGAAAGCTGCGACAGGCTCACCAGCTTCAGCTTCTTGAGGTTTTTCAGCTGCCCGATGGATGCGGGCAGAGCACGCAGGTTGGTCAGCCCGGTGAGCAGTAGAGACTGAAGTCGAGACAGAAAGCCGAGCGAAGCAGGAAGGCTTGGAACAGGGATCCACTGAAAGTCCATGTCCGAAAGATTCTTAAGCTGCCCGAGGGACTCAGGCACCTGGCGGAGAGACGTGCAGGACACACACTCCAGCTGCTTGAGTGCTGGCAGGGTGCCCAAGGTCTCGGGCAGGTTGGAAAGGTTCGGCATGCTGAGCAGCACAAGCCAATGGAGCGACGCGAGCTGCCCGAAAGAAGAAGGCAGCTGTGTGATCCCGGGCAGGCGAAGGGTCAGCGACTGCAGCGTTGAAAGATTGCCGAATGTGGTTGGAAGGATTTCTACCCGCTGAAGGTCGAGCAGCTCCAGGAACTCAAGAGATGTCAGCTGCCCGAAGTTCTCCGGCAGGGCGAGGACCGAGCTACAGCCTATCATGCGAAGCTTCTTGAGCTTTTCCAGCTGCCCAAACGAGTTGGGCAGACCAACCAGCGCCTTGCAGTTCCAGATCTCCAATACCTGAAGCGAGGAGAGCTGCCCGAAAGACGCGGGCAGGTCCTGCAAAACCGGGCAGTTCACCAGCTGCATGGACCGCAGATTCCCCAGCCGCCCGAAATCCTTGGGCAGGCCCTTCAGCGAATGGCAGTCCTTGATTATGACAGAATCCAAGCAGTGCAGATTCGCTAAGCCATCCGGGAGAGTGGAGAGCGACAGGCACTTTTTGAGCTCAAGCGATCGGAGGCAACTTAACGAGCCGATGTTGGTGGGGAGGGAAACGAGCTTGGAGCAGACGTTGAGGCGGAGGAGAGTGAGAGAGGAGAGGGAGCAGACGGAGGAGGGGAGGGCGGTGAGGTAGCGCGAGTGCGTGACCTCAAGTGAGGTGAGCCGGGACAAGGGCAGCAGGCTGAGATCGTAGAGTTCGGTGAGCGGGCAGGCGAGCGAAAGATCTTGAAGGTCGTGGAAGAGGGACCAGGAAAAGGGGATTTCTGCTGCCGCCCATCCCATGTGGAGCACTCGCAGGTCGTGAAACTTGATTGCAATTTCCGGGATTGGTTGAAGAGTTTCAAACCCGGTCAGGCGTAGCACCAGGAGGTTGGGCAGGTGGGAAAACCCTTTGGGCAGCTGGTTCAGCTTGTTGCATGCAGCGACCTCAAAAGTTTCCAGCGAAGCTAGGGAGGAGAGGGATTCGGGCAGCTTCGCAAGACTCGTGCATTGATTGAGTATTAGCGTCCGGAGCCGCGACAGGCTTCCCAGAGACTCGGGCAGCTCTGAAATAGCCCGGCACTCTGTGATCTTCAGCTCCTCCAAATCAGCAAGCTGCCCGATTTCCGCGGGCAGGGCTTTCAGCTTCAGGCACGAATCCAGGTGCAGTGTACGGAGGAGGGGCAGATGACAAACGGAATCCGGAATTTCAGCCACCATCTCGCTCATAACCCTCAGGTACTGCAGTTGCGTGACCTGCCCGAGCTCCTCGGGCAGCGGAAAAAACATCGTGGCGCGTGAACTTGTGCGCGAGAACGCGCCGTAGCGGCACGAGATGGAGGGCCGTAAGATGCGGACACGTGGCAAGCGTGGTGGCGATCCCGGGGGAGAGGCAGGGAGCGGGGACCTCAAGCGACGACAGCTGGCGAAATCTGTGGAGGCCGCAGGCGAGGCCACCTGGCAGGCTGTGAATGGCTGATTCGGAGAGCGAGAGCGTGCGGATGCCGTCATTGGCCGCGTAGCGCCAGCGGTGGCACGCGCACGCCGCTGCGAGCCAATCGCGAGGCGAGGTGAGGTGCGTGAAAACGAGCGCGAGGCAGTCGTCTGGAAGATCGGCGATGGTGGTCGAGGAGGAGGAGGGGGAGGCGGGTGAGGGGGAGGAGGAGGGAGAGAGGGAGTGGGAGTCAGATGACGAGGGGTCGGCGGAAAGGGGGGAGGAATGGGATGTGTAAGATGCAGCGGGGGCGTTGAAACGGGATGCGCGGAAGGCAGGGGCGGAGGCGGAAGGGGAGGAGGTGGGGCTGGGTTCGGAGTCGGAGGGGGACGG
Organism: Closterium sp. Yama58-4; assembly: GCA_947470075.1. Taxonomy (NCBI): domain Eukaryota; kingdom Viridiplantae; phylum Streptophyta; class Zygnematophyceae; order Desmidiales; family Closteriaceae; genus Closterium; species Closterium sp. Yama58-4. The sequence goes on from CANIUD010000027.1 coordinate 1,010,290, forward strand.
GAGGACAGAGCCGTCGGGAGGGAGGCGGTTGTAGCGAAACGGCGACGGGTGCTGGGCGGCTGAAGGAAGGGGAACCAGGTGGGATTGAGAGTATAAAAGAGGGAGGGCAAGGTAGATGAAGAAGGAACAAAAACATTTTCAAAGGTCATTTGAAACTATGTATGTCGTTCAGAATAACAAAATCGCTCTGGCGACTCGAAAATGTTGCACGGAATTGCACGTCTAAGACATCGGAAAAAAACGAGGGAGAGGAACAAGTGAAGCGATGCGAGCACTTATCAGGAAGCGAGGATCCTACTGGTCGAGGGAGGATATACCTCTTTAGCGCAACTAAGAAAAGCGAGTCCTAACGAGGAAGTGTGTAACGCAGAGTGGGTGTGGTAAGAAATGAAGTACCTGGGGAGTGCAGATTGAGGAGGTTAGACGCCGCGACAGACGGCGACGCCATCCAACCCCAGCCGCTGGATTGTCCCTCTTCAGATTGATCGAGCGGCCTCGGGGACGACACGTTCAGCTGCGGCACGGACTCCATGCTGCAATACGCTTCTTAAGGCGCCCGAGTAGTTCCAGCGCATGAAACACCGGAAATATCCCGCGAATGCCGGAAACCACTTGATATGCAGCAGGAAACTGCAACCCAGGAATGCCGGAATGTCAGGAGCGCGTAACCACGAGGAATGACGGTAATGCCGGAGAGTCAGGAGCTTGTCACCACGAGCAATGACGATAATGTCGGAATGTCGGGAGCGTGTAACCACGAGTAATGACGATAATGCCGGAATGTCAGGAGCGTGTAACCACGAGCAGTGACGATAATGCCTGACGCCACATGCAATGTCACGGGCCTCGATCCACGCGAAACGCGTCTGAGAAGATTCTTTTGGAGCTCCTGATGTGCTTGATTATGTACTTTTGTTTCCAGGCGCCTCAGAAATGCCACGAAGGTTGTGTTTCTGTGAAGCTCCTGAGAAGACAAAGAAACGAGGTAAAGGTCAAAGAGAAAGAAAGAAAGTGCCTGCAGAATAGAGGACTGCGGCTGGAAATAGCTTGTCCGCATAGAATGCATTTGGCTTTGATCTGAACCTGGATTGTTGCTCACCGTACTTTCATTCGCCACATAGAAGCTTAATAATGTGCAGACATACCTGCTTTGTTTTAAAGATCTTGAATGCGCTGCTAGTCAACGTATCAAAGCGGACCTTGACTAGCAAGGAAAGCGAAGCTGGTGCAGAGAACACGGGAGGTATGCATTGTGCAGCATAAGAGCCTGAATAGCAGTCTTGATGTCCAATGGAAAGTCTTGATGGTCAAAGACAGAAACGGAGAGCGAAAGCAGATTTTGTGAAGTGAGGAAATGGTTCAACAAGGCCACTGACAGCATTTGGAGCGAGTTCTGGTGGCTTCTCAGAATGTCTTGGCAAATGGAAATGTTCTTTCCAGCAGCTCACTCACCTGAAGGCAGGGAAAGGGAGGGAGTGCTGCAAGCGACGCAAGGGACGGAAACGGTTTTGCTAGTTCTGAAAATTGATTGGTTTGGGGCAGCTTTTGCTGCCGCTTGCACCAATTGGAAGTGTCAACTTCGCTTGTTGCTGGTGTAAAGGCTAGTGGTGGTATCAGGGAGGTTGCCGGGAGGCAAACTGCTGAAGGCTTGTGCGTGCCTAAGGCCCAGTTCGGCAGGCATTAAAAAAACGGTTTCCCCGTATGGGCTACAGGAAACCAACCACCGTGAAACCTTCTTTGATAAGCGCGCGAAAGGTTATATAGGTTCGATATAAGCGGTTCACCAGCGAACCTGACAAGAATGGAATGCCAGCCGAACACCCCTTTTAGCGCAGGCATTTTCTGTCAGAGGAATCTTCGTCGAGCCATATTTCTCAGGCAAACTGTCCATTTTCTCATCCGCCGCACCATGCGGCCTCGAGACCCAGCACCATGCGGGGTATCAGTGATTCGGGGCAACCACACCTTGCCCTAAAAAAAACAAATCCCTGCCTTTCGCACCCCTCCTCGTGCCCAGAGGAAAATCACCCATCTGCACCACATCATCACACCTCTCCCGATTTTTTCCGACGTCCATTACTGGTTTGCAGGGCTGCCCGGGCTGCGTGTACAGTGATTATGCGCTCCATCAGCGCAGCTGCGTGCGGGCTTCCGCGCAGGACCTTTCACGGGTGATGCCATTTTTGTAGGCCCATTTAATGCCAACCGAACGCACTACCCATTTTTTTCGAAGTTGCGCTGGGGCTACAGGCTGACTTCGCAGCTGTTTCGAGGGGCCATTTTTTGGGGGCCCGTTAAAATGGCCGATAATGGCGATAATGGCGAGAACACCTGCCGAACTGGGCCTAAGTGCTATGTGTGAGTTCAGGTGTGAAAGTGCTAGTCAAAGTTCAGGGCAGATCGGGAAACGCAAACTGGTTGTGTAAGCCCAGATGTGGCGCGTACAGCTGTGGCCGTGTTTCCCGCAGCCGGATTTGGTGTGCGGGGCGTCAGATGTGTGCAAGAAAATATCCGACGGATGGATTGCCTTCCCCCGTTTGACACATTCGGGGCATAGCAGTTTCTTCACCTGATGTGACGACGAAACATGATAGCGATAGCACGTCATAACGAGTACAGGTGCACGTTTTCCATTTTATCAGACTTCTCATACTGAAAGTGATGCAGAAACATAACAGAAGGCTAGCTTCCCCATTTGATACATCCAGAGAAATATATCTAGCTCAACCCTTCAGGAGCTAATGAATGGTGGCAATGGGCCCTTGAACTTGTGCGACATGCATGTGCACGAATTTCTTGTCCGCAAAAACCATCTTCACCAGTACCATTGAGGTTTTGCTGCCATGTCATCTGGAAGGAAAAATCCCACATAAGATACGGTAGTATGTGGTAGGGATAGACAGAGTAAGGGAAGAGAGCGAGGAGGGGAGGAAGATGGGAGAGGGAGCCAACCTCCTCTCACTTGCAAAAAATACTCCCTCACTACACTTCTCCTCCTCATCTAGCCTCACCACATTCAAGTTCCAACCTCCACCCACACCTGTCAAATCACCAGAGCAACCTGCTACGTCCTCACGTTCTGTAGCTATCACACATTCCACCGTGCCGCAAGTCACCTCCACATTTATTCCAAATTCCACACACTCTCACCGACAGGGGTGTGTCCCACGCCATCAAAGCCACCTGCGCCGTCCACACACTGCGTGGGCTCCACACGTTCCCCACCTTGCTCCCTCTCACCCCCAGTTCGACTTTTGAGGCACCTCAAAACTCACCTCCACTTCAAATCTTCGAGCCGCCAACCCTCCCACCCCACCCACTCACCAACAGGTTCAGTGTCCCGCGCCATCAGAGCCACCTCACAATGTGAGCACCACACGATCCTCACACACTGTGAGCACCACACAATCCTCACACACTGTGAGCACCACACAATCCTCACACACTGTGAGCACAACACAACCATCACCATGCCCACCATTCCTCCCACCCACTCACCAACAGGTTCGGTATCCCGCGCCATCAGAGCCACCTGCGCCGTCCGCACACTCTGCGGCCGCCACGCCCACAGCACCAGCCGCCACGCGTCTGGCACAGCCCCCACGTGCCACGCCACAGCGCACGGGTCCCCCGTCCCCGCCACACACCGCACAATCCGCACCCTCCTCACCACCGGCCTTAAACACCTCGACAGCCACACCATATGCTTCGCGTCAATCCACCCGCCGCCTTTTCGAGCTGAAAGAGACCGGCGGAGGGTGCGGCGGAAGCGGTCGAACATGAAGAGGGGCGTTCGGTCCATCTCCACGTGCCGGATGTACATCCAGGCTCGGAAGTACCGCGCCGAGCGCAGGCACGGGCGCGCCGGGCCAACGTGTGAGCCTGGAGGACCTAAGAGAGTGCCTCTACTGCTTGCAGTGGGCCCTTGTTTGGGAAAGAAGCACTTTTCTTCTGTGACTACAGACATGCCGTTGAACATGCACGAGCGGGCAATGCCCTTTGCGCTGCTCTCCCCTCCCACCCTGTCCCCCTCTGCTACCCCTTCCATACCCATCTCATCCGCACCATCCCCATTATCCACACCACCAACAGCAGCATTCCCACCACCACCACCACTGCTGCTGCTGCTACCATTGCTGCTGCTGCTACCGCTGCTGCTGCTGTTACTCTTCCGGCCCGTGGGGATGATCGGCACCTCCATCTCAGCCTCGATAAGCACGAACGGCACGTACATGCGCGTCAGCACCGGAAGGTCCGGCGCTCTCCGTCCCGGGTGCTTCTCGTTCTTCTTCACCAGGCTGCGCCGCACTGTGAACAGCTGCCCGTCTCGCAAGGAAGACGATCGCCATAGGTCCTCCACTCGGTTGACGCGGAGAGGGGGGAATTCCTCTACCCGCCCCATCCACAACTGCGGGTCGCCTGTGACTGCTGGGGTTGGGTCGCTGCTGCTGCTGCTGGCTAGCAGGCGACGCCTGCTGCTTGGTTGCAACTGGCTGCTCGTGTTACCTGCTGGTAACTGGATGCTTGCGTTACCTGTTGGTAACCGGACGCTTGTGTTACCAGTTTGTACCCGGATGCTCGTGCTGCTCATTAGCTGCTGCATAGCAGTGTCTCTTTCTCTTTCCCTGTCTCGGTCCCTGCCTCTGTCCCTATCTCTGCCCCTGTACCTGCTCCTGTCTCTATCTCTTTCCCTGTACCTGTCCCTGTCTCTGTATCTGTCTCTTTCCCTCGCTCTCTCTCGCTCCCTCTTCACACCTCTGTCACCTCTTGCTACCGCCAGGAAAAGGGAAGGGTGCTGCCCAGACCCTCTTTCTGCCCCTGCCCCTGTCCCTGCCCCTGCTCGCCCTGTCCCTGCCTCTGCTCGCCCTGTCCCTGCCTCTGCTCGCCCTGTCCCTGCCTCTGCTCGCCCTGCCCCTGTCCTCGCACTAACCAGCAGCCGTCGCCTCCCACCCCCTCTCCCCTTCAGCAGGTCCTTTCCGCCACCACCCTTCCCACTTCCGCCCTTCTTCTTCCCTTCCTCTTTTCCCTTCCCCTTCCCCTTCCCCTTCCCCTTCCCCTTCCCCTTCCCCTTCCCCGTCTCCTTCCTCTTCGTGTTCTCCCGCTCCCACTCCTCCACATCTGCCCGCCCCCCTTCCCCACCTTTCCCTCCCCTTCCCCTCACCAATCTCCCATACTCCTCCAGAAACTCATGCAGAGAACCGAGTTGCTCTACAAAGGGTACAAACCCGCTAGCAGCAGCCATCCAAGGAATGGACGAATCACAGACGGTCTTATCGCGGACAAGGCAGGGCACTGAGGGGGCGGGCGGGAGGGAGCCCCAGAAGGGCAAATGACGCATTTGAAAGCGGTTGAAACCGGTTAGAGAGAAGAATGCGAGGATGAGGCGGGCTTGTTCGCTCTGTGAGGCTGGGAGGAAGAAGCGGCGGGTGTCTTTAGGGGAGGGGAAAGGGGTGGGGGTGGGAGGGTCAGGAGATTCTGCAGTGCCGTAACTGTTTATGTCACTGTTATTGTTACCATTACTGTTATTGCTGCTGCTGCTGCTGCTGCTGCTGCTGCTGCTGCTTTCACTAGTTTGACCAAGGTCAGCAACAACGCCAGCAACGCCTGCCACTCCTGCACTCTCCCCCTCCGCCTGCACGCCCAAATCCCCCCCTCCACCCCCCTCCGCCTGCGCCTGCGTGCGCATGTCCGTGCCCGCGTCCCCCTCCGCGACCCACACGAGGCCCCTCAGCGCCGCATCCACAAACCCCCTGCACCGCTGCCCCACAATCACCCCCCACTTGTGCCGCAGAAACACCTGATTCGCCGTGCACACATCATCCCCGCTCTGACTAACAAAATACACCAGGTCGCTGGTCCGTATACTAGTCGACGGCTGGTGGTATACCACCACGGATTGCGGCACCAGAAACGCCTTGTAGTTGAAATACCTCGTCGTTAGCGCTACGTCCAAATCCTGACGCGTATACCCGACCTGGGGGTCAAACACTTGTGCTTCCAGCAGAAACGAGTGCCGGACGAGCAAACAGTGATCCTCTATCCCCACGGCGGATTCTCTTGGGTCGAGGAGCGTTGGGTCTAGCGCGGCGGCGACCTGCGGGTCTTCTATGGGCTGAGGGTACAGCTTCCCGTCGTTGCTAAAGTCGTCCAGGATCATATCCGCGCCGAACGCGGCGTGCAGGCGCATGCTCTCCCCCTCCGCCTTGCACCTGCTGCCCGTGTGCGTCTTCCTCGCGTGCCCTAGCTCCCTGCCACCGCTATCACCGCTGCTGCCGCCACTGCCGCTGCCGCTGATGCCACTCTCGTTCCCGTCGCCCCCCGCTCCGCTTCTCCTTCCGCTTCCCCCTCCGCTTCCCCCTGCGCTTCCCCCTCCGCCTTCCACCATTCCATCCATGGACATCATTCCCTTGAAGCTCGGTGCTGAGCCTCCGCCGGACTGCTCCCACAGGAACGGCAGGAAAATTACCCCCTCTCCCCCTCTAGCCTCGGCAAACATATACAGCTTCTGAAGCCACCTGTGACCTAGGGGAAACACGTCTGAGAATATGAATAATGCGTATTTAGTCTTAATTAGTTCCACTGATGCGTTCCGCATCGCGAATCCGCTCGCGTGGCGCCCTAGGTCTTTAATCGCCATGCGCCGCTCCTGCTGCTGCTGGTACTGCACTGACCCGTCAGAGGCGGGGGTTCCGCGCAGCACCGCGTTCCCGCGCCACATCCCCGCGTCCGCCTCGCGCTTCCGCCGCAGCACGTGCGCGCGCACGCGCGCGGGCATGTCCGCGGAGAGCAGGTAGACCACGGGGGAGGGGGGGGTGTTGCGGAGAACCGCGTCCAGATGCGCGGGCGCGGAGCTGAATGAGTGCTTAGCGGAGATGACTATAGTGATGTCCTGCGCCACCTGTTCGTCTAACGAAGCCTCGTACATATCAAACACCTCCTCCTCCTCCTCCACCCCACCCCTTCCGCCCCCGCTTCTCCCGCCGTCGCTGCCGCTACTGCTGACGTCAGCGCCGCCTGACCCCGAGTGCTTATGGTGTGACACGGCCAAAACCCCTTTATGGTCACGCTCCAGTAGAAGCAACCGCCGCCGCTCCTCTAAACTCGGGCCGACCTCTGCTAGCTTCGTCCCGGACCTCTTATCAGAACCCTCAGACCGCTTATCAGACTGCTTATCAGACCCTACGGACCACCGATCAGTGACCCGAACCTGAGTTGCCTCTCCATCCCCGTCCTCGTCAGTCCCGTTACTGTCACTATCCCCGTTATCGACACTCCCGTTATTCTCCTCCACCATCACCGCGCTTAGGATATCCGAAACGCTTTGATTCCCGAAATCTCCCAACCCTCTATGCCGCCATGGCTCCTCCGATCCTTCCGCCAACCCCCACCTTCCCAACCCTCCACCTCCGTTTCCGTTTCCTCCTTCGTTACCGTTTCCGTTTCCGTTTCCGCTTTCCCGTCTGAAGCTCTTCTCCTCTCCCAACGGATCGTCATCAAGGTCTATCCGCGATTCGAGCTCTGAGTAAAGGAACACGAAGGCGATCAAAATCGCCAGCAGCAGCAACAGGCGCCCGGTGGACAGGAGCAAGTCGGGGCCTGCGTGCGCGGAGGAATGTGCGCGGCGGCGATGGCGCGCGGAAAGAGGTTGCGCGGAAAGGGGGCTGAAATCGGCTTCCGCGGGATGCGCATGTAGGGGGGTTGTCTGGTAAAGGGGTGAGTGGTTATTAACAAGAGGGGAGTGCTGTGGATGAGGAGGAGGATTTTGGTGGGAAAGGGAGGAGTGGTGGGCATGGGACGTTTGGTGGAGGCCGGGCGAATGATCTGACGTCACGCGGTGAGCCGCCTCCTTGTGCTTGACGGTCACCATGGGCCGCTGCTGCTCTTACCATTGGCTGCTGCTCTCACCATGAGCTGCTATCATTGGCCGCTGTTCTCGTAATCATGTGCTACTCGTCTATCGCACATTGGCCAGCCGTATCGCGCTCGGATCAGAAGCTACTCGTCTCGTGATCATGGCAGGCTGGGATGTCGAACAAGAGAGGGCCTCAGATGTTCTCGGTCTAAAATGTCCCCGGTCTCAGATGTTCTCGGTCTCAGATGCACTCGTAAGCAGTTGTATCATGGCCTTTGTGGTCTCCGGATCTCTGTGACTGTTGTAAACATTGCGATCATTGTGATCATCTTAATCGAGAGCCTGACCGACCTTCCGATCCCTTGGTACCATCTCGAATCTCTTTCTATTGAATGCAGGAGTTCGCTATTGAAATGGAACTGCATCGAAGTGATGAGATTCGATGCAATCAGGAACTCGATCAGGGTCTGGGCCTGTGACACAACAATCTCCCGAGCCAATTAATCGACATTTCGCTTGATCATAGATAGCTCGCAAATCGCAGCTGCCTGTCCGGAATATGCTCTATGAATTGTACCTTCACACCCGTACCCTAATTATGAAATCCCCGATCTTCCGCTTTAGAAGACTAGATGTGAGACGAGATCGCGAACCAGAGGAAAGACGTACGGTGAGGTGATTAAGAGAGTGTCGTCGTGCTGTAGGAGGTAAGTCGTGAGTGTGACGAAGACCAAGGACTCTTTGGGAGGTAAGAGGATTTTTAGGGAGTCAAGAGGAGGACCTAGTTTGGTACAGAATGTTCAATTCAGGTATGGTAGCACTAGGTTTGGAAGGATACTGTACTGTACCACTGAAAACCAAGCTGATGGTAGGTATGGTATGGGAAATGTGGCTTGGTTGGGGATGGTATGGATGGTACAAAACAAACACGTGCTGTGCACAAATCACGAGGCAGATGTCCTACAACTGATGAGATAGAGCACTAAAACGCAGAGAACCTTGCTGAATCGTAGTCGGATGGATGCCTTGAAGCTCCAAGTACTAACGGACTGAGTTTTTTGTACTGTATGTGACGGAAAAGAGTGAGCCGTCAGCAGGCAAGGACGGCGGGAGAGCGGGAAATCTTGGGGGTTCCGTCGTCGCACTTGGTTTGATTGGTCTGAAGCCAGTCAAAGTCGGTTAGGCCCAGTCCCTTGCTCAGGTTTGGTGGGGCAGAAGTCTCGTTGAGGCTGCCTTCAAAATGAGGTTCTTATTTAAAATACCGCCGGTTCATAAACGTCCTCAAATTGCATATTTTACTTCAATTCCTGAATCTGCTCCTGCTTTTCGGAAGAAGTGATCACTGAACTCCTCCGATTCAAAGTGGCTTCCGGAAATGTCACATACTTTCAACACGCCTTCCCCGACCTTAGTTTGCTTGTGAAATCTGCTACGCCGGGTTTGGTTGAACCTTGTCGCTGCGCGCCACGGTAGGCTCGGAGGAGGAAGGCATCGTCTGGGCGAGGCTGGTGACTGGTCACGGGCTGCGCTAACCACGAGCCGGTCGTATGGTATGGCAGCCGTCAGAAATTTTTGCGACACCGTCAGTCAAATCATTCTCGTTACAATACAATACTTTCTCGCTTTACATATTCCTCCAAATTCTATGAGCGCCAATATGCCAGAAATCAAATTACTGTACACAGCATACGAGAGTGGCTAATGCCAAATGCTGTCAGAACCACTTCAAGGTCGCATTGTAGCTTGCCGCGCTAAGAATTCTCGTGTGCGGCTCATGTGAAAGGCTCAGGCGGGTTGCGAGAAATTTGCCGCGTGTCGCGGCGCCTAGGACGGCCAAACCAGGAGGAGCAAGTCTGCTGGTGCAGCCTTTGCGCTACGAGTCACTTATCAATCGAGCTAGCTCACCTTTTCCTTCCCAACCATTAGGCCCGCAACCGTTCCCCCCATGGTCTCAGAGGAGGCGATTCCGCAATCCGACATGGCTGGCGGCAACCCACCAGCCTCGAATCGCGCGCCGAATGCTACTTATTCCTCGGTCCCGCAAAACGTCACCACCCGCGTCGCGTTCGTACTAATCGACGGAATCGGCGACGTGGCCGTGCCGTCGCTGGGCGGCCTGACGCCGCTCGAGGCGGCACATACACCGAATCTGGACGCGATCGCGGCGGCGGGAGTCAACGGCCTGATGGACCCCGTGGAACCCGGGCTCGCGTGCGGCAGGTAGGAAGAACCCCGCGCTCCCCTGAGGCGCCTCAAAAGGCGCCGACGAGGGTCCTGCTTTGAGGCGCCGACGAGGGTCCTGCTAAGAAAGAAAAGCAGCCCCCATAGTTCAGTTTTGAGGCGCCTCAAAACTAGTCCCCTGAGGCGCCTCAAAAGGCGCCGACGAGGGTCATGCTAAGAAAGACAAGCAGCCCCCACCCTCCCCCGCGCTCTCCCGCCCCCTCCTGCGCCCTCCCGCCCCTCCCGCGCCCTCCCGCGCCCCCCCACTCCCCCCCCGAATCGGGACGCGATCGCGGCGGCGGGAGTCCACAGCCTGATGGACCCCGTGGAACCCGGACTCGCGTGCGGCAGGTGCGAATTCGACGTGCTGAGAGTTCCCCTAAATGAGGCGATTTTTGACTCGACTAAAAAAAGTTCCCTGGAACCTGATTTAACGTTTGCCGCCTGGAGCGGCGGGATATGGACCCCCTAGAACCCAGACTGGCGCTGGGATATCGCGTTGCGATTTAACGTATGCCGCCTGGAGCGACTGGCGAGAGGCAGGTAGGGAGCAACGTGTATAAAGTGAATATTTTGAGCAACGTGCAGGTAGGGGCCACATTTTGAGACGTCTCAAAAATTCACTTAATAGGGAGCAATGGGTAAAGGAGGAGACGAGACGGATTGGAAGAGGAGGTGGTATTCATATCGCCCTATCCAGCACGTGCGGAACGGATTGTCAGCCAGCAGGGACGGGTTACCGTCTCTCTCCTTACGTGTGGTGCGGTGACACGGCGCGTCTCTCTCTCTGCTGGGATGCAAGCAACCCCCGCCACCACTACAGGGGTTGCATCATTTACCGCCCCACACACATTCATTGCCCACCTCTGCAGAACCCCCCATTTCCCCCCTCCCCCCAATGCAGTGACACGGCGCATTTCTCTCGGCTGGATTACAGTTTACAACCCCCGCCACCGTTGTTGGGAGCGAGGGCCCTAAAGCATCCCCTTACCGCACCCTACTCTTCCCATCCACCCCACCACTCTCCCCCCCAATGCAGTGACACGGCGCATCTCTCTCTGCTGGGATACAACCCCCGCCACCACTACAGGGGGCGAGAAGCGTTTAGCATATCTTACAGCCCCACACTCCCCCCCCCCACACTCCCCCCCCCCACACTCCCCCCCCACACTCCCCCGCCACACTCCCCCGCCACACTCCCCCGCCACACTTTCCCCCTCCACCTTGCAGTGACACGGCGCATCTCTCTCTGCTGGGATACAACCCGCGCCACCACTACAGGGGGCGGGGGGCGTTTGAGTCCATGGGCGCCGGCATTCCCATGCAGCCTGGGGACATCGCGTTCAAGGTGGGTGGTATGCTGTAAACGAGTATGATAAAGGGAACATCGCGTTCAAGGTGGGTGGTATGCTGTAAACGAGTATGATAAAGGGAACATCGCGTTCAAGGTGGGTGGTATGCTGTAAACGAGTATGATAAAGGGAACATCGCGTTCAAGGTGAGTGCGTAATACGGTGTGAACCAGTGTGCGATGTTGGGTGGGTGGTACAATGCTACAAACGAGTATGCGATGTTGGGTGGGTGGGTGGTACAATGTTACAAACCACCACTCCAGGGGGCGGGGAGCGTTTGAGTCCATGGGCGCTGGGATTTCCATGCAGCCTGGCGATATAGCATTCAAGGTGCGTCATGCGCATAATGAATCTGCTTGTAGCGAGCACATTTCAAACTAGTCCATGGGCGCCAGGATTCTTATGAAGGTGGGTGGGTGGGTGAGAGGGTGGTGAGCAGCATGGTAAGTTCTGAGCCACCTATCCGTCTCTCTACCTCTTTGCTCTTCGTTTCTCTCTGCTCCACAGCAACTTCGCAGGGAGGAACGAGGCATCGGGGATCGTGGTGAAGCGCCGGGCAGGTCATTGCTTCACCCGCTACTCGTCCTTACCCGCTCTCAAACGTCTTCCACTCCACCTCTTCTTCCCCCTCCTCCCCTCTCCCCATCCCCAATCAGAGCAACTTTGCAGTGTGGGACGAGGCAACGGGGATCGTGGCGAACCTGTTTTTGAGTCGACTCAAAAATGGGGATCGTGGTGAAGCGCAAAGCTCCTCTCTCTGTCCCTCCTCCACTGCCCTCCTGCACCCTCCCGTCTACTCTCCCCATACCTGCTCAGAGCAACTTGGCAGTGTTGGACGAGGCATCGGGGATCGTGGTGAAGCGTATGCGTTTGAGTCGACTCAAAAACAGAGCAACTTGGCAGTGTTGGACGAGGCATCGGGGATCGTGGTGAAGCGTATGCGCATGATTCCCTTATTGCTCTCCACCTCTGCAACCCCCATCCCCTGCCCCTTCTCCCCTCCCTCCCCTCCCTTATGCCCGCCCGCACAGAGCAACTTGGCAGTGTGGGACGAGGCATCGGGGATCGTGGTGAAGCGCCAGGCTCCTCTCTCCCTCCCTCCTCTAATGCCCTCCTGCACCCGCCCTTCTACCCTCGTCACACCTCCACAGAGCAACTTCGCAGTGTTGGACGAGGCATCGGGGATCGTGGTGAAGCGTAGGGCGGATCGGCACTTTGAGGAGGAGGGGCCAATCCTGTGCCGCCACCTGGACGGACTCAAGATCCCTGGTTTTCCGGACTACCAAGTCAGCATCAAGTATATACGACCCCACCCAACGTTTCCTAGTTTCTAGCCTTGTTTCACAAGTGATGGGACGTCTCATATTGTTGTTTGATTGTTTTCGAGTTACCACATCTCAAACGGTGTATTTGTGGGGGGAGGGGGCGGGGGGGCTCCACTTGTTTTCTTCCCATATTGTTTTTTTCCCATATTGTTTTTTTTTACCATATTGTTTTTTTCCCACATTGTTTTTTTCCCATGTTCTCTTTCCCTTCCACCCCCCCACAACCTCCCAACTCTCCTCCCACCCTCTCCCTTTTTAACCCTCTTAGATATGCCACAGAGCACAGGTGCGGCGTGGTGGTTCGGGGCCCGGGCCTATCGGACAAAATCAGTGGCACCGACCCTCTGAAGGACGGGCGGGCGCTAGGTGTCGCGACGCCATTGGACGGCAGCCCGGAGGCAGATCTGACTGCTTGTGTGGTGAACGCTCTGAGTGATGCGATCCCTGCAGAATTGAAAAATCATCCAATCAACGCGCAGCGGGCAGCGCAGGGAAAGAATGTGGCGAATGTGGTTCTACTCAGGGGCTGTGGAATCAGAATTGAGGTAAGGGGTTGGGAAGTGAACGGTTGTGGTGGCTGAAAGCATGGATGGTTGCCACGACCTTGATTGCGTCTGCAGCTGTCTACATGCCCCAGCCTGTAACCTTGTGATTATTGACTCAACCAACACTTGCATGGTTCCAACATTTGGCGTTTCAACACAAGCACGGCATGCAAGCATGTGTGGTAACACTATGTGGCTATGCATGCATGTCAAGGTTGAGTAGAGGATGCCAACCTGCTCCCGACCCAACGCCAAGCAACACCAAGTGCTAGCATTCCTCGTGAAAAAAGGAGTGTTTTGAGACGTCTCCTGGTGCATTGCTCTCAAAACACTCCTTTTTTCAAGTGCTGGCATTCCTGGTGAAAAAAAGGAGTGTTTTGAGACGTCTCCTGGCGCATTGCTCTCAAAACACTCCTTTTTTCAAGTGCTGGCATTCCTGGTGAAAAAAAGGAGTGTTTTGAGACGTCTCCTGGTGCATTGCTCTCAAAACACTCCTTTTTTCAAGTGCTGGCATTCCTGGTGGCCACAACCAAGTTCATGACTCGAGCTTTCCACATGCCCCCCCACTACCTACACCCCCTCATTCTTCACACCCAACCAACACCAGGTGCCAACATTCAAAAACAAGCATGGCATGAGAGCGTGCATGGTGGCCCCAACCAAGATGATTGCATGCCTGGGACTCACCTCCTGTGTTGAATCCTGCAGGGCTTTTCTTCCCGAATCTTACCTCACACATCCACCTCCCTCCAGGTGCCAACATTCAAGGACAGGCATGGCATGAGAGCGTGCATGGTGGCCCCAACCAAGATCATCGCAGGCCTGGGACTCAGCCTCGGAATCGACATCCTCCACGTACCTGCAGCCACGGGCGACTACCGAACCTGCCTCGCCTCCAAAGCTGAAGCCGTAGCTGCCGCCCTCTCCACCGTACCTCCCCCTCTTCCTCCATCCAAGACCAAGCCAACCAATCAAACCGACCAAAACGGTCGGATCGATCCAATCGCTCCGTTGATTCAATCTGCACCGTTGATTTCGGTTCCTGGGGAAGATGATCCGAGAGAAGGGTGCGGCGAGGGATATGAGTTTGCGTTTCTGCACATCAAGGCTGTGGATGATGCCGGACACGACAAGGCCGTTGATCTCAAGGTGCGCGCGCTGGAGGCCGTTGATCGCATGGTGGGACAGCTGGCGCACCGTTTGTGGCTGGTGCAGAGAGAAGGGGAGCGGGAGGAGGAGCAGCAGCAGCAGCGGCTAAGGTTCTGCCTGTGTGTAACAGGCGATCACTCAACGCCCATTCTGTACGGCGACCATGCAGAGGACCCAGTGCCCCTTGCCATCTGTGACCTCTCTGACTTCATCCATGCTGTTCCAGGGGGAGAGGCTGCTGTGCTGGGTACTGATCTGAGCCCCTTCCCCATCCCCACCGCTGCCACTGTTGCTGCAGCAGAGGGTGTTTCTGGGGCAAACGGTGGAGTGGGGGAGGGAAAAGGGGACGGAGGGAAGGAAGAGGGAGTGGAGACGGTGCCGGGGGTAGCTGGTTCATTGGCAGGGGATGGTGTGTCCAGGTTCAGTGAATCTGCGGCGGCCAAGGGGAGCCTGGGCAGGTTTCCAGGGAGTGAGATGATGCGCATCATCAAATGGTGGTCAGGGCGAGGATACTAGGTATTCGGGTAATGCAGCAAGTCATTGTACAGGATCACATTCTCTCTGGATGCACTCAGTTGATGGGAACCTTCGGAGTCATCATTTATTTTCTGAGTTGTACACTATTGAATGCACTGCGGCTGTGTTGTCACTGGTGTATGTTGGACATATGAGGTTTCAAAACCCCATGCAGACTATTCTATAGCTCAACGTTCCTTTCACAGTACCAATGCCACCTGGAGCTGCGTCAAATGAAACAGTTCTCATCTATTTTCTCGTATATGAAACTGAACATACAGAGCAGTGGAAGAATTACCGTGGTGCCATGGACAGCGGTTTAGTTGTGAAACTGCCCCTGTGACTGAGGGTAAATCATGGAGACTATTGAACAGTGAGGTGTGGAGGGACATGGTTGTGGTTTCTTGGTTGACAATGTGTAGGGGAACAGTTGCGGTTTCTTGGCATTACTCGGTTGCCTTCTCCACAACAGCAGGCGCAGCTGCGGGCTCTGCTGGCTTCTCTGCTACGGGTCTGTAACGCACAGTGATACATTAGACACACACACGATACACAAGAGTTGAAACGAAATCATAGACGCTTAACAACTGTCTGGTCGGACTCCATCATTCAGCACATGCCACATGGGGTAGTAAGTTTGACAACACATAAAAAAACATCAAGCTTTAAGTTACCAACCTGCCATGATTCTTAAAGACTGGCAGGCTGGAAATTCGTGTCATGTATGTGGTAACATAACGGAGTCTCCAGCAGAGGGACTGACAGAATTTAATTGACCAGTAGCGTTATGCTAGATGCGACGGACTCTTGACATTGTCAGAGGAGTAGGGAACTGACTCTGAGAGGGCCCATCGCGACAGCTGGATGAGTTGCGCGGTCTCGTTGGCGGAGTGGCAGGAAAAAAGTTGTTGGGTCGACTAAAAATAGTCACCTTAATATTGTTATGAGAGAAGCAGACTTACTCAGAGGGGGCCCATCGCGACAGCTGGATGAGTTGCACGGTCTCGGCAGGAAAGAAGTTGCTGAATTGACTCAAGAAAGTCACCTTGACATTGCTATGAGAGAAGCGAACTCACTCTGAGAGGGCCCATCGCGACAGCTGGATGAGTTGCACGGTCTCGTTGGCGGAGTGGCAGGAGAAGAGGAGGTAGTTGCGGGGCTGCACGCGCCAGGCGAAGCGCATGAAGAGCGCGGAGTACACGCACATGACTGATGTCGGAACCAATTCGGGCGAGAAAATGCGTGGTGGATGTGAGGGGGGGGAAGAGGTGGGGAGGGGGGAGAAGGAGAGGAGTAGGAGGGGGGAGAAGAAATGGAGACCGTTGAGACGAGATGACCAGGAACGGTGCAGAGACACAGTCACTAGCCTACTTTAAGAGAGTCGATGGACAGCGGAGTTGAGCGAGCGTGTTGCTCGAAAAGAAGTGATTTTGTTCATGACGGGCGATCTCAACTACGCACCGCCACGCAGAATGCCGAAAACGTGATGGATGGACCAAGAGCCAGGCGTTTGTCAAGGGGACCGAATCTGACAGACGCACGGGCTTCAAAGCTATAACTCCTAGAGAAGAACAGGCGAAAACTAGCGAGGGTTATGGCACTGTTGAAGAGCACGTTCCCCACTTATGTGCTCTCGTCCTACATTCTATCGCCGAGAACGTGGACTCCACGTTCTGGTCGGACCAGAACCACTATTTGCAACACTTTGAGCCAACTACTCACCGAACAAAAAGATTAGGGCATTTGAGTAAGAACAGGCTGATCAGCTATCCAGACAGACCTGACGTCATCTTCGGCGAGATCATGTCGACCGGCTTTTGCATGTCCACTAGTCCCTGAAGAAGAAAAATATTCACGGAGAAGGAAGTGACAAACCGTACACTCCGTACACGATCAGGGAGAATGCAGGTAGATAAGGACGTAATTGAGATTATTCAAGCCAAATGCATGAATGCGCGTGGATCTTGTTCTTACCGCAATGACGAAGCCCCAGTTGGCCAAGGGACCCCAGAAGTGTGACGTCTTGGGACCCACAGGGCTGTTCCAGAACGCCTTCGCCGCAGCTGCTGCCATGCTTACTAGTCAAAAGACTTGGTTTAGTGTGGATCAGAAAGTATAAACGCAAACGGCTCCGCCGAGTGCACCCAACGATGACTCAACAGCGAGAAACGCGCTGCTGAAACTGGTCCCTTCCTGGTTAGGACGGGATGGTGTTGCTATGGGGTATAGCACCTATCTGTCGGATGGAATCTAGAACTAAAATCTAGTGGCAAAATCCCGAGTCTTCTCTACTCTGAAGAAAAGTGGAGGCTGGAGGGACACGATGTGCTACTGATGGAGTTCCGTGGGATTCAAAGGGTTTCCAAACGATTTGGCGTGGTGAAGGGGAGGAAGAAGGAAACGTTAGGGAAGCTGTGATTGGTTCGGCTGGGAACATGCCTGTCTTGTCGCCCTGGGGTTGGCTCGTCAAGAAAAGATGCCCGTCGGATCTGGTTCTGATTTACTCTGAAAATGAGGGAGTTTCGCGCCACTTCCCGCAAGTTTGCCGTGAGTACACTGCTGCAAAGAGTTTCCACTTCCATAGTGAATTGTGTTTGCGAAGGGTTGGGCGCCGATTCAAATTTTGGAGTTTACGTATAAACTCGGCCCCTTGGTTTAGGAGCGGTTGTCGTCCTGGTTTCGGATTCTAGTCCAGAGAAACTGGAAAAAGCCAGCGCAACACACAAGAAGCAAACTGCAAGTGCCACGTCCAGCAAATGGCGACGACGAATCAACGAAGCACTACCCAGAGATTGGGGGATCTTTACACTGGCAACAGATCCACGTCAGAGCGCATAACCGTCCTAATGCGATTGTCTTTTTTTGGGGGGAAAGTCTATCCCAGCTCCCGACTTTCAGTTTTTTCTCATATTTAGCCCTATGTTTACTCAAAAAGCACCACTTTTCTTTATTTCTCTCACGCGAGGCCCAAAGTATGTTCAAAACTGGTCCTGCGGGGCGAAGTTTTCGACACGTGTTCTTTTGTTACCAGCTGACGCACTTCCACTCTGAACTAACCGTTTGTCAGGGCAATTTTCGCGCCGGAAAAGTTTTTACGGGACAAAAAAGCATCAAACCCCTAAAGGACCATTACACATTTTCGGGAGGGAGCAACCCTAAACACGGGACCTGCTAGGTGTTTAGGGTTGATCCCTCCCGCGAATGTGTCCTGGTTCTCTAGGGGTTTTATTTTTTTTGCCCCCCTCCAAATTTTCCATGCGTGGAAGTTCGTCAGATGGTGTAACAAGAGGACACGTGTCGAAAAAATCGCCCCGCAGGACCACTTTTGAACATACTTTGGGCCTCGCGTGAGAGAAATTCTAGAAAGTGGTGCTTTTTGAGTAAACCTAGGGCTGAATATGAGAGAAATCTGAAAGTCAGGAGCGGGGATATACTTTCCATTTTTTGGGTTGCGAAGTGTTACGAGTGCAAGTGAGTGATCGAGCGAGAATTGCACTAACGAAGCAAGAATACAATGAGCGAAGGCATGAGCGAAGAATATATAGCGAAACTACAGTGGTAACGGTAATGGACTGTGGTTGTCGCGCGACGGGCCTGGGACTGAGGTTTGGAGAAGTGTCAAAGCGGAGGCCCGGAGCGCGGGTTACCAGCCGAGCCGTGAGGTCGGGGTGCGACATGCGAAGGTGGCGGGAGGATTGTCGATGCGAGAGTTGCGAGTGGTAATGATGCGGACTGTGGTGCTACAGTGGTGTACGCGCAGAGCGGGGACGCGAAGTAAGGAAAAGGAATTCCCCCCCCCCCCCCCCTCCCCCCTAAGGAGGTCCTCCTTACGAAAGCGCGTGGACATCCCTGAAGTTTCGGCTGCGCAGATACTCTGTGAGGACGGGGTGGTTTTCGACTCTGTCCAGGGGAACCCAGTTGTCTTCGGTGGGTGTCCGGTCTGTCCAGCGTATCAGGAACTCGATCCTTCGGGCTCCTCGAGGGTCACAAACCCTTTGACTCAGGAATTTTTTGGGTGTGATGGTTTGTCAGAATGTTATATTTGTCTAGCCTGCAGTGGGGTGCTCTGTAGCGAGTACAACCCTTCTAGGGTTTGCTATTTGTATCCCCATTCTTGCTAGTTCAACCCTCTCTTTTTGCCTAATTCTCTCGACATGCTATCAGAGCAGGTCGACCCTCCTGGGTCGATCCTGTGGGTGGGCCCACCACCTAATGCTTCCGCTGCTGTACTTCCTGCCGGGCGCCTCGGGCGCGCGACGACTTCTTCCTGCCGCGCGCGGAGCGCGCGGCGAATTTTTTCTAGGGTTTCGGCGGTTTTCATCCCGCCGTGCGCTCGGGGCGCGCGGCGGTTTTCTGCACGCCGTGCGCCCCGAGGCGCGCGGCGGTTTCCCACCGTCGAAGCGCCCTCCCCCCGTCGCCGTCGACCCCCCGCGTCGCCCCGCAGCCCCGCGCGTCGCCCCCGACGTCTCGTCGCGACACCTTGGGGAGCCGCGCGCGGCCCCCCGCTACCTCGTCGCGACGCCGTGGGGAGCTGCGCGCGGCCCCCGCTGCCTCGTCGCGACGCCTTAGGGAGCCGCGCGCGGCCCCCCGCTGCCCCGTCGAGGCGCCCTGGGGAGCCGCGCGCGGCCCCCGCTGCCCAGAGGTGGCGCCCTGGGGGTCGCGCGCCTTCCCCCTCGCCGTCCCCCGCGCTCCTTCTCCCTTTCGCCCGTTTTAGGGTTTGGGGGTGGGGAGTGTGGGGGTGGCGGCTGTGGGGGTGTCGGTTGTGCGTTACTCTACCTACTCCTCCTCCTCCCTAGTCTCCCTCTACTGCAGCTGCCGCTGAGGGGGGTGGTGTGTGGGAGTCTAGGGTTTGGGGTTTAAGGGGGGGTACCGTGGGAGTGGAGCTAGGGGTGAAGCAAGGGGTGTGTGTCGAGGGGTGTGGGACTGTTGGGGGAGGTTGAGCGGAGACTGCCGTCGTGTCGTCCGCAGCACCTGTATTCCGGGGTTCCGCGGACCTCCGGTAGCTCAGAGAGCCGGCTGCACCTGTCGCCCGTGGGTCCGCTGCACCCTCCGCAGCGACTATTACCCCTGTAGTCCGGGGCTCTGCTTCCGGTAGCCACTAGCGTTGCGCCAGAGCCGTCTGATGCCCGTGTGTCTGCAGCTTCAGTCGTCGCCTCCACTCCTTTCTCCTCTCGCCAGCCCTCCTCCTCCTCATTTGTCCTCTGTGACCGCCTCTAGCTTTGCTCATAACTTATAAACTGTTGCTTCTTGAACTTGTGCTCAGAATGTGTGGTGACATCGTGATCCACCCTGAGCTTGTACTGCTTTCCTTGCTCTGCTGATTACACCCCACTTTGGCTATGGGGGTGTGTCAGAATGTTATATTTGTCTAGCCTGCAGTGGGGTGCTCTGTAGCGAGTACAACCCTTCTAGGGTTTGCTATTTGTATCCCCATTCTTGCTAGTTCAACCCTCTCTTTTTGCCTAATTCTCTCGACATGGTTGGTTCAGTCGGCGGTCGTGTCATGCTGGCTGGTCGATTACGTGGCAGTTGGCTCGTGGACGGGACGTAGGGGCGAAGCAGACTGACGTGGAATGAGGGGCTGACGTACCAGTCAGCGGGTAGGAGGAGGTGGGCAGTGACGGCCGTAATCATGCGGCTGATGCGAAATGGCCCCCAATATCGGGGGCGGAGTTTTGGGGTGATGGGCAGGCGGAGGTTCTGAGTATCGAGTAAAACTAGGTCGTCAGGTTGGTAAGTGACAGGTCGGCGGTGGCGGTCGACGTTACGTTTAGCGATGATGTTCGGTTTTTTTATAGCGTCTGTTGCCCGGGTCCGTGCTGCTTGTAAAATTTCGGCAAACTCTTGTGCTCGTGGCACCGGGTTGTCGGGATTTGGGGTCATGGGTACTTGTCAGAGGTCCACTGGTGATCCCCGATTGATCCTAGGGAAGGGTTACAGGCACGGCGGCCTGGGGGGTTATGGGCGCACTCACCCGCTACACAAACAAGCCCTTTTATCCTAGTGGTTAGTGGCTGGGATTCTGACATGGTATCAGAGCGAAGGTCTCGGGTTCGAATCCCGGTGTGTGCACCTCGGGCATCCCAGTGCGGGGGGGTGTCAGAGGTCCACTGGTGATCCCCGATTGATCCTAGGGAAGGGTTACAGGCACGGCGGCCTGGGGGGTTATGGGCGCACTCACCCGCTACACAAACAAGCCTTTTTATCCCAGTGGTTAGTGTCAACAAGAAGAGACTGGAATGATTGAACTAACAGAGAAATCAGTACAAATAGCAAACCCTAGAATTGTGTACCCCATATAGGCTAACCCACTGTAGCCTAACAAACCCAACATATATAATGTTTGACACACCCCCATAGGCAAAGTGGGGGAGACCTAGGGGTCACAAGACCAGTCAAGGCAAAGCAAGGCAACAACAAGCTCAGGGTGGATCTCGAGGATTCCACACAAATTCCGAGCACAAGCTAGTGGTCACAAGACCAGTTCACATGCAGGTTTATAACAGAGTCAGAGATACAGTGATCACAACCTAGCAAGAGTAAACATGCAGGTATAGATATATATAGTGATCACAGTACAAGCAAAGTCAAGAGGTAAGCAAGTGAGGTCCAGTAGGCACAAGGCCTAGTAGAGTGCAGAAGCGCTGATGGTCACGAGGCTGAAGCGCCTTGGTGAACACATCAGCAGTGTTGGCCTCAGTGGCCACGTAGCGAATACAAAGCTGACCGCGCTGCTGCAGCTCTCGAGCAAGGAAGTACCGCAGAGCGATGTGCTTCGTTCTGTGCTCAAGTCTGTGCTCCTCACACAAGGCAATGGCAGCCTTGTTGTCGACGTACAGTACTGGAGGAGAACGAGGTGGCTCTCCGAGGTCAGTCAGCAGGTAGGTCAGCCAGCGTAGCTCCTGGGCAGCCATGGCTGTAGCGTAGATCTCAGCCTCGCAACTGGAGCCGAGAACAGAAGAAGAGCGTGTAGAGCGCCAAGAAACTGAGCCAGAGCCAAGGCTGAAGGTGTAACCCTGAGACGACCGCTGAGTGGCCTGGTCGTCTGCCCAAGAAGCGTCTGAGTGCCCTGTGAGCACAACTCGGTCTCGCCCTCCAAGCACAAGCCCCATGCCCGACGTACTGCACAAGTAGCGCAACACCCTCTTAGCGGCATCCATGTGCTCCTTCCGGTGACGGCCAGGAGCGACATAGCGTGCAAGGATGCTAAGAGGGTATGCAAGGTCAGGTCGAGTGCAGGTCATCAGGTACATGAGGCAGCCCACAAGCTCTGGATACGGGCCACTCGGCTCTACGGACTCATCCGAAGGCAGAGCTGAGAGCGAGTGACCGGCAGGCAGAGGAGTGGTCTGAGGCGAGGAGTACGTGAAGCCAAAGCGCTGGAGAACCTGCTGCACCATGTGTGACTGAGTCAAGGTGATGGTGCGCCGTGCTCTGTCCCGGGTAATCCGTAAGCCAAGATAGCTTGTCAACTCACCCAGGTCTGTGCACGTGTGTCTCCTCTGCAGCTCCGACTTCACGTAGGCGAGTCCTGCAGTGTCAGCAGTGGCAAAGACCAAGTCGTCGACGTACACGAGGATGTAGAACGGCGGCAGTGAAGTGTCGGTGCGCAGGAACAGCGACGGGTCAGCTGTAGAAGGCGCGAACCCAAGAGCCGCAAGTGTAGTCCTCAGTGTGTCGTGCCACTCACGTGGAGCCTGGCGGAGACCGTAGACCGGCCGCTGAAGCCTCCACTGGGTACCAGGAGGAAACGACCCAGTGAAGCCAGGTGGGCGGCGCAGCCAGATCTCCTCGTGCAGGCTGCCCTGCAAGAAAGCAGTACTGAAGTCAAGTGAGTGAAGCTCGTAGTCGCGGTGAGCGGCTATGTGCAGCAGCACCCGAAGAGTGGTCATCTTCGGGGTGGGGGAGAAGGTCTGGAAGAAGTCAACTCCCTCTCGCTGACTGAAGCCTCGAGCCACGTAACGCGCCTTGAAGACAGGTGGAGAACCCGGCGGCCGCTTCACCCTGAAAATCCACATGCCACTGACGATGTTCACCCCAGGAGGGGGAACCTCGTCGACGTAGGTGCGTGTGGACTTCCAGGAAGCCATCTCGGCGTCCATGGCCGTCTGCCACTGAGAGGAGTAGGGACCCGCCATCGCCTCAGCGTAAGTGCGTGGGGTCGGGATGTCTGGTGCATCCGGGTCTCCCTCAGGGGCAACTAGCAAGGACACGAGACGGGGCAAAGCAGCAGCAAGACACTGGAACTCCTCCTGTCTGTCCTCAAGGACGTCCGTGCCAAGAGCACACTCACCCCCGACGGACGGAGGACAGACAGACTCAGACTCAGACTCAGCAACAAGGCTAGCAGCGTAGTCTAGATGACAGGCAGCAGCAAAGTCAACCAACTCAGCGACCAGAGCAGACGCAGCAGAGGACTCAAAGGTAGGGTCAGTGACAACAGTAGCGAGGAGACGCGTGACAGTAGGGTGCTCAGCACGGTACCGGTCAGACTCAGGGTAGAGGGTGCTCAGCACGTGAGGCAAAGAAGACGCGGGAGGAGACGGTAGAGGGACACGCTGAGGAGCAGTAGAGGGACGCAGAGTCATGTAGTGAGTGCCTGGGACAGGAGGAGGACGCTCACGACGGACACGACTACCAGTGCGAGCAGGACGAACAGGCGACGCAGGACGGGACTCAGGCTCACGACGCTCTGTAAGACCTCCTGTGGGACCAGTGTAAGGAGAGGGAGCAGGGAGAGGCGAGGTAGGCGGTAACTGTGACTACGACTGGACAGGCAGAGGACACTCTACGGAGGGAGGAGGACAAGGAGGAGGAGCCTGCCCAAGAACCTGCTGAAGGAGCGGTACGAAGTACGGTCGCGGTCGCGCAGCGTCTCCAGAAGCAGAGGAGACTCCAGCGGCCGGGTCCACAGCACCAGCAGCAGCTCCACCGGCCGGGTCCTCAGCACCAGTAGTAGCTCCAACGCCCGGGTCCTCAGAAGCAGCAGCAGCGCCACCGCTCGGGTCCTCAGGTCCAGCAGCAGCTCCACCGTCCGAGTCCTCAGTACCAGCAGCAGCGCCACCGCCCGGGTCCTCAGCTCCAGCAGCAGCTCCAACGTCCGAGTCCTCAGCACCAGCAGCAGCTCCACCAGGCGGGTCCGCAGCACCAGCAGCAGCCCCAACGTCCGGGTCCTCAGCACCAGCAGCAGCTCCACCGTCCGGGTCCTCAGCACCAGCAGCAGCTCCACCGTCCGGGTCCTCAGCACCAGCAGCAGCGCCACCCCCAGGGTCCGCAGCACCAGGAGCACCACTCTGAAGACTGCAGCGCCGTGTGTACCACTCGCGGATCTGCTGAATGGGGGGGAGCTCCCGGGTAGGAGGGGAAGTACTGGGACGAGCTCCAGCAGCACCTCTCCGGAGGCGGCAGTACTCGAGGTACCTCTCCTGCAGCTGCTGGGAGGAGAGGGCTCCTCCAGGTGTAGCACACTCAGGCTCAGCACCCCCAGACGCAGCACCCCCAGACGCAGCACCTCCAGGCTCAGCACCCCCAGACTCAGCACCCCCAGGCTCAGCACCCCCAGACGCAGCACCCCCAGGCTCAGCACCCCCAGACGCAGCACCCCCAGGCTCAGCACCCCGAGCAGGACGAGAGTCAACAGCTACCTCGACAGGCTCACCTGGGTCTACCTGGGACACACCTGAGGGAGCGGCACCCTGAGGGGGGAGGGGGTCTGGTACCTCAGCACCTGGAGCGAGGAAGAGAGGCGGGGGGGGGAGCGGGGCAGTGCGGTAGGGGAAGAGGCGGTAGTAGGGGACGGACTTGTCAAAAGTGACGTCCTGAGAGGCCAGGACACGCCGCGAGGTGGGGTGGTAGAACTGCCAACCAGGGGCGTCCGGGACAAAGCCAAGGAAGACGCAGGGGACAGCGCGACGGGAGAGCTTGTCCGCGGACGTGTCGCGGACAAAAGCTCGGGATCCCCAGACCCGAAAACGCGACGCATCGCCAGCCTCTCCCGTCCAACGCAGTGTCGGAGAAGTCTCGGGCAAAGAGACACGGGGCCAGAGGTTGAGCTGATGCGCAGCGTATCGGACTGCAAACGGCCACAGAAAATGGGGGGCAGCCGCATGGCTCAAGGAGGTACGAGCGACCTCCATGACCAGACCAATGCGGCGCTCAGCAACCCCATTCTGCTGTGGCGAGTCCGGAAGCGTGTACGACTGCGCAATGCCCTCCTGCTGACAGAAGGCCTCCAATAGGCCAGAGGAGAACTCCCCACCTCTGTCAGAGTGCAGACGCAGGACAGGGAAGTTGGAGCGGAAACGCTCACGGAGCTGGAGACGAGATCTGCGGATCCAAGGGATCAAGACATCAGGGACGTCACCCTTGGCGCGCAAGGGGAAGACCGTGGTGTAGCGCGAGAAGTCGTCAACAACAATCAGGAAGTACCTCTCCTGACCCTGACCACGAACGCGGGCTGGGCCCCACACGTCCATGTGGAGCGTCTGCAAGGGGGCAGTCGTCGGGGGAAAGGAGGAGGAGTGAGGAGCGGCGCGCTGCCGTCCCTCGACACAGGGAATACAGGGAGGAGCAGGCGAGTCGGGAAGGGGAGGGAGCACCCTGGGAAGACCAGCAACAAGGTCCCGCTGGTGCATGGCCCGAAGGCGCTGCACAGATGGGTGACCAAGGCGGTGGTGCCAAAGGACAGTCTCATGTGCCAGAGAGCGACACGAGCAGGGGGCTGACAGCTGACCTGGCGCAGACGCAGACGCAGACGCAGCTACCTGAGGGGACACAGTGGTCAGTGTGTAAAGGTCCGACCCCGGCTCCCGAGTGAAGGTAGCCAGGTGGCGACCCGTCCGAGCACACGTGCAGTGTGTCACGCGCTCGTAGGCAGGGGTGAACTGGTGAACACCCCCGTCCTGGAGCGCACTACCTGCCACCAAGTTCGTAGAGAACGAGGGGAGGTAGAGACCTGACAGCGTGCCGGACGGGACCGCCGGACAAGGAAGGACAGTGGAGGAGGTCGCAATGACCGGACCCCCAGAGGGGTCAGCAAGGGAGACAGCAACTGGCCGAGCGAGGGGCTCAAGGACAGTGCGGTCACGAAAGAAAGAGCGAGAAGCACCTGAGTCCAGTGTGAAGGTGTGCAGTGCTGCAGTCGACTCAGTACCAGGGGGCACAGACGCACTAGCACCTAGGGCAGCAGCCTCACTAGGACCTGCGGGAGCGGACGCACTAGCACCTAGAGCGGCAGCCGGACTGGCCTGAATGCCCGGGTCGGGCGGAACACGCAAGTACTGAGCACCCTCTCCACTAATAGACATCGCATACATGGCAGTGAGAATAGCATCAAAGTCTAAAGCCCAAATATCAACACCCCTCTTTTCCAGATCAGCCCAGCGCGGCAGCTCAGTGGCAGCAGGAAACTGAGTGCGCCACGCGTCGGTAAGGCGCGCGAAGCAGCGCTGCGTGGGGTGCGGCCTCCCACACTGCTGGCCGCTGCGGTCACCTGTGCGAATGACGTACGTGCAGGTAAAGCCACGCTGCGCATACCACTCACGGGCGGCCTGAAGCGTCGGGGCTGGCTGCTGACTCTGCCCTCCGCCAGTGCCCCCACGACCACCACCCCCTCCGCCTCCGCCCCGGCCACCTCCACCCCTGCCGCCACCACGACCACCTCCGCCTCCGCTGCCGCCTCCGCCCCTGCCACCACTCCCGCCGCTGCTGTCGCCTCCCCCACTACCGCCACTAGCCTCCTCAGCCGCGCCTCCACTCCCACCGCCTCCACCCCCACCTCCTCCGCCGCCACCCCCGCCCCTGCACCCATTGCCCCTGCGGCGCCCGCTCGAAGCAGACGCGGTCCCGACCTTCTCAGCACCAAGGAGGTCGACAGCAGCAGCAGAGGCGACAGAGGGGAGGAGGGGGGAAGGGGAACACCCCTCGAAGAACGGGGTGCGGGGGTCGCCACGAGAGGTGCCTACAGCGACGATGCTCGCCTCAGCTGCAAGCAGTTCCTTCTCGAGGAGGGCAACAGTGAGCTCAGTGGGGGAGCGAGAGAGGAAGTGGTCCCTGACTGCGCGCAGAGAGTCAGGGAGGCGGGTGACGATGTGGTAGAGAGTGATCCAGAGCGGGGGGGGGTTGCTAGTGAGAAACTCGGCAGGCATAGCAGCGCGAAAGCGGGCCTCACTAGTCTTAAGGTGGGTGATGAGGTCTGCGACAGTGTGAAAGGAGGCTAGGTCGGGGAACAGGTAGGGAAGAGTGAGGCGGCCTAGCGTAGCAGAAGCGGGTGAGGAGTAACGGGCAACTACAGCGGTGTAGAGGTTGTCAAACATTGTATGTTTATATTGTGTAGGCTGTAGTGGGTTACACCTTAGGGGGTACACAAAGTTAGGGTTTCCTACTTGTACCAAACTCTGTGCTAGTTCATTCATTCCTGCTCAGTTATTTCTGACATGGTTTCAGAGCAGGTCCTTCGTTAGGACTGTTCTTAGGGCCCACCGACTTACCTACCTGCTTACCTTCGCTTGTTTCCGGCCCCGCTGGCCCCGTCGATCTAGCGGCCCTCCGGCCCCCCTTCGAATTTTTTCCTAGCGGCCTCTCACGGCCCCCGTCGCGTCGCCCCTTAGCGCCCCGATCGGCCCCGTCACGCCGCCCGCGAACCGCACAGCGCGCCGCGCTCACAGCCCGCGAACCGCCCACGCGCAGCCCGCGAACCGCCTGCGCAGCCCGCGACCAGCCCGCGCAGCCCGCGCACAGCCCGCGAACTGCCCGCGAGCAGCCCGCGACCTGCCCGCGAACCCCCGCGAGCCGCCCGCGACCCGCTTACGCAGCCCGCGAGCAGCCCGCGCAGCCCGCGCTGAGCCTGCGCGGCTCTTGCGCTGACCGCCGCCGGCCCGCACGCTGCCCGCGCAGCGCACATACGGCCTGCACGGCCCGCGCGCTGCCTGCTCCCGGCCCGCCACTGCTGTTGAGCTCGCAGCCGCCCGCGCACCGCTGCTGCTGAGCCCGCCGCCGCCCGCGCACCGCCGCTGCTGCGCCCGCCGCCGCTCGCGTATCACCGCTGCTGAGCCCGCCCCTGCTGCGCCGGCTCTCGCTGCCGCCTGCTGCGCCTGTGCACCACTGCAGATCCTACTACTACACTTCCTGCTACTGCTGCTTGTGCGCCACTACAGTCCGTAGGCCCCACCGGCCCCGCTGACCCTGCGCACGCCTTTTCAGTGACTTTACTGCTTCTACTACTGCCGCTGTCGCTATGGCTAGTCCTCCTGTTCTAGCTTTCGACGCCGAGGGCCGTCCGGTCAAATTCGAAACCTGGCTAGATGACCTGCACCTTTTCCTACAGCTCACTGCCAAGGAAGATATTACACTGTACGACCACGCTCTCGGCCATGCGACCGCCCCACCCGCTACTGCCCCCCCAGCTGAGCGCTCACAGTGGCAGACCCGTGACGCGCACGCTCGCTTTGCTATTCGCAACTCCCTGCCGCTAGATGAGCGCGAGCACTTCGGCCAGTGCAAGACTGCTAAGGACCTCTACACAGCTGTAGTGGCCCGCTACTCCTCACCCGCTTCTGCCACTCTAGGCCGCCTCACTCTCCCCTACCTGTTCCCCGACCTAGCCTCCTTTCACACTGTCGCAGACCTCATCACCCACCTTAAGACTAGTGAGGCTCGCTTTCGCGCTGCCATGCCTGACGAGTTCCTCGCTAGCAACCCCCCCCCGCTCTGGATCACTCTCTACCACGTTGTCACCCGCCTCCCTGACTCTCTGCGCCCTGTCAGGGACCAGTTCCTCTCTCGCTCCCCCACTGAGCTCACCGTAGACCTCCTCGAGAAGGAACTGCTTGCAGCCGAGGCTAGTATCGTCGCTGTAGGCACCTCTCGTGGCGACCCCCGCGGCCCCTTCTTTGAGGGGTGCTCCCCTTCCCCCCTCCTCCCCTCTGTCGCCTCTGCTGCTGCTGTCGACCTCCTTGGTGCTGAGAAGGTCGGGGCTGCGTCTGCTTCAGGCGGACGACGCAGGGGCAGGAGTGGCAGGAGTGGGGGTGGTGGCGGAGGAGGCGGAGGTGGAGGTGGTGGCGGTGGAGGTGCGACTGGAGAGGCTAGTGGCGGCAGTGGTGGAGGTGACAGCGGCGTTGGGAGTGGTGACAGGGGCGGAGGTGGCAGCGGAGGCGGAGGTGGTCGTGGCAGCGGCAGGGGTGGAGGTGGCCGGGGCGGAGGCGGAGGGGGTGGTGGTCGTGGAGGCCCGGGGGGCGGTCAGAGTCAGCAGCCTGCCCCGACCCTTCAGGCCGCTCGTGAGTGGTATGCGCGGCGCAGCGTCACCTGCCAGTATGTTATTCGTACAGGTGACCGCACTGGCCAGACGTGTGGGGGGCCGCACCAGACGGAGCGCTGCTTCGCCCGCCTCAACGATGCGTGGCGCACCCAGTTTCCTGGTGGGGGTGAGCTGCCGCGCTGGGCTGAGCTGCTCAGGAAGGGTGTTGATATTTGGGCACTAGACTTTGATGCTATTCTCACTGCCATGTATGCGATGTCTATTAGTGGAGAGGGTGCTCAGTACTTGCGTGTTCCGCCCGACCCGGGCATTCAGGCCAGCCCCACTGCTGCTCTAGGTGCTAGTGTGTCTGCTTCCACAGGTACTACTGCAGCTGCTGCTCTAGGTGCTTGTGCGTCTGTGCCCCCTGGTACTGAGTCGACTGCAGCACTGCACACCTTCACACTGGACTCAGGTGCTTCTCGCTCTTTCTTTCGTGACCGCACTGTCCTTGAGCCTCTAGCTCGGCCGGTTGCTGTCTCTCTTGCTGACCCCTCTGGGGGTCCGGTCCTTGCGACCTCCTCCACCACCCTTCCGTGTCCAGCGGTTCCGTCCGGCACGCTCTCAGGTCTCTACCTCCCCTCGTTCTCCACGAACTTGGAAGCAGGTAGTGCGCTCCAGGACGGGGGTGTTCACCAGTTCACCCCTGCCTACGAGCGTGTGACTCACTGCACGTGTGCTCGGACGGGCCGCCATCTAGCTACTTTCACTCGAGAGCCGGGGTCTGACCTGTACACACTGACCACTGAGTCCCCTCAGGTAGCTGCGTCTGCGTCTGCGTCTGGTCAGCTGTCCGCCCCCTGCTCGTGTCGCTCTCTGGCGAACGACACCGTCCTCTGGCACCACCGCCTTGGTCACCCGTCTGTGCAGCGCCTGCGGGCCATGCACAAACGGGACCTTGTTGCTGGTCTTCCCAGGGTGCTCCCTCCCCTTCCTGACTCCCCTGCTCCTGACTGCATTCCCTGTGTCGAGGGGCGGCAGCGCGCCGCTCCTCACTCCTCCTCCTTTCCCCCGACGACAGCTCCCCTGCAGACGCTCCACATGGACGTGTGGGGCCCAGCCCGCGTCCGTGGTCAGGGTCAGGAGAGATACTTCCTGATAGTTGTTGACGACTACTCGCGCTACACCACGGTCTTCCCCTTGCGCGCCAAGGGTGACGTCCCTGGTGTTTTGATCCCCTGGATCAGCCGAGCCCGTCTCCAGCTAGGCGAGCGCTTTCACTCGGACTTTCCTGTCCTGCGCTTGCACTCTGACAGAGGTGGTGAGTTTGCCTCCGACCTCTTGGCAGCCTACTGTGCTGAGCATGGCATTGAGCAGTCGTACACGCTTCCGGCCTCTCCACAGCAGAATGGGGTCGCTGAGCGCCGCATTGGCTTGGTCATGGAGGTCGCTCGTACCTCCCTGACCCATGCGGCTGCTCCCCACTTTCTGTGGCCGTTTGCGGTCCGGTACGCAGCGCATCAGCTCAACCTCTGGCCCCGTGTCTCCTTGCCGGAGACTTCCCCGACTCTACGGTGGACGGGAGAGGTTGGCGATGCGTCGCGTTTCCGGGTCTGGGGATCTCGAGCTTTTGTCCGCGATACGTCCGCGGACAAGCTCTCGCGTCGCGCTGTTCCCTGTGTCTTTCTTGGCTTTGTTCCCGACGCGCCTGGATGGCAGTTTTACCACGTCACCTCGCGCCGGGTTCTGGCCTCTCAGGACGTCACTTTTGACGAGTCCGTCCCCTTCTACCGCCTCTTCCCCTACCGCACTGCCCCGCTCCCCCCCCCCGCCTCTCTTCCTCGCTCCAGGTGCTGAGGTACCAGACCCCCTCCCCCCTCAGGGTGCCGCTCCCTCAGGTGTGTCCCAGGTAGACCCGGGTGAGCCTGTCGAGGTAGCTGTTGACTCGCGTCCTGCGTCTGGGGGTGCTGAGCCTGGGAGTGCTGCGTCTGAGGGTGCGGAGCCTGGGGGTGCTGAGCCTGGAGGTGCGGAGCCTGGGGGTGCTGAGCCTGGAGGTGCGGAGCCTGGAGGTACGGAGCCTGGAGGTGCGGAGCCTGGAGGTACTGAGCCTGGGGGTGCTGAGCCTGGACGTGCTGAGTCTGGGGGTGCTGAGCCTGAGCGTGCTCCACCTGGAGGAGCCCTCTCCTCCCAGCAGCTGCAGGAGAGGTACCTCGAGTACTGCCGCCTCCGGAGAGGTGCTTCTGGAGCTCGTCCCGGTACTTCCCCTCCTACCCAGGAGCTCCCCCCCATTCAGGTGATCCGCGAGTGGTACACGCGGCGCTGCAGTCTTCGTAGTGGTGCTCCTGGTGCTGCGGACCTGAGCGGTGGTGCTGTTGCTGGTGCTGAGGACCCGGACGCTGGAGCTGCTGCTGGTGCTGAGGACCCGGGGGCTGGAGCTGCTGCTGGTGCTGAGGACCCGGGCGTTGGAGCTGCTGCTGGTGCTGAGGACCCCACCGGTGGCGCTGCTGCTGGTGCTGAGGACCTGACCGGTGGCCCTGCTGCTGGTGCTGAGGACTCGGGCGTTGGAGCTCCTACTGGTGCTGAGGACCCGGGCGTTGGAGCTGCTGCTGGTGCTGAGGACTCGGGCGTTGGGGCTGCCACTGGTGTCCCTGCTGCTTCTGGAGACGCTGCGCGGCCGCGACCGTACTTCGTACCGCTCCTTCAGCAGGTTCTTGGTCAGGCTCCTCCTCCTAGTCCTCCTCCGTCAGTCGAGTGTCCTCTGCCTGTCCAGCCGCAGTCACAGTTACCGCCTGCCTCGCCTCTCCCTGCTCCCTCCCCTTACGCTGGTCCCACAGGAGGTCTTACAGAGCGTCGTGAGCCTGAGTCTCGTCCTGCGTCGCCTGTTCGTACTGCTCGCACTGGTCGTCGTGTCCCACGTGAGCGTCCTCCTCCTGTCCCTGGCACTCACTACATGACTCTGCGTCCCTCCACTGCTCCGCAGCGTGTCCCGCTGCCGTCTCCTCCTGCGTCCTCTCTTCCTACTCTTCCTGACCCGGAGTCTGACTCCCGTCGTGCTGCCAGTCCCACTGTTACGCGTCTCCTCGCTACAGTTGTCACTGACCCGACCTTTGAGTCCTCGGCTGCGTCTGCTCTGGTCGCTGAGTTGGTTGACTTTGCTGCTCGCTGTCGCCTAGACTACGCTGCCAGCCTTGTCGCTAGGTCTGAGTCTGCGTCTGCCTGTCCTCCGTCCGTCGGGGGTGAGTGTGCCCTCGGCACGGACGTCCTTGAGGACAGACAGGAGGAGTTCCACTGCCTTGCTGCTGCTTTGCCCCGTCTCGTGTCCTTGCTAGTTGCCCCTGAGGGAGACCCGGATGCACCAGACATCCCGACCCCGCGCACTTACGCTGAGGCGATGGCGGGTCCCTACTCCTCTCAGTGGCAGACAGCCATGGACGCAGAGATGGCCTCCTGGAAGTCCACAGGCACCTACGTAGACGAGGTTCCCCCTCCTGGGGCGAACATCGTCAGTGGCATGTGGATTTTCAGGGTGAAGCGGCCGCCGGGTTCTCCGCCTGTCTTCAAGGCGCGCTACGTGGCTCGAGGCTTCAGTCAGCGAGAGGGAGTAGACTTCTTTCAGACCTTCTCCCCCACCCCGAAGATGACTACTCTTCGGGTGCTGCTGCACATAGCCGCTCACCGCGACTACGAGCTTCACTCTCTTGACTTCAGCACTGCTTTCTTGCAGGGCAGCCTGCACGAGGAGATCTGGCTGCGCCGCCCCCCTGGCTTCACTGGGTCAGTTCCTCCTGGCACCCAGTGGAGGCTTCAGCGGCCGGTCTACGGTCTCCGCCAGGCGCCACGTGAGTGGCACGACACACTGAGGACGACACTTGCGGCTCTTGGGTTCGCTCCCTCTACTGCTGACCCGTCGCTGTTTCTACGCACCGACACCTCGCTGCCGCCGTTCTACATCCTCGTGTACGTCGACGACTTGGTCTTTGCCACTGCTGACACCGCGGCACTCGCTCACGTGAAGTCGGAGCTGCAGAGGAGACACACGTGCACAGACCTGGGTGAGCTGACGAGCTATCTTGGCTTGCGGATCACCCGGGACAGAGCACGGCGCACCATCACCCTGACTCAGTCACACATGGTGCAGCAGGTTCTCCAGCGCTTCCGCTTCACGTACTCCTCGCCTCAGTCCACTCCTCTGCCTACCGGTCACTCGCTCTCAGCTCTGCCTTCGGATGAGTCCGTAGAGCCGAGTGGCCCGTATCCAGAGCTTGTGGGCTGCCTCATGTACCTGATGACCTGCACTCGACCTGACCTTGCATACCCTCTTAGCATCCTAGCACGCTATGTCGCTCCTGGCCGTCACCGGAAGGAGCACATGGATGCTGCTAAGAGGGTGTTGCGCTACTTGTGCAGTACGTCGGGCATGGGGCTTGTGCTTGGAGGGCGAGACCGGGTTGTTCTCACAGGGCACTCAGACGCTTCTTGGGCAGACGACCAGGCTACTCAGCGGTCGTCCCAGGGTTACACCTTCAGCCTTGGCTCTGGCTCAGTTTCTTGGCGTTCTACTCGCTCTTCTTCTGTTCTCAGCTCCAGTTGTGAGGCTGAGATCTACGCCACAGCCATGGCTGCTCAGGAGCTACGCTGGCTGACCTACCTGCTGACCGACCTCGGAGAGCAGCCTCGTTCTCCTCCAGTGCTGTACGTCGACAACAAGGCTGCCATTGCCTTGTGTGAGGAGCACAGACTGGAGCACAGAACGAAGCACATCGCTCTGCGGTACTTCCTTGCTCGAGAGCTGCAGCAGCGTGGTCAGCTTTGTCTGCGTTACGTGGCCACGGAGGCCAACACTGCTGATGTGTTCACCAAGGCGCTTCAGCCTTGTGACCATCAGCGCTTTTGCACTCTGCTAGGCCTTGTACCCACTGGGCCTCACTTGCTTACCTCTTGACCTTGCTTGTACTGTGATCACTATATATATATGCCTACTTGTTTACTTTTGCTAGGTTGTGATCACTGTATCTCTTGCTTTGTTATAAACCTGCATGTGAACTGGTCTTGGGACCGCTTGCTTGTGCTCGGAATTTGTGTGGAATCCTTGAGATCCACCCTGAGCTTGCTTTGCTTTGACTGGT
Organism: Closterium sp. Yama58-4; assembly: GCA_947470075.1. Classification (NCBI taxonomy): domain Eukaryota; kingdom Viridiplantae; phylum Streptophyta; class Zygnematophyceae; order Desmidiales; family Closteriaceae; genus Closterium; species Closterium sp. Yama58-4. The sequence goes on from CANIUD010000027.1 coordinate 1,044,608, forward strand.
CTTGTGACCCTGTGGTTGTCTCCCACTGCGCCTATGGGGGTGTGTCAAACATTGTATGTTTATATTGTGTAGGCTGTAGTGGGTTACACCTTAGGGGGTACACAAAGTTAGGGTTTCCTACTTGTACCAAACTCTGTGCTAGTTCATTCATTCCTGCTCAGTTATTTCTGACAGAGGTCTCTAGCAGTCTTGCACTGGCCGAAGTGCTCGCGCTCATCTAACGGCAGGGAGTTGCGGATGGCAAAGCGAGCGTGGGCGTCACGAGTCTGCCACTGTGAGCGGGTAGTGCTGTCAGCATCAGTAGCAGGGGCAGGAGCATGGCCGAGGGCGTGGTCATACAGTGAGATATCCTCCTTGGCAGTGAGCTGTAGGAAGAGGTGCAGGTCATCAAGCCAAGTATCAAACTTCACTGGGCGGCCCTCAGCATCGAAAGCTAGTACAGGCGGGGTAGCCATAGAAGCAGTAGGAGTAGCCGTAGCAGTAGCAGTAAGTGAGTCCTAAACGCAGTGGGCAGCGCGACGCAGGTAGGGCGGCTCGGTCCAGAGAAGTTGCTCAGTGCGGGCGGCGCGGCTCGGTTCTGGCTGCTCGGCTCGGCTCGGACTGGGCGGCTCGGTTCGGGCGGCCTGTTGCTGGCGGGGCCGCGGCTGTCGCGTGCGGTGCGGGTAGGGGCGGCGGGTAGGGTCGACGGAGCCGCTTTGGGGCGGCGGATAGGGTCGACGGGGCCTCTAAGCGGGGCGCGCGCGGGGTCGACGGGTCAAGCGGGGCCGTAAGCGGGGCGCGCGCGGGTCGACGGGGCCAAACGGGGCCGTAAGCGGGGCGCGTGCGGGTCGACGGGGCCAAACGGGGCCTCTAAGCGGGGCGCGCGCGGGGTCGACGGGTCAAGCGGGGCCGTAAGCGGGGCGCGTGCGGGTCGACGGGGCCAAACGGGGCCGTAAGCGGGGCGCGCGCGGGTCGACGGGGCCAAACGGGGCCACTAAGCGGGGCGCGCGCGGGGTCGACGGGGCCAAACGGGGCCGTGAGCGAGGCGCGCGTGGGTCGACGGGGCCAAACGGGGCCTCTAAGCGGGGTGCGGGCGGGTCGACGGGGCCAAACGGGGCCACTAAGCGGGCCGCGGGCGGGTCGACGGGGCCAAACGGGGCCTTAAGCGGGGCGCGCACGAGGGCGCTGAGGGGGAGGCGCTAACGCAACGCTCCGACAGTAGATAGGTAGGTAGGTAGGTAGTCAGTGGTGGGCCCTAAGAACGGTCCTAGCGAAGGACCTGCTCTGAAACCATGTCAACAAGAAGAGACTGGAATGATTGAACTAACAGAGAAATCAGTACAAATAGCAAACCCTAGAATTGTGTACCCCATATAGGCTAACCCACTGTAGCCTAACAAACCCAACATATATAATGTTTGACAGTTAGTGGCTGGGATTCTGACAGTACTGTCGGGTCTTGTCCGTAGTTCAAGTAAAACGGTGACTGTTGGGTCGTGGCGGATGGCGAGTTGTTGTATGCGAACTCGATGAGTGGCAGCTGTTGTTCCCAGGTGGTTGGGTTGTCGCACGTGGCTCGGATGAGTTGCTCCATGGTCTGATTTGTCCGTTCTGTCTGTCCGTCGGTTTCGGGGTGGTACGAGGAATTGAACTGTAGTCGCGTGCCGAACTGCTGCCACAGGTTCCGCCAGAAGTTGCTGGTGAATTTCGTGTCGCGGTCGCTAATGATCGCTGATGGTATCCCGTGCAGTTGAATGACAGTGGAGATGAAGAGTCGAGCTGTTTCTTCGGCTGTTATCGATTTTTTGCAGGCTGCGAAATGTGCCATTTTTGTTAGTCGATCGACGACGACCAGGATCGCGTCGTTCCCACTTGCCCCGGCCGGTAACCCCGTGACGAAGTCCATCGTCACCTGCTGCCAAGCACGCTCTGGGGGTGGTATCGGCTGCAACTGTCCTGCCGGCCGCTTCCGTGATGATTTCATGAGCTGGCATGTGGGACATGATGCCACGTGTCGCTGTACGTCGGTCAACATCTCGGGCCAGTAATAATACCGCTGCAGCTGGTATCGTGTTTTCTCTACCCCGAAATGCCCCGAGGTAACTCCGTCGTGTGCCTCCTGTAACAGTAATTCCCGTAGCAGTGTATATCCGGGCACACAGTGCGGTCGGTCCCGGCTTTTACGTAATAGACTCCCCTTGCTGCTACGAATTTCCTCCTGTGAAGAATGGATCCGTTTGGTACCCATGGGTAAATAGGCCTGTCAGTAGGGGGCTGGTTTGGGCGAGAAGTATTGCATGGATCTGGGCAGTGGGGCGGTTTAGTGCGTCGGCGATGTTCGAGGCTCCCTTTTTGTAGGTAACCGTGTAGTGAAAATTGGACTCGAGAAAATCGAGCCACCGAATCTGTCGTGGGTTGAGGTGGGGCTGTGCGCGGAGGTACTGTAGTGATTTATGGTCTGTTCGTACTGTCACGTCTGCGCCGGTCAAGTAACAGCGCCACACTTTGAACGCGTGCACGATCGCGAGCATTTCGCGGTCGTGTATCGGGTAGTTTTTCTCGGGCGTATGCAGTTTTCGTGACTCGTATGCGATGGGCTGTAGGCCGTTGCCGAAATCCTGTAATAAGACGGCTCCGATGGCGATGTCGCTGGCGTCGGTAACGACTTCGAATGGGCAGTGTGGGTCGGCGATGCGGAGGACGGGTGGCGAGCAAAGACTATTTTTCAGGGCAGAGAAGGCAGCCTGCTCTTTCTCCCCCCACGTAAAAGCGACCCCCTTCCGTAATAAGCCTGTCACTGGTGCGGTCACCCGTGCCATGTCAGGGACAAACCGACGCACGTAATTGACGAACCCCCAAAAGCTTTGTAGTTCCGTGATATTCGTCGGGGGGTGCTAGGCTGCTACCGTGACCAACTTCTTCAGGCCTATTTCGACCCCAGCTTCGGAAATAACGTGCCCCAAAAACTCTAGCCTATCCTGGAAAAACCCGCACTTCGAACCCTTGGTAAGTAGCCGATGTTCGTCTAAAATCTTAAACACTACTTCCAGATCTGCTAAGTGCTGCTGCTTGTCGCGACTGTAGACGAGGATGTCGTCGAGGTAAACTATCACGCATTTATCTAAAAGTGGCCTAAATGCCTCGTTGATGGTCATCTGAAACGTCGCTGGTGCGTTGGTCAGCCCGAAGGGCATCACGGTGTACTCGAATGACCCGTAACTAGTCGGGAAAGCTGTTTTGGCGTAGTCCGATGTTTCGACCCTAATCTGATGGTAACCTCCCCGTAAATCTATTTTCGAAAAAAACCGTGCTGTTTGTCAGATTATGTTATTTGTCTAGCCTGCAGTGGGGTGCTCAATAGTGAGTACAACCCCTTAGGGTTTCCTATATGTATCCTGCTGCTTGCTAGTTCAACCATCATTCCCATTCTCACTTCTCCAATTCTCCTTCGTATACCACAAACCCTAGTCCTAGGGCACAACCTACTACCTCCTAGTGTGGGCCTAGGCTACTAAGCCTAGGCCCCACTCCTATTGTTTCTAACATGGTATCAGAGCTTAACGTTCCTGGCCTGTGGGCCCACTTCACTGCTTCCGCTGCTACTGCTACTCCCTGTCCGCCGCGCGCCCCGTGGTGCGCGGCGTCGAAACTAGGGTTTTCAGCCCGCCGTGCGCCCCGAGGCGCGCGGCGGCTTTCTGCCCCGTCACTCCGCGCGTCGCCCCCGGGAGGCGCTGCGACGGGCGACGGGGACCCGCGCGTCGCCCCCCGTCGCCCGTCGTGGCCCCCGCGACCTACGTCGGGCCCGCGCGCGGCCCGTACGGGCTGCGCCAGGCCCGCGCGCGGCCCGTACGGGCTGCGCCAGGCCCGCGCGCGGCCCGTACGGACTGCGCCAGGCCCTCGCGCGACCCGTACGGACTGCGCCAGGCCAGCCCGCGCCTCGAGTCGCCCGCCACAGCAGCAGCCGCCCCTGGAGCCGCCCGCCACTGCAGCAGCCGCCCCTGGAGCAGCCGCCCCTGCAGCAGCCGCCCCTGGAGTCGCCCGCCACTGCAGCAGCCGCCCCTGGAGTCGCCCGCCACAGCAGCAGCCGCCCCTGGAGCAGCCGCCCCTGCAGCAGCCGCCCCTGGAGCCGCCCGCCACTGCAGCAGCCGCCCCTGGAGTCGCCCGCCACTGCAGCAGCCGCCCCTGGAGCCGCCCGCCACTGCAGCAGCCGCCCCTGGAGTCGCCCGCCACAGCAGCAGCCGCCCCTGGAGCAGCCGCCCCTGCAGCAGCCGCCCCTGGAGTCGCCCGCCACTGCAGCAGCCGCCCCTGGAGCCACCCGCCACTGCAGCAGCCGCCCCTGGCCCCTGGAGCAGCCGCCTCTGGACCTCTGCAGCAGCTGCCCGCGACGCCGCTCCTGGACCCTGTGCAGTCGCGCTCAGTCTCACCCGCGCCCTTGTGCGCCCTACCCTACCTGCTCCGCGCTGTTGCTCTGCACGCGCGGTTGCCCGCGCCCTCGTGCGCTCTACCCTACCTGCTCCGCGCTGTTGCTCTGCACGCGCGGTTGCCCGCGCCCTCGTGCGCTCTACCCTACCTGCTCCGCGCTGTTGCTCTGCACGCGCGGTTGCCCGCGCCCTCGTGCGCTCTACCCTACCTGCTCCGCGCTGTTGCTCTGCACGCGCGGTTGCCCGCGCCCTCGTGCGCTCTACCCTACCTGCTCCGCGCTGTTGCTCTGCACGCGCGGTTGCCCGCGCCCTCGTGCGCTCTACCCTACCTGCTCCGCGCTGTTGCTCTGCACGCGCGGTTGCCCGCGCCCTCGTGCGCTCTACCCTACCTGCTCCGCGCTGTTGCTCTGCACGCGCGGTTGCCCGCGCCCTCGTGCGCTCTACCCTACCTGCTCCGCGCTGTTGCTCTGCACGCGCGGTTGCCCGCGCCCTCGTGCGCTCTACCCTACCTGCTCCGCGCTGTTGCTCTGCACGCGCAGTTGGTCAATCAGTTCGTCGGCGCGAGGAATGGGGTACCGCGACTTGAGTTTTACCCTATTTAGCGCTCGGCAATCGATGCACATGCGAAATCCGCCGTCCTTTTTTGGCGTGAATAGTATCGGTGCGGCAAACGGTGACGAGCTTGGTCGGATGAATTTCTTCTCTAACAAGTAATCTAACCGCTTCCTCAGTTCGTCGAGCTCGGGCTGTGTCAGTCTGAACTGGCGCTGTACGGTTGGCTGTGCCCCCGGTTCTAATTCTATTCGGTGGTCATGTGCGCGCTGAGGTGGCAATCCTTCCGGTAAGTCGTCGGGAAAAATCCAGGGGTATCATTTCAACAGTTCTTGCAGTTCGGGAGGTACCGCTGCCAGTAGTTTCTGAAAATCACTCGGCTGCTCTGCTTCCTCTACTACTGCGATATCTACTGCGTACACGTCAGCTCCAGCGGCGACAGCCCATTTCATGGTGACGGCATTGACGTGTACCGTTGACAACTCGGGCGACTGCCAGCGAGGTAGTTCAACCCAGGTACCGCTACTTCGCACAGTGCAGCTACCCGTCGTCCAGTCAATTCGCGGGTTATACCGTCGCAGCCAATCACGTCCCAGTAAAATGTCGTGCCCATCTAGCGTTGTCGCGAGCATTTCCTGTGTAAATTTGAAATTTCCCCCGCAGCGGACTTTGACTCTCTCCACCCTTTCCCGTATGGCCAGTGGCGTGCCGTGGACTAAACGCGCGTCTATCTCAGGTAAGCAACGGCTAAGTGTTAGTTGCAATTTTCGTGCGGTTGCGGTATTAACTAAACTGTGACTTGCCCCTCCGTCGATAAAAATCTTCACTGCTGCTCCCTGTATTTTCCCGTGGATCAGTACTGGGGAATCCGTCGCTGTACCCTCCTTATTCATCCGAGCCCGATCGATAGCATGAACCGGTACTGTGACTCGGTGAGGGTCGGTGCGGTTGGGCGAGCAGGCAGTCTCGTCAGTAGTTGGCCCGATCCCTACTGACTGCTGGCGTTTCCCGACCTTGGAGACTCCCTTCCCTGCTCTGCTCCACGGTGCCTCAGCTCCTCTGGGAATTCATTCTTGCGATGGTCCGGCCTATTGCAAGCAAAGCAGCGCCCCTTAAACGGCGCAATAACTGCATTCGTCGCAACGGCATGTACGGTGGCGTGCTCGATCGGTCCCCAAGGGCGATATCCGCAGTAGGACCCCGATCTCGGACGGCGCAAAATGTCGATTTTCTCGGCGAGCGCGAGAATCTCGTTGAAGTTCGAGAGTCCGCATAGCATGATCTCGTGCGAGATGTCTGGCTTCAGCCCTCCGACGTAACGGTCCACCCGCTCCGCCTCGTGCATGTAGCCGACTTGCTCGCATAATGCGAGAAAACCGCTCGTGTAGTCTTGAACCGACCCGAGCTGCCGCCAAGTGCGCAGTTTCTGACGCGCCGAAATAGAAGCCGCGATTGGCTTGAAGCGCACCCGAAGCCCTGCGCACCACGCATCCCACGTGCTGTACTGGGCGGTTTCGCAAAATGAACTCCAAGTGACAGCTGGACCCGTGGGCCCTTCCTCTTGCGACGGTGGCTCGTAGGCGCGTGGCGACGTCACGATGACTCGCCACCAGTCCATGGCGGGGCCCCTCAGCAGCGAGACGGCGTATCTTATCTTCGTTGCGTCTGACTCGACGTAATTTGCGTCGAAGAACACGTTCATCGTGAAGACCCACGACTGAACCGTCGAACTTCCGCGCTGACTTGGGTCGAAACAGGGCGGGCGCTGCGGCTTGAGTGGCATTGGTGCCATGATGGCCTGGTCGCCACTTGTCGCCGCGAACTCCACGTGCCGACGGGCTTCACGAGGCTCCCGCGGGCTTAAGCGACCTTGTTCCTCCCCATGCCCGGCATCGGTTGGGCAGCGCCATCACTGGCTGCGCCTGAGCGCTGTCCCACGCTGTCGTGCTGTGTTGGTGTGCCTGATGAAATGACGATCGGCTCCTCCGATTGTGCAGATGCATTTGCAGGTGCGTGTGGTGGTGCCAGAGTATTCACCGTAGATTGCTGACGCGCGGAGTCACGTTCCGCCGTGAGCGTCGCAATTTCGAGCGCCGACTCTTGAACTTGGCGTACCAGACGGTCAAGTTGCTCCTGCGTCAACGTCGCGAGCGTGAATTCGGCCATGGCGGGGGTGTCGGGCGAGCTCAGCGAGAGCCTCTGTCGTGGCCGTGCGTGCTTACGAGAGAGCACTTCGAGCGGCGGTGCTGTGTCGCTGAGAGACGTCTACCCCCCCCAAAAATTGAGATAGTGGGGAAGGTGTGGGCGCGGTCCGAGAAGAGATCGTAGGCTCTGAATACCAAGTGTTACGAGTGCAATTGAGTGAGCGAGCGAGAATTGCACTATCGAAGCAAGAGTACAATGAGCGAAGGCATGAGCGAAGAATATATAGCGAAACTACAGTGGTAACGGTAATGGACTGTGGTTGTCGCGCGACGGGCCTGGGATTGAGGTTTGGAGAAGTGTCAAAGCGGAGGCCCGGAGCGCGGGTACCTGCCGAGCCGTGAGGTCGGGGTGCGACATTCGAAGGTGGCGGGAGGATTGTCGATGCGAGGGTTGCGAGTGGTAATGGTGCGGACTGTGGTGCTGCAGTGGTGTGCGCGCTGAGCGGGGACGCGAAGTAAGGAAAAGAAAATTTCCTTACACGAAGCAACCTATTACGATCGTTATGTACAATTACTTTTCCCCCCTTTATACTTTAAAAGAAAAATATGAAGAAAATATAGTGAGCGATAGCTACCGCAAGTGACTGACTGTCTGCTATGTATTTACCGTATTACCTTCCTTCACAACTTCTGTTTTGCCTTGTCTGAACATATATTGGATGGATGAAACATAGAGACAGGTTGCCGACATGGCGTAAGTGTGAATGGGTGACTGTTTATTTCGTAATGCATATGCTGGATTATGCTATGCATTGATGAAGTATAAAATGGATATGATGAACAGATGCAAGATGCATAGATATAATGCATATAATTTCGGTACAAGTCCGATATAGTGAAATAAATGCATACCACGATAACATTATGGAAATGCGTGTCAGAATCGAAAGTGTTAGATTCAATTATGCAGGTTGGGTTACATATAACAAACCCTAACATTTGTACCCCCTAAGACAAACCTCACTACAGGCTACAATATTTGACACATCCCCATAACCTAAGTGAGGGGTGTCATACAAAACCAAAGGTGTATGGTCTCTAGACCAGTCTCAAAGAAACAAAGCTCAGGGTGGATCACAACGTCACCACACACTCTGAGCACAAACAACAGAGGCCACAAGTGTCAAATTATCTATGCGTTATATATGTGTAGGCTGTAGTGGGGTAGCCAATATGGGGTATAGCCCCTTTAGGGTTTCACGTTTGTATCCAACTTCTTCCTAGTCATAATTCATTCCTGCCTAGACTTCTGACATGGTATCAGAGCAGTAGGTCCGTAGGACCGGTTTTTTTTTCGAGCCCACCTACCGCTACCCCACGACTGTGACTGGGACATGCTGCGCAACGTGCGTCGTCTGTCTGCTGCCTGCTGTCTGCTGTCTGAGCTGTCTGCTGCTGCTTCGCCTGCCCTGCCTAGCCTGCGTTGCGCCGCCCGCGCATGCCCTGTCCAGCCTCCGTGACGTGCTGCCCTGCGCGCGCCGTCCTGCGGCCTTCGCGCTGCCTGCTGCTACCCCGCGTTGCATTGCCCCGCGCACGCCCTGCCCTACCCTTCGCCGGCGCCCTGCCCTGCGCCAGCGCCCTGCCCTACGCAACCAGCGCCCTGCTCTGCGCCAGCGCCCCGCCGTGCGCCAGCGCCCTGCCCTACGCCCGCGCTGCTGCCCTGCGCGTCGCGCCCTACGGCAGCCCGCGCGTCGCGCGCTGCTGCCCCGCGCGTCGCGCCCTACGGCAGCCCACGCATCGCGCGCTGCTGGCTCGCGCGTCGCGCCCTACGGCAGCCCGCGCGTCGCGCTCTGCTGTAGTCCGTGCGTCGCGCCCTGCTGCCCTGCGCGTCGCGCCCTGCTGCAGCACGCGCGTCGCACCCTACTGCCCTACACAGCGCGTGCCCTGCTACCCGCGCAGCCTAGGCCGAGCCGAGTCGCCCTACCCGACTCGATCCGCCCTCCTGCTCGTACTACTATTGCTGCTGGTGGACGTGCTGCTAGGAGTGCTAGAGGTGCTGCAGCCTAGACTCACCGGGCCGCTCTACTGCTCTTACTACTATTGCTGCTGCTCGTGCGCCTCCTCGCTTACCCGCTATGACTTCCCTTCGTAGTAGCGGTGGGAGTGGTGACGGCGGTGGTGGCAGCAGTGGGAGTGGTGGCGGCTGTGGTAGCAGTCGCTGTGGAGCTGTTTGGTGGGGAGTGTCTGGCGCTGGCCAGATGCAGCTGCAAAAGTGTCCGCGCGAGACCCTTACGCCCCAGCAGCTTCGTGAGTGGTACGCTCGTAGGTGGTGTGCTGGCGGCGGCTGTCGTGGCAGTCGCGGTGGAGCTGGTCAGTGCGGAGTTCCTGGCGGTGGCCAGATGCAGCTGCAGCGGCGTCCGAGCGAGACCCTTACGCCTCGGCAACTGCATGAGTGGTACGCTCAGAGTTGGGGGTGTAGGACTACTGCTCGCTGCCCGTACGTCATTTGCACAGGTGATCGGGCTGGTCAGACCTGCGGGACAGTTAGTCACACAGAGTCCCGCTGCTTCTCCCGTCTGAGCGACGCTCGGCAAGCACGGTTTGGCGACGAGGCTGAGCTACCCCTCTGGCTAGAGCTGCTTCGAGACGGAGTAGATATATTTGCTCTAGACTATGACGCTATCCTTACTGCCATGTATGCTCTGACTGGTACTACTGAGGGTGATTTTTACCTGTGTGTGCCCCGTGACCTTGGTATAGCAGCTGCTGCTCTAGGTGCTAGTGAGTCTTCTCTCTCTGGTACTGCGCCTACTGAGGCCTTGCACACCTTCACGTTTGACTCAGGTGCTTCCTGCTGTTTCTTTCGTGACAGTACCACAGTCACTCCCCTCCCTGCACCTGTCCCTGTCTCACTTGCTGACCCCTCTGGGGGCCCAGTGCTTGCACGGTCTAGTACTGTGCTCCCGTGTACGGCGGTCCCGTCCGGTGAGCTATCAGGTCTCCACATCCCCTCGTTCTCTACGAACCTGGTGAGCAACGCCGTCCTTCAGGATCATTGGGTTGACACCTTCTTTCCTGGAGGACAGCGTGTGGCGATCTGTACGTGCTCTAGGACTGGCCGCCACCTGGCCACGTTCACACGTGCGCCAGGGTCCAGTCTGTACACCCTCACCACTGTGTCGCGCTACACCCCAATGTCTCCTCAGCTGTACGCGTCTGCTCAGGTAGCTACCTAGTGTGAGTGTTGCCGCCTGTCGCATGACACTCTCATGTCTCCTGCCTTAGTCACCCCTCTCTACACCGCCTTCGTGGCATGCACTCTTGCCTACTGGTCTCTGGCCTTCCCAGGTCTCTGCCCGCCCTCCCTCCCTCGCCTGCCCCTCCCCGCGCCAGGTCCTGCTCCTTCAGGTGTTTCTCAGGTAGACCCTCCTGTGCGTGAGCCCATTGAGGTCACTGGTGACTCAGGTCCTGCTGGGGGTGGTCCTGCTCGGGGTGCTGAGCCTGGGGGTGCTGGGTCTGGCGTTGCGGAGCCTGAGCGTGAGGAGCCTGCGGGTGATGCGTCTGGGGGTGCTGAGCGTGCGGGTGCTGAGGGTGTTGAGTCTGGGGGTGCTGAGCCTGCGCGTGAGGAGCCTGGGGGTGCTGAGTCTGGAGGTGCTGAGCCTGGGGGTACTGAGTCTGGGGGTGCTGCGCCTGAGCGTACTGAGCCTGCGTGTCCGCAGTCTCCTTGGAGTGGCCGCCTTCGTCCGCGTGTGCCTCTCACCCCACAGCAGCTGCACGAGTGGTACGCTCGCCGTCAGGATTGCGCTGTTGGAGCTAGGGGCTCTGCCGCTGGAGGCGCTACTGCTGACGCTGGCGCTGGGAACACTGCGGGTACTTTGTCTGTTGAGGGTACTGGAGCCACTCGACCCGGAGGTGCTCGTACGGGAGGTACTAGAGCTGCGGGGGCTGGAGGTGCTACGTCTGGGGGTGCTACTGCTGGAGACCCTGGGACTGGAGGTGCCGGTTCTGGGGGTGCTGCTGCTGGAGGCACTGGGACTGGACTCGCCGGTTCTGGGGTTGCTGCTACTGGTAACGCTGGTACGGGCGGTGCTGGCGCTGGAGGTTTTGCGGCTGCTGGTGGTGCTGGTACTTGAGGAGCTGGAGCTGGAGGGTCTGGAGCTGCTGGAGGCACTGGAGCTACTGGTGCTGGTGGCACTGCTGCGCAGCGACTGTTCTTCTCTCCGCCGTCACCGTCGTCTCTGCCGCCTCCTGACACAGTGCTTCGCCAGGTTCTTAGCCTGCCGTCTTCCACTGGCCTACCGTTACAGCCAGGCTCCCCCCTGCCTGCTCCCTCTCCTTACACTGAGCAGACAAGAGGTCTTACTGAGCGTCGCGAGCCTGCGTCCCAGCCTGTCTCGCCTGTTTGCACCGATCCCACTGGTCGCACTGGTCGCACTGGTCGTGTTAGTCGTGAGCGTCCTCCTCCTGTCCCTGGCACGCACACTATGGCACTTCGTCCTTCCTCTGTTCCACAGCGTGTTCCTCTGCCGGCCCCTCCTGCGTCTTTGTTGCCTGACGTTCCGAGCCCTGTGTCTGACCGGTTTTGTGCTGAGCACCCTACTGTCACGCATCTGCTAGCCACTGTTGTCACTGACCCGTCGTTTGAGTCTGCTGCTGCGTCTGTCTTAGTCGCTGAGCTAGTTCAATTTGCTGCTGCCTGTCGTCTAGACTACGCTACTAGCCTTGTTGCTGAGTCTGAGTCTGTCTGTCCTTCGTCCGTCGGGGGTGAGTGTGCTCTTGGCACGGACGTCCTTGAGGACAGGCACGAGGACCTTGAGTGTCTTGCAGCCGCTGCACCTCATCTTGTGGCCATGCTGCTTGCCCCTGAGGGAGACCCAGATGCTCTAGACATCCCGACCCCGCGCTCTTACGCTGAGGCGATCGCGGGTGAGTACTCCTCTCAGTGGCAGGCAGCCATGGATGCAGAGATGGCATCCTGGAAGTCCACAGGTACTTACGTCGATGAGGTTCCCCCCCCCGGGGCGAACATCATCGATGGCATGTGGATTTTCAGGGTGAAGCGGCCGCCGGGTTCTCCGTCTGTCTTCAAGGCTCGTTACGTTGCTAGAGGTTTCAGTCAGCGAGAGGGAGTTGACTTCTTCCAGACCTTCTCCCCCACCCCGAAGATGACCACTCTTCGGGTGCTACTGCACGTTGCCGCTAAAGGTGACTACGAGTTTCACTCTCTTGACTTCAGCACAACTTTCTTACAGGGCAGCCTGCACGAGGAGATCTAGCTGCGCCGTCTTCCTGGCTTCACTGGGTCATTTCCTTAGGGTACCCAGTGGGGCCACTGTCGGCCAGCTTACGGTCTTTGCCAGGCGCGTCGTGAGTGGCACGACAGACTGAGGAGGACACTCGCGACTCTTGGGCTTGCTCCTTCAACTGCTGACCCGTCGCTGTTTCTCCGCACCGACACTTCGTTGCCGCCGTTCTACATCCTCGTGTACGTCGACGACTTGGTCTTTGCCACTGCTGACATTGAGGCTCTCGCCCTGGTGAAGTCGGAGCTGCAGAAGAGACGCACGTGCACAGACCTAGGTGAGCTGCGCAGTTACCTTGGCTTGCAAATCACCCGGGACAGAGCACGCCGCACCATCACCCTGACTCAGTCACCATCACACATGGTGCAGCAGGTCCTTCAGCGCTTTGGCTTCACCTGGTCCTCCCCACAGTCCACTCCTCTGGCTATAGGTCACTCGCTCTCAGCTCTACCTTCGGACGAGTCCGTAGAGCTGAGTGGTCCTTACCCAGAGCTAGTGGGCTGCCTCATGTACTTGATGACCTGCACTTGACCTGACCTTGCGTACCCTCTTGGCCTTCTGGCTCGCTACGTGGCTCCTGGTAGGCACCGAAAGGTGCACATGGATGCTGCTAAGAGGGTACTGCGCTACCTGTGCAGTACATCGGGCATGGGGCTCGTGCTTGGAGGACGGGGTGATGTTGTCCTCACTGGACACTCTGACGCGTCTTGGGTTGACGACCAGGCTACGCAGCAGTCGTCACAGGGTTACACCTTCAGCCTTTGCTCTGGCTCTATTTCTTGGCGGTCTACACGCTCGTCTTCTGTTCTCAACTCCAGTTGTGAGGCTAAGATCTACGCCACAGCCATGGCTGCACAGCTCACCTATCTTCTGATTGACTTGGGAGAGTGGCCTCGTTCTCCTCCATTGCCTGTACGTTGACGACAAGCCCACCATTGCCTTGTGACAGGAGCACAGACTAGAGCACATAACGAAGCACATCGCTCTGCGTTACTTCCTGGCTCGAGAGTTGCAGCAGCGAGGTCAGCTTCGTCTTGCTCACGTGGCCACTCGGGCCAACACTGCTGATATATTCACCAAGGCACTTCCGCCTGGTGATCATCAGCGCTTCTGTACCTTGTTAGGCCTTGTACCTACGTTTCCACACTTGCTGTAGACTCTACTTGTAATGTGATCTATATACCTGCATGCTTGCTCTTGCTAGGTGGTGATCACTGTGCTGTTCTTGTTGCATATATATCTCTGCATGTGGACTGGCCTTGCGGCCCTTTGCTTGTGCTCAGTGTGTGTGGTGACGTTGTGATCCACCATGAGCTTGCTTTGCTTTGATTGGTCTTGTGACCCCTTGTTCTCCCCCACTTTGCCTATGGGGGTGTGTCAAATTATGTATGTGTTATATATGTGTGCCAATATTGGGTATAGCCCCTTTAGGGTTTCATATTTGTACCCAACTTCTTCCTAGTCATCATTCATTCCTGCCTAGACTTCTGACAACAAGGCCAGTCCAAGAGTTCACAGAGGTATATAGCAAGTGTACAAGCAAAGCAAACAGTAAACTCAAGCCTACGCAAGACGAGAACCAGTGTCAACAAGGCCTAACTATACACAGCACCTCCGGTGGTTACAAGGCGGAAGCGAATTGGTGAAGATGTCTGCAGTGTTCGCCTCAGACTCCACAAACTCGAAGCGAGCCTGTCCACGTCTCTGCAACTCTCGCAGAAGAAAGTACCTGACGTTGATGTGCTTCACTCTGCTCTCTAGTCGCGGCTCTCGTTAGAGGAGAATCAACGCCTTGTTGTCAGTGAACAAGGTCGGTGCAGAGCTCGGCCGCTCACCAAGGTCGGCGAGCAAGAAGGTCAACCAACGCAGCTCCTGTGCCGCCATGGCACCAGCGTAGATCTCAGCCTCAGCGGTAGAGGTCGAGACCGAGGAGGAACACGTGGACCTCCAAGAAACAGCTCTAGAACCCAGACTCAAGCAATACCCATGAGTAGACCTAAGAGTCTCAGCGTCGTCAGCGTAAGACTAGTCACAGTGACCAGTTAGTACGACACACTGCCGCCCTCCAAGAATCAGCCCCACGCCTGATCTCGATGTCGTCGCTAGGTACTTTGCCACCCTCACAGCTGCTGTCCAGTGAACAGGACGGTGTCTCCCTGACGCAACAAAGCGAGCAAGGATGCTGAGAGGGAAGGCGAGGTCTGGGCGAGTACAGGTCATCAGGTACATGAGGCAGCCCACCAGCTCTGCGTAGGGACCACTAGGCTCAAACGGCTCGTCAGGAAAGGGACCAGTGAGTCTGTGGTCAACAGCAAGGGGTGTGCGCTGTACTGTGGAGTGCTGAAGCCCAAACCGCTGAAGGACCTGCTGCACCATGTGTGAATGTGAAAGTGTAATGGTGCGAGCAGCTCTGTCCCTGGTGATCTGCAGGCCAAGGTAGTGGCGCATAGGTCAGTGCACGTATGTCTCTTCTGCAGTTCAGACTTCACGTCTGCCAAGGCAACCCTGTCAGCAGTAGCGAACACTAACCAGGTCATCGACGTAGATAAGAACAAAGAACGGTGTGGAACCACGACGAACGAACAGTGACGGGTCGGCAGAAGACGGCTGGAAACCAAGGTCAGACAGGGTAGAACGAAGGGTGTCGTGCCACTCACGAAGAGCTTGACGAAGACCGTAGACTGGTCGCCTCAGTCTCCACTGAGTCCCAGGAGGGAAAATGCCAGTGAAGGCTGAGGGACGACGCAGCGAGACCTCCTCGTTAAGGCTACCCTGAAGAAAAGCAGTAGAGAAGTCGAGAGAGTGTAACTCGTAGTCTCTCTGTGCTGCTACGTGCAGTAACACCCGAAGAGTGGTCATCTTTGGGGTAGGCGCGAAGGTCTGAAAGAAGTCAACTCCCTCGCACTGACTGAAACCTCTAGCCACGTAGCGCGCCTTGAAGACGGGAGGAGATCCTGGTGGCCGCTTCACCCTGTAGATCCAGGTGCCATCGACTACATTCGCCCCAGGGGGGGAACCTCGTCGACGTAGGTGCCTGTGGATCTGTAGGAGGCCATCTTTGCGTCCATAGCAACTCTCCACTAAGAGGCCCAAGGCCCTGACACTGCCTCAGTGTAAGTGCGAGGAGTCGGTATGTCAAGGGCGTCGGGGTCTCCCTCAGGGGAGAGGAGCATGGCACAGAGATGAGGGGAAGCGGCTGCCAGGAACTCTAGCTCAAACTGCCTGTCCTCTAGGGCATCACAGCCAAGGGCAGACACACACCCGATGGCCAGAGGACTGGGAGGAGGAGCAGCCACAAGTCTGGTGGCGTAGTCAAGGCGGCGAGTAGAGGCAAACTCAGTGACTACGACAGTAAGAGCGGAGACAGAGGACAGAGAGGCACGAGGGTGGGTAACAAGAGAGGCAAGAACACGAGAGAGAACAGGACGGTACGTGCGGTAGTAGTCAGTGACAGGAGTAGAGAGGGAAGTCATGAGGGCTGACTCAGCGGGAGAAGGAAGCACAAACGGAGATGAACGAGGCGGACTAGGACGGAACAGTGTAGTGCAAAGGTGTGTCAGAGCGACATGGGACGAGGGACGAGCATGAGGAGAGCGATGAGAGGTCCAAGCGTGGGAAGGAGGAGGAGAGAAATGAGGAGGAGAACAAGGGAAAACAGTCGGGGAGGAGTCAGGAGGAGGAAACGTGGGACCGTAGACAGGAGGAGAGGGGGAGGAGGAAGGAGAGCGAGAGGGAAGTCCGAAAGTCTGAAGATCAGAGACAGGAGGAGGAGGCGACTGCTGCTGCTGCTGCTGTTGCTGTTGCTGCTGCTGCTGCTGCTCCTGCTGCTCCTGCTGCTGCCGCTGCTGCTGCTGCTGCTGCTGCTGCTGCTGCTGCTGCTGCTGCTGCTGCTGCTGCTGCTGCTGCTGCTGCTGCTGCTGCTGCTGCTCCTCCAGCCGCTGCAACTCTCGCTCCTCTCTCTCCAACTCCAGCTGCTCCTCACGGGCACGGCGAACACGAGCCTGGTGCCGGGTTGGGTAGGGGTGGGGAGGAGGAGTAGTGTGCGGGGCCGCAACAGCCTCAGGACTGCCCTCCAGAGCACCAAGCGCACCACCCCCAGAGGCAGCAACAGTAACTGTAACACGGCCAGGCTCACCAGAACCCACTCCCGCACCCCCAGACTTAGCACCGGCTCCCGGAAGAGTAGAGTCGCCCGCAGCCACGGGCTCAACCTCAACTCCAGCGCCCCCTGAACTAGGACTCGGCACAGGTACGCTCTGTGCTCCCACTCCAACCCCTCTAGAGCCAGCACCTTCAGGGTCCCCTCCACAAACACCGGCGCCCGCAGGGTGTGCAGTAGGCTGCGAGGAGGACTGCGGGGAAGGAGGTTGCACTTGAGGGGCTACCGAGGGGGGAGGGGTAGCGTGGGACACACCTGACGGGGCTGGACCAGGGGGGGGAGGCTGTACCGGGGGAGCAGGAGGGGGGACGGAAGTGAGGAAGAGAGGGGGAGGAGGAACCGGGAGACCTCGACAACTTGACGTAGTAGGGGGCGGCTAGAGGCATGTACGAGTCCCCGTCCACACAAACCGCAGTCTCGCCAGAGGGCTCAACCCACACACCCAAGTACTGACTCGCTAGCCACCAAACAAAACAGTACAATTTCGAGTTGGATAGAACTGGATCTGCGCAATCAATTTAACCGAACCGCAAAGCTTCCATCTTGGGTTCCTTTGCGGGCTCGTCCTTTCTGCTTGCACTGTTCATAGCGCGTACAATGTTGTGCCGAAGCGCACATTGCGCGAGTACCTGCAAATGTATCAAGCGAAAATTGTGAAAGCAAACAAATACACGAACATTCCATTCACACCCAAATGCATTCGCACACGCATACTCGTACAAACAGACGGCATGATGTCGTGCAATGTGAATTTGCACCCAACACCACCACCACCGGTCGCGACTCTAGCCCCACCACCCCCGCCTCCACCGCCGCCGCCGCCCACACTCTGACCGCCCCTATTGCCACCCCTACCCCGAGACCGCGACGAAGTTGTAGCAGCAGTTGCAGTCACGTTAGTAGCGGCAGTGGCGAGAGAGGCAGTAAAGGTGGGTAGCTGTGGGACAATGCACCCGTGAAACAGTGGAGGGGGCACAACACCAGAGGCGGCGGCAACAGAGCGAAGGTTGCTCTCGACGTCCTTGAGCGCAGACTCAAGGACCTCGACTGTCAGCTCACTAGGGTGCCTAAGAAGAAGCGAGTCACGAACCGACGCAAGGCGGTCAGGGAGGCTAGTGGCGATGAAGTAGATAGTAATCGCCATGGGGGGAAGCATTGCAAGCTGTGCGTCAGTGCAAGCAGCGCGGTAGCTAGAGTCGAGTTAGCGCACGTGAGCGATCAAGTCAGCAGAGTGCTTAAACAAGGCTAGATCAGGGAACAAGAACGGTAGGAAGAGTCGGCCAAGAGAGACAGTGGTGGGAGTAGCATAGCGGGCCTTAATCGCAGTCAGGTACT